>JAVJIX010000052.1:3567500-4122500 GCA_036785185.1 Paratrypauchen microcephalus | reverse complement strand
AGACGGCCACAGAGCGGGCCTGATGAAGGGAGGAGATCTTCTGATTGAGTCATGTGGCTGCATATTATCCCTCAAATCAGCCTCCATGTGCTCCGTGCGCTCAGTTGTCCAAGAACAGTCAAAGCTACAGTACCAGTCTGCGACTGTGTCTAAAATATTTCACACTCTCTTAAACAGATAAACATTTTGGTTGGAAGATGTAGAAATGAAATGTAATCTATAGTCTGAGTGAAGCCAGGATCCTCAGCAACACTTCACTTCTTCAAGGCTTCTCTGTCTGAAATATTATTAGTGGAGACCTCAGGAATGCACCTTTCTCTGACGAACACATTTAGACAAGCGTTCAAAGTGTTATGGTACAACGAGATGGTCTGGTTGTCCGACACGAGGAAAGATATGTGGTGTTGTTATAGTTACAGTCATTAGAGTCACGGGTAATAAGATTATTGCCATTGAAAGAAAACCTAGGAATTTGCTTTGTCCATGTGCCCCCTACCATGAACATTAACCATATTCACCAATACAATAACAGTGAACTGGACTTTGCATTGTTCCATTCTGACATTCCGACTGTTCTCTTTGGTCGGCACTTTATGCAGCAGCTAAAACTGTCACTGTAGACCTTAGGCTACGTTCAGACTGCAGCCTGAAATGACCCAAATCCGATTTTTTTGCCTCTATACGACCTGTATCTGATCTTCTAATGACAGCCTGAATGACACAGATCTGATTTTATCAAATGTGACCCAGGCCACTTGGATATCCATCCATCCATCCATCCATTTTCTTCCGCTTATCCGGGACCGGGTCGCGGGGGCAACAGTCTAAGCAGGGACTCCCAGACTTCCTTCACCCCGGACATTTCCTCCAGCTCCTCCGGGGGGAGCCCAAGGCGTTCCCAGGCCAGCCAGGAGACATAGTCTCGCCAGCGTGTCCTGGGTCTTTCCCGGGGCCTCCTCCCGGTGGGACATGCCCGGAACACCTCCTGAGGGAGGCGACCAGGAGGCATCCGGAACAGATGCCCGAGCCACCTCAGCTGGCTCCTCTCAACGTGGAGAAGCAGCGGCTCTACTCCGAGCCCCTCCCGTGTGACTGAGCTCCTCACCCTATCTCTAAGGGTGCGCCCAGCCACTCTGCGGAGGAAACTTATTTCGGCCGCTTGTATCCGCGATCTCATCCTTTCGGTCATTACCCAAAGCTCATGACTATAGGTGAGAGTAGGAACGTAGATTGACCGGTAAATTGAGAGCTTCGCCTTTTGGCTCAGCTCCCCCTTCACCACAACGGTCCGGTACAAGGACCGCATCACTGCCGACACTGCACCGATCCGCCTGTCAATCTCACGCTCCATCCACTTGGATATGTGGTCCTAATTCCAATACATATCCGATCTTTTGGCATGCGACTTCATCCGACCTGGGCGTGTTTCCTCCAGCGAGGGTGGTACAAGTAGGCGCTCACAAATGTACACAAACGTTCTTCTCGACTAGCGAAAATACACTCATACTTCACCTTACGAAATTAATTCGTTCCAGAAGTGGTTTCGTAACGTGATTTTTTCCTAAGTAGAGTCGCAATGTAAAAGGCCTGATTCGTTCCAAGGCCCCAATACCCCCCTAAACCCTGTTGGAGAGTGTATTTACAAGTGTATTTACGTTTCGGGGGATTCGGGCGCCTGCGAAGCCGAGCGCGCATTATTTTAATTTTTGAGATTTTGCGTTTCGTAACTTGAATTTTCTTTCGTATTTAGAGACGAAAATTTTACGTAAAGACGTTTCGTAACTTGGATTATTCGTTATTTGGGTCTTTCGTAAAGGTGAGGTATGACTGTAGTATATAAACTCACATAGCACATAGCAATCCCACCGCTCTTGGCTGCGACTCAGCACCAACACGTTCATTTCTAGGGACGTTGCTGCCACTGCCCCACAAAACGCCGTGGCCAAAAACCTTGTCCTTCTCTTTCTCCGTCTCCTCTTAAAACAAATAAGTTGTACATGTTCTGTCTCTGGTACGACAGCAACTTTAAAATCTCCAGGCACTCAATGCTAGTGTCCATGTTTAGGCGACTTCCGTAAACATTGAGCACGCTCGATGTGTGTGAGACGTCATTGTGTCCTCTAATGCGCAGGCGGGACACTTTTGGGGCGTTTGACGTTCACACTGGAGATCACATACAAGTCGCATTTAATTGGAAATGTGAAAAGACTCGCAAAAAAATCGGATTTCACAAAAAAAAATCAGAATTGAGCATTAAGCCCTGCAGTCTGAATGTAGTCTTAGATATGTCACTACTGTGCTAATGCTTATATTGTCACTTGTCATTGTTTTTATTATTTTTTTGCTGTGGTGTCACCTGTCCAGGGACTACAGATGGAAATTAGCATTTTCGCTATAATCTGGCGCATTTGCAGTGTTATAGATGTTGATTAATTTGCACTGTCCCTATTAAATAAAAGAATAAATATATACAGTATTGGTTAGATGGGCTTGTGAGATGGGGTGTTTCACCTTTTTATTGAGCTTTACATAATTCTTACATAGCGTTTAATGCTCTAAAGCAGAGGTCTTCAACAGGGGGGTCGCGAACCCTAGGGGGGTCGCGGAGGTACTGCAGGGGGGTCGCGAAATCTTTTGATTTCACTTCAAAATAATATCATTTTATATTTTATAGTGTAAAATACAGTATTAACCTGTGTATTATTTCCTTGTATTGGATGTACCATAACAGAGTAACAATGTTTATACATGACACTAAGCTCAATTTAATATAAAACACAATTCTATGCCGTATATATAGTAGGGGGTCCCTGGCCCAGTTCGCCATCTGTTTGGGGGTCCCTGGCTTGAAAAACGTTGAAGACCCCTGCTCTAAACTATATTTAGTTGTTTTCTTAAAAGAGCGACAATAAATACTGAATACTAGTAAAATACTGGTGATCGTTCTTTTGCAGTGGTCGGTCCAAAACTCTGGAACTCTGAGTTACGTTCCATCACTGACCTGCCTCTGTTCAAAGCCAAACTTAAAACCTACTTATTTAGAATGGCTTTTAACACTTAGTGGCCCTGTGACACTTTCTTTATTTTAATTGTTTATTTTAATTGGTATTTTAATGGTATTTTAATGTGCTTTGTTGACCTATTTGTATGATGTTTATTGTTTTTTATCTTGTTTTTAATGCTGTACAGCACTTTGGTCGGTTTTGGTTGTTGGAAGGTGCTATAGAAATAAAGTTTGATTGATTGAATCTCATCTGTCGAAAATTTAACTTCCTTTGGGATCAATAACGTATCTATCTATCTATCTATCTATCATGTATTAATATTGATCTACATTATATTTAGGGTTCGATTTAGGGGTTAGGGTAAGGGTAGGGTTAGGTTATTGCTAATTGCAATACATTTTGCGAATTAATTTTGTGAATTAATTTACCTTTTTTGGTCGATAACATATATAATTTTAAAGCCTGACGCTTCGGTCAATTCAGTTTATTTTAGCAGAAACCAAACTCACAACAGCACCTCACAGAGCTTCAAAAAATTGGATTTAAAGGGCTCATATTACGAATTCATTCACACATTTTAACACAAAAATTGTCCTTCTCTCAATTGGGATGTCATTTGGTATTTAAACTCCATAAACCTTCACTAGAATAATTTGGATATTTCCAGCCCTGGAATATCCAATCTCTAACAGAGCATTTTGAACTTTGCTGATGTAGACGCACTAATAATAAAAGATTGTTCATGTTTCAGTGAAATATAACATAACTCTAGGTATGTTTTAGAGGAGGTAACAGCATCCCAAATGACTAAAAGCTCACACGAGCCAATTTTGTGTAATACATGACTGTTAATCAACAGAAACTTGGACAACAATGAAACAGTGATTGGTCAATAAAAGACAGATTACTACAGCATGTTTTCAAATGTGTTTACTTGTGCTTTTGTTACACAGCTTTTTACCCACTCCTACATCGTCTGGGGTAATTGCACTGCTAATTGTCATGTGGTGTCTGGGTAGCCTAAAATATGCGCCGCCATGTGTCTCTGGGTTGCGGGTTGTGTTTCTGACCTTAATATCTTGATAAGGGGAAGTTGGGCGAGCATTTGTTTGGTGCAGCTAATGTTTTGGTTTGTGTCACTTTTTCTTGTTTGTTAACAGCCCCATTAGAGGTTAGCGTTCTCTCTTGTACCCACACAGGAAAAAGACTGTTTAGTTTATGTTCTACAGATGAAACACATTAGCGAATGCATGGCAAGGGACACCGCCGTGGGAGGAGCAAGAGAAAACCCTGCTCAGTTCTAGCGACATCAGCATTTTTTGGCAAATTTGCAATTAGTCTTAAGGGCCGGTGTAAATTAGGTCTCTTGACGAACTAGCAATCGGGACATGTAGTTTCAATAAATCTGATAAAAGGCTGCTCGGGGGCGTTGGTGTCCTCTTACTTTCCAAGCTAGCTAGCATCAAGAGAAGAGTCCCAGCAGACGACGGGGTGGGAGGGGGGTTCGAGAAACAAGCCCAAAGATGAGGCCTCACCACGGGGATGCGCGCAGCCACGCTCCTGCCTCTCTGTGGAAGAGGGAAGTGTTTCATGGAGGAGATGTGAGACGGGGATGGGTGAGTCTCCAAAGCCCTGATTAGAACTCTCTAATGTGGGTAAACTCACTCCAGTGTCTGTAACTTCGCAGATGAGAGCCACTTTACTCCGAGATAGAGTACCTTGGTCCCATTCCGCAGAGTGTAGAGTTGCGTCTCATCACCGTTTAAACATATTAGAGCTGGGCCTGCGCTGTTGCTGATTCGATCTGCAGCCTTGGTGGGAAGACGTCAAATATAAGGTTTTACTTTTTAAAGACTTGCGCTATTCACCCCCGCGCGGTTATTGACAACGCATCGGCTTACACATTTGGACCAAAGCACAGGTCTGGACAGGGATGACAGTTAATGGGGTCGGTTGCAAAAAGCTAAGAAAGGATCAAGTTCAAATGGATTCCTAGTTGCTGTCTGTTTAATCCGATTAGACAAAATAACACGCCACAATAAAGTGCTGGTTAAGTTGGAGAAATGCGTTTAAATGGAAGGTGAACTGATGACAAAGCAGGGGAATGTAGGATGGAACGGCCAATAGCATTAGGAGACCATTTATGGACATTACCTGTACGGAAGGGAGTTGAAATGTCCAGAAGAGGGAACAATAATTTGGTCGCATAAGGGACTTCTTACCAGGTTATGGGCTGATGTAGCCGAAGATTAAATTCCAATAGGCATAGTTGGAGAGTACGCCTGCCTCATGTTTCAGAGCCATGCCTCCAGTACAGTAGATGGACTGTTTAGTGGCTATTTGATTAGTTTCAATGCGCTTCAGGTAATGGTAATGCCAAATGGACTCACCAACTGTATTCAATAAACTGTGAGCAAATATCTTAAATGTTAGTTTGATTTAGTGAGTGGATCTCGTCAGCTTTTCAGTCTTTGTTGTTAACTCTAAATCGAGATAAAGAACAGTGAAATGAAGCCCGTTCAGTTTGACATTACACAAGGTCACGATTCATTATTTTGGTTTATTTAAAAAAAGAAACAATTTTGACAGTTTAATGGGCACACAAAATGGGCCACTATTGCTAACAGTGGGTGCATGGCCTTAAAGTGACCAGATATGTAAAAGAAACATGTACAAGACATATTTCTGTTCCTTGTATGAATTTGCAAGAGTGGCACAGTTAACTGCATATTCAATAAAGATGGGCTATTATAGTTCAATCAATAATCGGCACTTAACATATTTAGATCACCAGGTTACCTTGTTTTGTTTTGAAAATGCTATATTCGCTGAAAACAATGAATTAATATTAATGTTCGTTTTTTGACCCCACTCGCTTTGCTCTCTGGGATGAGTCACTTTACCTTCAGCGCGTGCAGCATCCTGCTAATGACACTACAGGGGGTCTTTGGGTTACGACGGTCTCGACTTACGCTGTTTCATGGTTACGAACGCGCCCCCATAAAAAATTTTTTAAAAATTACGCGTCATTCCGTCTTACGCGGTTTAGCGTAGTAAGCGACGTAAACAAACGCGAACGGCGCGCGGCGCACGGTGGAAGAATTGTTGTGGTTGTAGGGCGAAGAAGACGGCCTCGTGTACATGCCCAATGTGGGCGGAAGTACCCGATGTGGGCTCTGATCTGCTCCTATGAAAGCGGCAGTGATAACCAAGCAGCGTAGTGGTCTAATTATTGAGATGGAAAGGTTATTTGGTGATTTGGTTGGAAGATCAAAATCAAATTCCGACTTACGACAAAATTCGGGTTACGACGCGTCTTAAGAACGGATCAACGTCGTAACCCGAGGACCCCCTGTATTGCACATCTCATCAGCTCTGTGAAGTTTAATTGTATTGTTTGTACTTTAGGCCTTCTTACGGACATTTTTGGCACTCATAGAACTTTTTCTTAACTGAAAATGTGACCGACCATGGCAAAACCAGTCACAAATCGCCCCAGAGGCGTTTTGAATTATTCACAGATTCTGAAATTATAGATTCTAAGCTTTCCAACGATGCCTTACACATGGAAATCTGACAACATTTCAAGAAGTTGTGGCCATTTGAAAGCATGTACACGGGATTTTGTTAAGCTGTGAAAACAGCTCGTAAAGTTTCCTCACTCTAGCCCTTCTTGCCTCATTTGCATGACATTAAGCTAAGCCCCCCCCCCTCCTGCAGATCATCACTGACATCACTGTGGTGTGGTGTTAATGTTCAGGCAGGTCAGAATTAGAAGGTACTTTGTTTAATTTAATGTTCTTCTGGAAGAACAAATCCAGCCAGGAGATTTTTTGTAAGAACAAAAAAATCTACAGTTTTAGAATATTATTACTCTGATAATGCAAAAAAAAAAAATCCTCCATGATTAGATATTTTCTTAAATTATTTCCTATAAACATATTACAATGTGATCCAATAACATTTATGATGCATTTTATAGAGCATGTAATCTATTGGGTTAACAGACTTTATCCAGGCTGCACTGAGCCTCAGTCTGTCCCAGCCCCAGTGCTCTCCTTATGGGCCACTTTTACAGCCTGGTCACCGCTGGACTCATCACCCCCATGACCAGAGCGCACTCTTACGCACCCCTACCCCAGCCCCCTCCCTCCATAAAAGCGCCCGCTTATTTCAATAAGTTTATGACTTAAATATTCCCTCACTGAGTGTATTCATATGAGTTTGGACGTTTGAAAACGTCGCTGAAGCTGTAAAACCTCGTTCACTCTCTCCCTCGCACTTTCACGTGTCATAATGCCAAACCCATATTGGACATATATGGAAGTTCAGAGGGTGTTTCTAACCGAATACATAGTAATTTTATATGTAAAAGAAATGTAAATGAGCATGGAGGTGTTCACAGCCGGGTGTTGGTGAATTAGACGCAACTTTTTTTTCATTTAAGAAGGAATTTGGGAGCTTTTACTATCTACAACGTTTTTACAATCTGGACCTTATGTCATTTACTCACCCATTGTACTTTGGTGTCATTTGGAGTATTTCTGGAGATTTGGGAATTTAGCGATATCCGTTTAACGTGAGTTGGTGACTGCAGTAGCTTTCCCCGACCACTCACGTTAAACAGATATCGCTAAATGACACCAAAGTACAATGGGTGAGTAAATGACGTTGTTTTATCTCTGAAATAAGGTCCAAATTGTAAAAACATTACTTTTCCTTTAAGAACGCTTTGTGAATCTGGTGCAGAGTTCTCTCTTCTTAAAGTGGAAGTTACGAACTTTTTAAAAGAAAAGATTCATGAGTGAGGCCCAATCTTAGAGCTACAAAATTTAAAAAGTAGCAAATAATGAGCTTAGATAAAGGGGACAGCATGATGAATCATAGATAAAGAGAGTTGTTTGTCTCTGGAGAAAACTATCTGCCGACTAGCACTTTCTGGCTCCTGCTGCATTTTGCCGGCAGTATTGACAAAAAGTAAGGCTGATAATTAAATTACATGTGTTGTAGCAGTCCTAAGATACTCGCAATCATTAGCACATGTAGCAAGAGGAGGGAGAGGAGGGCAGAGTGAACAACTGCAGATCAAGTTTGAGGCTTTCATTGTTTTTAATCTGGTGCTACACAATAAAGCTTTAACAACAAACAACCCATTAAAGATGATGGTGTTAAAAGGAAGCCAGTGTTTCCAGTAAGCCAGGCCACTCATGCGCTGCCATTCTTCCTGGAGCTGGTCCCACACAGCCGGTTCAGGAGGGAGAGATAAAACAGGGAGGGGAAGGCATCAGGAGTTTTCCAGTTTGGCGTCTTCCCATCCATTATGACTGTAAAGGCTTTCACTCTGCTCCTTTGATGCACATCATTGATATCTGCCTCCGGGGCCTGTGCGGGCTGCTTGGGAACGCTCTATCTCTGTGGCAGTGCTAACAAAAGTACACAATCACGCTTATATGTCACAAACACCAGATATCAGGCGAAGTGGGAGCGGGTGAGGAGCTGAAAAGATTGAAAACTGTGCTAAAAGATGCTAAATGGGATCTCCGTTGAACATTGAAAACATTTTTTTATTTTATTTTTTCAGATTAGGGCGATGATTCAGTGTATTATAACGAACAGTGATGGGAGATTGCAGTGATTTTTGTTTCAGTACAATACCGAGTAATGCCAAGTACTGTGACGTCAATCCAATACCAAAATTAAAATGCATAAAAACTCCTCCTATAAAGAATTTTATTTTGGTGTCATGATCTTAGCTCCACCACAGCAGGAACTGATCTTCATATAAAATACATCTGCAGAAAAAAACAAAAAACAAACAAAAAAAAAGATTACTAAAATACTATCATCAAAAACTGCAATCTTTGGAGAAATTTTAAGTACCTTTTTTGTTTGTTTGTTTGTTTATTTCATTCATAAAGCATAAAAACAATACAAAAAATGAATGGAAAAAGAGCAGAAAGAAGAGTAATCTTATGTTATAGTTATTATAAAACATTTCATCAATACGTTCCATTTCAATCATAATTATTAATCAATTGTAAACAGAAAGCTTCATTTTTATTCGCAACAACTTAGTTTTCTTTTTCATACATGCACATTACAGTGGATTTTATGTATTTTTAAATGCCATTATTGTACTTGATCCTTTGATATCTTTGTCAACACTATTCCATAAATGAACTCCTTTCAATCAATACCAATGTATTGATATGTGTATACAACTAAATGTCAACAAATAGAATGGATGTCACATTAAAACTCTTTTTACTCTTATTATTTTGAATCTTTGTTCAACCATGTCGTACTGTGTGCTGCACTTAAAAGATGCCCAAAGATAAAGCATTAGCTGTGCTGCTATAAGCTTTTTCAACATGCACCTTTCCCATCAGTTGCCAACAGAGGGCGACCTATTTCATGCATCTTTTCTTCATTAAATAATAACAATAAAAACACATTTACAGTTACCACACTGTCATAATTTAGTTTTGCTTTTCACTAATGACCACCATAAACCAGTATTTATGCCAAAAAATGATCTCCAACCGTGTCACGTTAACTTAGGCTACGTTCAGACTGCAGCCTGAAGTGACCCAAATCAGATTTTTTTTTTGCCTCTATGCGACCTGTATCTGATCTTTTAATGACAGTCTGAACGACACAGATCTGATTTTTTCAAATGCGACCCAGGCCACTTGAATATGTGGTCCTAAAACCGATACATATCCGTTCTTTTGACATGCGACTTCAGTCTGAACGGCCAGGTCACATTCATCTGACCTACATGCCAACAACAAGCGACAAACGTCACTATTCTGCACTGAAGTAGGCGGAAACTGAACAGAACTGGACCGTATTTTAGGAAACAAGCCCAGCGTTGAGCCAAAAGTATTGCTGGATAGCTGCGTTACTGAAGAGGAACCCCCAAAACGCCATGGCCAAAAACCTTGTCCATCACCTTCTCAATCTATTCCCTAAAACAAGTAAGTACAAGTACATGTTCTGGCTCTGGTACGACAGCAACTTTAAAATCTCCAGGTGCTCAGTGCTGGTGTCCTACTTCTGTAACCACTGAGTACACTCGCTGTCTGTGACGTCGTTGTGTCCTCCAATGCGCATGCAGGACACTTTGGGGCGTTTAAAGGTCACATTGGAGATCACGTACAAGTCACATTTAATTGGAAATGTGAACGATGTGGCAAGAAAATCTGATTTCACTAGAAAATGCGAATTGAGCATTAAGCCCTGATCGTAGCCTTACAAAAGCCATTTAGAACCAACTACTGTAACTATTAACCTGTAGTTTAGCTGTGGATCTTTCGCCCTCTCCCACCCTGACCTAACCTGGGAAATCCCAGGCTGCTTTCGTTCATTCCAATCTAAAAGACAGCCTGGCAACGAGGCGAAGCGAGCTCTCCTGATTTTGGGAGCCAATCAGAGAGCGGGGAGGGGTGGAAAGACGGTGACGCGTACTACGCGACAAACGGAAACTTGTAGTTTGAACTGACAACTGACATGATTGGCTATGGGCTACGTATACGCCAAATGATAGACATTCGTAACTCCCAATAAACGGCCGTTGGCAATCGTAAACCACACCTCCGCTACGAGATATTTAGTAGGTGGCTCCCAGACCATATATCACTTGTGATATGGTCTGGTGTAAACCAGGCAAACCCTGACCCATCACTTATAACTAAATGAAAACATAAAAAAGGCATGACAATAAATCTCCCATATTATTTATTATATATGAATCTTTGTTTAAGCATGCCATGATGTGTGTTGCACCTACAAAAAGTCAATAAATGCATAAGAGATAAAACATTAGCTGTGCTGCTATAAACCATTTCAACATGCACTTTTCCCCTCAGGTGCCAACAGAGGGTGACAGACACCTGGTTCATGCATCCTTTCTTAATTAAATAGTAACACAATAAAAAACAAGTTTACAGTAGCACACTTATAATTTAGTTTTATAATTTAGTTGCTTGGTGAACTTCACTTCACTAATGACCCTCATAAAACCAGTATTTGCGGCGAAAAATTATCTCCAACACCGTGTCACCTTAACTTACAGAAGCCATTTAAAAGCAACTAACAGTGTGTTTCTGTGGCGCATTAACCTGTAGTTTAGCTGTGAATCTTTCCCCCTCTCCCGCCCTGACCGTGGCTCCAGAGTCCAGTCCCCGTCCTAATTGAGTCAGTGCTCCTCTGCTGCTCGGACCTTATCGTATCACGCGCGCTAATTGACCCACACTGCTGCATAAGACAATGCGCCAGGAGCTTGACAAAAGTTATTAATTTTCACTTTGTCCAAGGCTCTGTCCCAATTAAGTCCCCTGGCTGGGGCCGACAGGGCAGCTAACGCGATTACAGGACAGGCTTATTAGTCTGCAGCAGCACGGAGGAGCCCAAATGAGAACACACAACAAAGAGGGGAAACATGCAAACACAGTGGAGCGGTGATCCTGTGCACTTTCAACACTAGAAATGTATTTGGTTTTACTGAAATGCAATATAAACGAGCTTTATTCACATCTTAAAATGGTTCAGTCAACTCCAAGGACCTGTTTCCGGTGTAGTTTTGGTATTTTACGACAACAACAAAAATGCAACTTGTTTGTTTCTGTATATGTAGTGTCTTGTAAGTGACCAAAACACCCATACAACAACAAATAATCTATACACGAGTTTTGCAGTAGCCCATATTTTGGTTAGTCAGTCTGCACATCTAAATCTAAAATATGACCAGCTTGCTTATCACTGAGACTGTAAATCTAGAGTTATTTCTGCTGGTTAATCTTTATACTTTCTTTAACGTAGGAAGTGAAGTCAGTGGTGAGGGTGAAATGGATGAGGCAGAAGGCTGGTTAAGAGTGACCCAAGTGAGCGCTTAGTGAGAGTTTACTAGACGCCAGCAGCAATGGCACCACTCCAGTGCTGACAGTGAGCCAACCAGGCTGAGTGACAGGCCTATAAGAAGCTATCAGGGTCACTTACCAAGTGCTCAACACTGTATGCTGTAAAATATTAAAGGGGCCTTACCCATTTTCTTCATGTAATAAAATAAAAAGTGAACAAGGAGTCAGGCACACAAAAAGTTTTTTTTCAATACAGTACAGTATTTTGGCGCTTCAGTCTTCTTCGTGTTCTTTTGCCCCACTACAGATACAGATATGAGCATGTCAGACTGCACCGGGTCCAGCTGCGACTGTAGTGTCAGAGCAGGTTTGTGGCGGTGTCACACACTCAGGGCCTGTCCCCACGACAACGTTTTTTGGAGGAAACGGAGAAGTTTGTGTGTGTTTGGGCCGGCGTTTTTGGGGGTGAGAACGGAGTTTTTCAAAAACGGGTTCCAGAGTGGAGAAGTCGGAGAACGCCCCCCGTCGCGTTGGCATGTGGGCGGCAAAAAAGCGCGGCAGGTGAAAAAATGATGACGTCGCGCTGCCGTAATCATCACGTGACCGGTGACCAGAGGGTGTAACCCTGCGCCTTCCGCAGGTAATGACCAGATAACAGCCATGGCGGACAATGGACTTCAGTATATTTTACAGACATTTCGAAGTTTATTTGCACTGCTGCAACAGCAGAGATACATGCACAATTACGCACGTCGGATTCTTTTCACCCCGCTGCAGCTATTTTAAAACTGGAAAAATCCCGTCAATGAAAAGGCAGATAGTGGACAATGAGGAGCCCAGACCAATTTGAGTGTGTTGTGTGCTGTAAATAAAGAAAAAGAGCAACCATTTCTTGTCGTTTTTATTGAATGAAAATGTATCTTTTACAAACAGGCACATGCAGTATCACACACAAACATATATAAAAGCATTTCTGTTTTCGCTTGTCTGAGGAGAATCCGGGGAAGGTGAAGAACACAGCGATCTCGTAGACGTGGGGTCGTCCTCTAACAAATCCCAGGTTTCCACTCCGGCTGTAATGGCTGTAGTAGCTGGCGATCCACCCCAGATTTGTTCGCACAGCTTAAAATATAACAGGACCACACGCCACTGCGACGCCCAGAGTCAAAGGCATGTTTGTATTTGTTCCTTACTGCCTACAGTTTTGTTGTTAGCTGCACTTTGGTGATGGTATGGGGATCATGAGAAAAATCTTTCCCTTCGGCCGTGTCCCCGGTAGTATATTCACGCCGAAAAGCCAACATAATGTCAGAGTATTTGCTTGGGCAGGACTCCCAGTCGACGTTCTGCTGATACTGTTGTGTTTTGTAATCCAGCGTAACGAGCAAGGTTAACGAGAGTTCTACTTGTTAATGTCTATCTAATAAAACGATAGCAAGTAATACTAACTATCGATTTATAGGCAAAAACTCTGCTCACTCAGCGCAAATCTTCCTTCTGTGGCGTCTGTCTATGTTAGGGACGGTCAGCATTTTCACATTACCGGAGTGAGTCCCTGCTACATTGGTGGAGCAGGGGGACAAAATAAATTTGCGTTTGTTGATGGTCCCTAAAGTACACGCGTTTGCCTGTTTACGAAAGAGAAAGGACTTTCTGCGCATGTGCTCTTTGTAGTCCTGCGCTTCCGGTGGCTCTGGCTCTTTCCGGTTTACAGCGCCATTTATCGGTGTGACATATGTACTGCATCGTTTTCACTCAGCGCTCCGTGCTCATCTTGACACGAATGTTTTCTGATCCAACACGTGTGTGGATGACACTTTTTTTCACCCCGGGTAAAAAAAAAAACAGGAACGTTGTCGTGGGGACAGGGCCTCAGAGTGCTCCTCTGCTGTTGTAGTCGCCACCTTTAAGACTGCATGCACAACTGCGGCACGGTGGCTGAGCGGCTAGCGCTCATGCCTCACAGCAAGAAGGTTCCGGGTTCGATCCCCGGGTCGCCCGGGCCTTTCTGTGCGGAGTTTGCATGTTCTCCCTGTGTCTGGGTGGGTTTCCTCCGGGCACTCCGGTTTCCCCATCAACCCAAAACATGCACCATAGGTAAAATCCTCCAGCTGAGGTCCTGACCAAACTGAAGCAAGAAGATCATGGAGATGGTCCCCGGGTGCAGTAATGTGCTGCCCACTGCTCCTAATAACAGGATGGGTTAAATGCAGAGAAGAATTTCTCCAGTGTGAGATCAATATAAAGTCACTTCTTAAAAGTCACTTCTGTCACAAGACCATGTGTTCACATGTTAATTAACCATTTATCAAGGACAAAGCCAAGCTGTCGGCTGCAGTGTCCGGTTTAAATAGTCTCTTAACAGAATGGCTCCTGGCTCTGTGGCACTGCCAGTGGCAGCGGTGAGGACGGTCAGAGCTCCTCTTGTTACTTTTAATTAATTGGACGTCTTGTGGCCTTGTGACTGGAGCTACAGCATGTGCAGTTTGAGCCAGTATTTTTATTATTTGCTAATCAGGATGTAATGCTAGTGTTGGCCCAAAACTCCACTCTGGCCTCCGAAAGTTGTGAAAATAAACTAATTGCTGCAAAAATGAGGAACGATACTGATTTGTAAGAGTGTGATCTCATTAGATCATTTGTCCTTAGGCAAGACACTTCTCGCACATTGCCTAGTAAGAAAGTGAAGTGTGCATGAGTATTGGTTGTGGTCGGAGGGGCCAATAGTGCAGATTGGCAGCCTCGCTTCTGTCAGTCTGCCCCAGGGCAGCTGTGGCTACAATAGTAACTGAGTGTGCAGTGAATGAATAATGCCCCATGAAGCTCTTTGGATATCTTGATTAAAACCCCTACAATAAGCCAATGGCAATCTTTAAACCAATGCAGAAGAGTTTCAAATGAACTAGATCTGTTTTTTCATGATTTTAGAGATTGGAAAAATCAGGTATAACTTTATTAAAAACAAAGTCCAATGTTATAACAGCAATAGAAAAGGGTCAAAGAAAAAAAAAGTGCCATCTTGTCATGTTTACAAAAAAATCTAACCCAAAAAACAGACTCTTTCTACATGTGGGCTTTCAGCAGATTCCAGTTCCTTCCTTCAAAAAAGTTGCTGATGATACTTTTGAAAGAAAGCCACAACAGCAGCTTGTACTCGTGGTGCCTTTGTAGTTTAGTTACAGGCCTGTCATGTTCAATCAGACGCTGTTCCTGGGATTACTATAGGAGATTTGACGCCCGCTCAGTGAGGAGAAGAAAGTGATTCTTTAGATGGCGACTTCAATAGCCCTGAGTGCAAAATTACTACCGCACAACCATGCCCAGGGGTGCCATTTTAATGACAGCTCACCAAGATTGGTTCACCCACCACGATTAAGGTTAGCCTTCATGATCAGAGGCAGAGAAAGACAAACAGTTAGCCCTGGAAAACAAGAAAGAGCACTGACACAGGCACCTGCCCACTCAGCAACTAGCTCCTCCAATGGTTTCAGCTGTGGGGCCTGGCCTGCAGCGAGCCGCCTAACAAGTCCAGAGTCGTACGGAGAGGGTGAGAGTGACAGCCTGGCAAACTGCTTCTCTCTGATTAATTTTTCATCGTGGAACTTTGGCCTTAAGATGTAGCCGAGATAAGTTAGTGCTGAGACTACAAAAGCAGGGACTTCTACCTTTTTCAAATCAGGGCCTCGCAACTTTCTTACACACTTGTCGATAATTTAGGAAGGAAAGAAGTTCACATTTGTAAAGTTTTTAACTGTTGAATGATTTTTATTTTATTAAAACTGCACCGTGTAACTTTTCAGGTGGAGGGTTTGCTACGCGCTCGTCTTCCACGGTTATTGCTTCGCCCGGAATGTTCCACTTTATGTCATTAAACGTTTCTATCAAGGATTCATTTTTTCACTACACTTGTTTTTTGTTAAATAACTGAAACACACACATATTGTTTCGATCTAAAGAGTCGTTTCGCCTTGCACCATCTGCGTTTTAATATAGAAATACATTTAATGTCTTATTATGCAACAAACTGAGCAAAGTAATAACTCCTTTGTGTAAGACAGGCAGGTGACTTAGACTTCATCAGAAAAGTTACACAATGTACCTTTAAAAGACCGGTATTATGCTGTATTCTGGTGTTATAATGTTTCCTTATCAAAAACATACCTGGGGTTTTGTCTTTACTGCAAATTTCTCTGAACTGGCCAAGATTTTAAAACGTATATCAGGTTATTCATCTTGTTTTCAGTTTTATTATCTACTTACAGTACTAGTTCTGAGACTGCTTCATTCTAGTCTAGAGGTAGTTTATTTTAAGATAACTTTAAGTAAAATGATCTTGCTGCACGGACAAATAATTTCACTACTTTTAAGTCATTTTCTGATAGATTTAAGGTCGTTTTCACACCTGCCTTGTTTGGTTCTTTTAAAACAAACCAGAGTTCGTTTGCTCCTTTGATTCGGACCTTTTGGGCTGGTGTGAATAAAAACCAAAAGTCTCGATCCGGAGCAAACAAGCAAACCGAGACCACCTAAAACGCTGGGTCTCGGCACAGTTCCATTCGAATCCTGGTGCGGTTCGTTTGAGGTGAGAATGCAGACCGGACTCGATCCGAGACAAGTTGGCTTTTTGTACTTAACGAGCTTCCGTCGTATGTCGAGCATTATGGGAAACCGAGGCTGACAAAACTAAACTAAACAAAACGAGGCTTACTTACGTTTTGCGTGAAGAGCAAGAGTCAGAACTTGATGCGCGATCGTGAGCGCTGTCCTCCGTAGTCGTCTTGCCCTGTGTCATCGTCGTTTGGAAATTGATTGTAAAATAGTGTAAACCTCACGATGCTGCTCAAACATTTGTGCGAACTGTAAAAACTGAGCAAACCATATCACTATGACGACATTGAAAACAGCACGCAACGACATGACTCTCCTCCTTCCGTGTTTGGACACGGTGTTTGGACACGGCTCATTTCTGTCCAATGGCTGAGCGACCTCAGCACACGTGTTTTTGTTTATAGATGTTGGTCCACTTAGAAAAAAGTGCAGTGTGAAAGCGAACCGCACCAAATTAAAAAATAAAAATAAAAAAAACTAGTGAACTATCGGATTTTCCTCGTGTGAAAACGACCTAAGTGTTTATATCTTAAACTGTTGCCAAGCTTTTTTACAGTGTTGTTTCAGCTACATACAAACCTTGGATTTTTCTTGAGTTCTTCCCTCAAATGGAAAACACTTTATTCCACATTGTGATGTCATGCTGTAGTACAGGATGTGCTCTACTATGTTTTTAAACTCCATACACCATCACTAGAATCATTTAAATAATTTTAGCCCTGGAATTGCCAGTCTTTACCTGTCAATCTCTATTAACTTGAACTTAACTACCGCTTCATGACATCACAAGGTGGAACAGAGCATTTTGAGCTTTGGAGATGTGGACAGACTAATAAATCATGATTACCAAATATCTGTGAATGAAACAAAACACAACTCCAGGTATGTTTTATAACACGGCTTAAAGCTCACGTTGATCAGTTTTGTGTAAAAGGACGTTTAAAGTCCATCTCCCCATCAGAGTGGTGTTCACATCACAGTTTGATTTACGGGAGTTCTCTTACCTGTTTCAAATATATTTTTGAAAAGCTGCTATAAATTTGTACAGTCAGGCTTACAGCTCTGGAAAAAATAAGAGACCACTGCAAAATTATCAGTTTTTCTGATTTTACTACTTATAAGTATGTGTTTTAAGTATGTATGTTACTACTTATAAGTATGTATGTTTTTGTTTGAGGCTATAAACTACTGACAACATTTCCTCCAAATTCCAAATAAAATATTATCATTTAGAGCATTTATTTGCAGAAAATGACAAATGGTGAAAATAACAAAAAAGATACGTTTTCAGACCTCAAACAATGCAAAGAAACAAGATCAAAATGCATCTTAAAGGAGACGCAGTTATCAAAAGAGAGAACTGTTAACTATAATTATTTTGGACTGACTTTTATTTAAAGGTGGTGTGTCTGATATTTACTGTCTTAAAAATGTGATCACCTGAAAAGTTCTACAGTATATTACACAAAATTGATTCTTGTCAGCTTAAAATCATCAATCTAATCACAAACAGACCTGGAGTTGTGTTTTGTTTCATTTCCACATGTTTGAGTAATTCTTTATTATTAGTTTGTTTCCAAAGCTCAAAACACTCTGTTCCACCTTGTGATGTCATGAAGAGGTAGTTTCCAAGTTAACCTCTACTTTTTTACCTCTGGTTCAGTAGAGATTTGCAATAACAGGGGTGAAATTATTATTAAATGATTCTAATAAAGGTGTATGTAGTTCAAAACACAGTGGATCACATTGTGTATTATCACGTGGAACAGAGTGTTTTCTGTTTGAGAGAAAAACTAAACCTAAATATGCAGGGTTTGTGTGTTAATTGAAAATACAGCTCTGGAAAAAAATAAGAGACCACTGCAAAATGATCAGTTTTTCTGATTTTACTACTTATAGGTATGTGTTTGGGCAAAAGGAACATTTTTGTTTGAGTCTATAAACTACTGACAACATTTCCTCCAAATTCCAAATAAAAATATTATCGTTTAGAGCATTTATTTGCAGAAAATGACAAATGGTCAAAATAACAAAAAAGATACATGTTTTCAGAGCTCAAACAATGCAAAGAAACAAGATCAAATTCATTTTAAAACAACATAATACTAATGTTTACACTTAAGAAGAGTTCAGAAATCAATATTTGGTGCACTAATGCTTATTTTTAATCACAGCTTTCATGCTCTCCACAAGTCTTTCACATTGTTCTTGACTTTATTCCACTCCTGGTGCAAGAACTGAAGTAGCTCAGCTTTGTGTTTGTGTTGGAATTCAACAGACGCTGGAATGGAATGGCTGCGATACATGTAGAGATGCTGATTTCAGTGGTTTCTTATTTTTTTTCTTGAGCTGTATATCAACGTTGCTTCATTTTAAGACAAGACATAACACTATAACAATTCAGTAAAACCCATCCCCACATCTACCTTATTCTGGAGTTCTCTTACCAGCCCACATCCCTTCAAATAAATCATCTATGGATCAGGAATAATCATCTGGTAATACAAGCTCCATAAGCACTACTACATAATGGGGAAGTGTAGTTTGAAAAATGCAGTAGAACCCTGCACCCTGTGTTGTAAAACGTACCCAGAGTTCATACATCACTAGTGTATTGGACTATGGCGTAAATATTACCACTATCAGATTTTCCTGGCGTGCACCGCATGTAACACAATTTATCTTACCCACTTGTGCAGCTACATAACAAGGCAAAATAAACAAGTCCAGCCCTCATTTTGATTGTTTTCATTGCGTGGAAATGTCGTTTTTTATGCCGTTTGAGTTAGAGTTTAGTTTAGAGAGCCAAGCTGCATTTGCTTGTTTGGTTTCCTGATCTGGCTTCGACTGTGATTCCATTATTCTACAATCAGTCTGGGTACTGTTCTGCGTGTGTCATCGCCGGGTTCAGATGGCACGAGGCGTTCGCGCAAACTACCCAAAGTCCCTAATTTTGTTGTAAAATTCTCCACCCCGCGCTGTCGCTCGGAGGAAATGAGGAGACGTGAATGCGCAATCAATAAGCAGCAAAGGCAAAGTCCAATTATGGGAAAGTGTAAATGATAGGTTTGGTGCAGTGCCAAGGACATGGACACTGCTCGTACTTACACTCACTCTTCATTTGGCTCTCTCCATTGCGCAGCACACGAGAAAATATGAAATTCTAATGTTTTGAGCCACAAGCTATTTCACTGTGACTACATAAAGCACATGTGAGACTATATTCAAATTTGGACTCTTCGGCATCGGGGCGCGCATTCTCACTGAAGGTTTATGAAAAATGCATCTATTAATTCATTATTTCGATTGAACCTGTATTATAAAACCCAGCACTGAAACACAACAGTGATTCTGTCTGCCTCAAGTTTCTATTTCCATAATTTAATTGAGGTCACAAAAGCAGCTTTAAAGGAAGTCAGAAGTTACGGGGCACCAGCTTTGCCATATGTTTGCGTTGACCCTTAATTTGGTGAAATGTGCGCTACACAATCCTCAGCTTCCATGGGTCAAACTCTGTGATTATTCACATCGAAGAGCACGCAGCTGTTGACACTGACGGCCACATTCCTCTCTGGCCTCCTGCGTTTCAATTTGTCTTACAGCAAAAGGCCCTTCCGTCTTTAAATACCAAGCAGGGCTTTTCCCACACAGGTCCTGCTGAGGTGAAGCAGCCCACTTCAGCCACCACCAGAGCACATACGCAGGGTCTCGGAGAGGTTAAAACATTCTGCCGATGGAGGAGGAGGAGGAGGAGGAAGAGAGATGAAGAGAAGGGGAGGCGAGAGGGTCCGTGCAGTCAGAAAACAGTCCCTCTCAGCGCAAAAACAACAGTCCACATCCTAAGAGTTGGTGCCAGGTGGTCACAGGATGGATTCATCAGGGCAAAGCTGAACGCAGAAGGCGGAGATTAGCACAGCGCAGGAGCCCAGGGCCATGGCAGCGCAGGCTGATTGGAGACAGACACAGGGCCCAGGAGAGGCTTTGGTCTTCCCTCTGGCCAGTGGAGAGGTGCCGGGCCACTCCTGGGAGACAGGCAGGAGAGGGGGTGGGTGGTTCAGAGTGATGCTTCACCTCGCTACAGGCAGCCCTCCCATAGGGGCAGGAGCAGGCTAGGAGAGGCCCCAAGGCCACACACACACACAGACACACACACACACACACACACACACAGACACACACACACACACACAGACACACACACACACACACACACACCACTGCACACTTGGATCTCACTTTTCAAAGATACTATCTTCTCCAACATCCTTGGCAACATATTTTCTTGTCATGGGACTTTCAGTCCCAACAAGATAAGGGTTAATATCAAACAAGATTGCGAGTAAGCTTTGCCACTGTAACCCTGTTGTTCAGTGGTTGTGTGTGTGTAAATGTATGAATGGCTTTCAAAGGTGATGGAAATCAAGGCTCATGTCTCGGTCCAACAGAACAATGTAAAAACACGCCTCTGTCATTCGGAGCTTCTCCAAACGGCCATATGGGAGAAATGTCAAATGTACAGGGCAATACTGGATCTGTGTGTAAGCCATGTCAGCCAGGCTAATGTATTCTGCTGGCAGCAATAACACACTATGTGCTCAGTGAGGGAAGGCTTTCCAAATCATATCCACACATTTGAATTTCATTCTATACTTACTGTTCTGTTACTGCACTTGTTCAAAGTGCAGTCACTGTATATTCAAGCCAAATGTTACACACAAGTAACCTACATATTTGAGATTTTAAAATACAAAGGCTCATAGTTAAGATTTGACACCAAATAACCTGGAATCTGTAATCTGTTGAGTGAAAAACATTGAGAAATATTCTAAAATTCTAAAAACCTGTTTCAGTGAAAACTTTTCTTTTGGAAAATGTGTCTTAATCTAACCTAAAAACATCCTTGATTTCAGAACTTGTGGATGCAGGTTTGATATGAAATAATCAGTGACATAAAGCAAAATAAAGATAAACAACTGCACTTTATTACTTTCTATGATAAATGTGTATCTTTCCTTCATTCACGCTGTTATTTGGGGAAATCCAATACGGCTCTCACTTCAAGTACATGCAGTCACATTGTACAAGCGTAAACAAATCAATATGTCAAGTCTGCTTATCGAATGGCCTCCACACCAAACGGGCACGTGTGTGTGTTTGTGTGTTCTGTGTCCAGCTCCAGCCTTTTCACGCACACAGTCGATGGCATGAGCACCCGCACACTCCCTCATGGACACCCTCCGGACAGACCATCAGCAGATACGTGTCACAGCCACCTCCCCTCAGAGCGGTTCACATTTAGCTCCATGTTCCTGTGTCTTTGCTTATTCTACATAAATTATTGAGCGGCTAATTTGGAGCTCGGGCCCGATGAGACGCTGCAGCCCGTCCATGACAGCTTTATCTATTTGAACCACAGCGCTCCTCCAGCTCGTGTGCGTTAGTGTCATCTGCCCGGTGTGTACGGGCTGGTGTCAGTGTGAATGGGTGGGGGTCTTGCGAGGGGGGTCAGTCTCATTCTCAGTTGCATTAGTGCGGGAGCAGGGCCTGGGACACGTCTTAATCAATACGCGAGAGTCAATTACGGAGGAAGCGCATGCTTAAGCAAGATCTGATTATTGGGTTCATGTTCAGTCCACCAAATGGACCGAATCAATGCGATGCGATATGTGCTCCACAACCACCGCCAGCACTGACACCGCCCCGTACTCTCCCTCTGTCTGTCTGTCTATCCCTCCCTCTTTCTCTCTCTCTCTTCCCCCCCTCACCTCCTGTCATCTCCAGTCTGACTCTCAAACAAGGCCAAAATAAGGGTGTCTGTGTTCTTTTGAGTCTATTAAGAATATTAATAAAACGACTTATTTGAGCATAAAGACTAACAGCAAAAACATCTTTAGATCCAACCCTTTCCGTGTCGTGGGGCTGCACATTTTGGAGCCCTCAGGGGATTGTTTTAGATCTTGCATTATGCACAAAGATGTCAGTGTAAGAGAGCTCTCAAATTTAGATTTTAAGTAGTATCAGTGGTGAAAGTAGTTTTCATTTCTTACAGGTGCTATAATGTCCATTGCATCACTTTACTGTTTTTTTTTTTAAACACACTCGTTTTTTCATAGATAAATAACTTTTTAAATATACTTAATTATTTCATATTTTTGTGGGCCTACTTAAATGGTGCTGTCTACCTAAGCAAAAAATGTATGTGGAAAAAAGCAGCATAAACATACAAACTCCACACAGAAATGCCTGGCCAACCCGGAATCTTCTTACTGTAAAGCATGAGCGCTAGTCACTCAGCCACCGTGCCGCCTAGGCTATTTTTACAGCTACAGTCAAATAAGTTTTGACAATCCTTGCTTAACAGACTGCAGATATCTCTGCACGAGAGTTTCGGGTAGCTTTCAGTTATTCTCGAATGGCGTAGTGTGGTTGTTTGTGTTTTCTACTTAAATAGCGCACCTTACTTCTTTTTTTTCAAATGTGGGTTTTGGCCACCATTAACCATATTCTCTTAGCGGTGCTGCGTACCGGCTGTGAATTTTATAACGGTGCTGCGTTCCGGTGCGCACCGCTTTACTTTCACCACTGAGTAGTATATAAAATTTTTTATTTACTATAGATTATAAGATAGACACACACTGGTGGGACTGTGTCTCTCGGCTGGCCTGGGAACACCTTGGAGTCCCACCAGAGGATGGATGAAGTTTCTGGGGTGAGCAAAGTCTGCTTAGACTGCTGCCCCCATGACCCGGGTCTGGATAAGGGGAAGAAAATAGATGAATGGATGGATAGATATGTAAATAAATATATTACCATTTTCAAAATAAGATTCAAAATGAATGTTTTAACAGCTCTACAGTTTTTGCTGTGCTGTTCTGTCAAAGAAGGTGTTTATATTTATTGAAAGATCAAGAAAAATATAATAATATGTATATTTTTCTTGATGCAGCTAGTAGTATGGTAATTTATGCACGCCCTGTTTCTTTCCCAAAAACAAGCAAATTTCACTTTTAAAACAACCAGTGCTGTTATCTGAAACATGGAGTGGCTTCTACATGATCTCAACTAGCACATTCTGCAAAAAAAAAAAAACGAAAATCACAAATTTTAAACGTGATTTTCTCGGTTTCACGAATGCCGACATGTGACTGGTTTTCTCGTGGCGGGACACATACTGTATATTTATTGCCATTTTAAAAAATCATTCCAGATTAGACAAAGTCTCCGTCTCTCATTAAAGAAAGGACCCGACTTGTCCAGACAGCAGAGAAATGAGAGGAAAAGACTGGCGGGGCTCTCAAACTCTCAACTAACCCTTTAAAGAAATCAGATTCAGATATGATTCACACAGACACACACGTCAATACATCTGTGCAAGCAACTCCAGATCAGCCTAATATTGTTACGTCTTCAGGACATTATACGGAGAGGCTGGAGCTATTGTGCTCTGACCCGCTGCTGCTGAAACACACAAACTCACCGAATGTGCGTTACGGCCTTTCATATACACAGTTTTATAACCGTTTTGGGGCTGATCTTAGCACGATTTATTGTATCTTGGAATTGTAATACGTCTTCACTCTTCGTATAAATACACTCTTTTATCGTCGTCTTTCGGGATCAATAAAGCATCTACCTATCTTTTATGTTAAATCCATCCATATAATGTCACTGAGATAAACAAAACTGAAATTATAATTTGTGTAAGAAAATATAAAATGCAAAACTTACAAAAATAGGAATTTTGTTTGTGTTTTTTTTTTTAATCCATATAACATTTTCTTAGACATACTATATCATATTGTGATAACTTTATTATTAAAGTGTTATGAAAATCCAGTATGTCATTTGATTATGCACCTTTTTTAGCTTGATGTTAGGGGTGGGTATTGGCAAAGAAGTCACGATTCAATTTGAATCACGATTCATATGCCACGATGCGATACTATCACGATGCATCACGATATTTGAATTACTGCGATGCATTGCAATATATTCGACATACTTCAGTGAAAATGTACCCAAAAAAAAGAGGATAACTTAAATATCAGTGGCTGTGTATCTGGGTAGTGTCTTCAATCGATACATAACTCTGAGCAATTCAATTCATAACTGAGTTTATTGAATAACAAAAACAAATAAACCAAACCAAAAAAAAGTGCATAGGATTTTTTTCTAAAACAAAAAATGATGTTCAAAAATTTGCCATTTTGGAGGTAGCTACCATCATAACAAACAATACCCTTTCACAAAGAAAAAAGTGCATAGGATTTATAAAAAAAACAACAACTAATAATTAATTTATTAATAATGAATTAATAAATTATTAATGAATAATAATCGATTTTTGGCATCAAGAATCGATGCAGTATATTGTGAAAGTCAGTATCGCGATGCATCGTCATGACGATTGTTTTGCACACCCCTACTTGATGTAGACTTGGTTTAGGCCTGGTCTAGTCCAGGTTTAGTCCCACTTTAGTCCCAGTTATATGAACACACCACACCACACACATCTCCATCTCCCAAACATGACTTTGCATGCATTTTTTGTTTTATTTTTCAATTTATATCATTTTTGCCTTGATTAAAAAAAAAAAAAAAAAAAAAAAGGTTTGGTGCTCCCTGCTCCTGTCTATAAACCAGCTCATCATGACAGATTACGCACATGGGAGATTATTTTAGCAAGCCCCTCCCTCAATCCTCTCTCCTTTTTTTTTTTTTCCTTATTTGCCAGGACACACACACAAAAAAACAAAAAAACACTAGCGGACAACAAAGCATAATGAAAAAAAGAACGTATGCTGAAAAGATGGGGTGGTACGGGGAGAAGACAACCAGGCATGAAATCGATAAAGAAGAGATTTTTTTTTAACTAAGAATTGTTTTTTTCAATTTTTTTTCAATTCTTTTTATTTTTTATCTCGTAAGCTGCCAAACATCACCAGTGAATGTTGCACGAGGCTGTGGTTGCCAGAGGGTGAATCATAGCAATATTGATTTGATTATGTAAAAAGCTTGGTGGAACCTCAAGCCAGATGCAGAAATAACCGCTCACCTTTTGGGTTTGCACACTGGTACAGTATAGAAAAATGCTGATAGAAAAATACTGTTGAAGATGAAGTGTAATTACGTTTCTCATATCTAAAAAGACACACACCCCTGTCGACTCTTCGGTCTCCCTCTCTTCTCTGCTTCTGTCTATCCTGCACAGATAATAATTAACACTGTTTTATCCTGTAGTGGATTAGACGCTGACAGTTGTGGACCGGTCGTACCTGGGAGCGTGCTTGAAGGCTGATCATATGTGCGTGTTGGGAGAGGCAGAGTGGAGGATATAGAAAAGAGAGAGAAGAGAGGAGGAGGAGGAGGAGATGGAGAGAGAGAGAGCAGCGAGAGATCCAGATCTATGGCACCCTCTTCTGGAGCTGCTGCTGTTTCCACGCGAGCTGGGACAGAAGGGAGCGTTGTGATTTAGTTGTGATTCAGAAGACAATTTTGTGGATATTGTGGAATTAAGTCTCCTCGGAGTCACGTGTAAAGCAAAGTAGAAAGAGCAGAGTGTTACCTGTAAATATTCAAAGACTGTTTGAGATGAGAAGAAGCCACGACAATTTAAAAGGAACTGACATGTTTTTTAAAAAAAAGAGGTTATGGAGCGAAGCGTCGCTGTGAAAGGAGTTCATTTATGGAAAAGCCTTGACAACGAAATGAAAGAATCAAGAATAACGACATTTTTAAAAAATACATAAAGCTTTCTGTTTACAACTGATTAATAATTGTGATTGAAATGGAATGTTTTGATGAAATGTTTTATCGGTGTTATTGTCTGGAAAAGGGAAGAGGAGGCATAAAACATAAGATTACTCTTCTTTCTGCTCCTTTTCATTCAATTTTTTGTATTGTTATCACACTGTTTGACTTGACACTGTTGACTTTACGAATGAAATAAACAAACAAATAATAATAACTGAAATGAAAATAGTTGAAATGAATATTTATACAGTAGGTGATTGTGTAACTTTGGACTTGGTTTCAAAGACATGCCGCTGTCACACATTTTTTATTTATTTTTTTGGAAAGGAGAAAGACACACACATACAAAAAAAGCAAAAATATAAAAAAGTAGTTTTGTTCCTTTTATCAGGTCAAAATTCAGCTCTCGTATCCATCTTTCATTGCACACTTTGATGCACATTTTTGGACATCTGTAAATAGGTGTTTCAGATTTTGTCTTAGATAGTTTTTGTATTGTCTTTATATTATATTTTGTACACTGTCTTTTTGCACTGCTTGGGAGAGAAACAGAATTTCGATTCACTACACGTCGAACACATATGGCAGAATTGACAATAACGTTTACTCTGACTTTGTCTTTGTATGAGTATATTTAAGTTAAACGGTCCCTCCATGACCTGGAACATAGACTTTTCTCTGTTTATTTGATGAATAAATAAGTCAATTAGTTATCAAATTTGATCTGATCCATTATGATATTTCAAAATGTCCTTTTTCTTTCAGTATTTTGTTTGAATTATATATTTTTTGTTTGTTCAAATGCAGACGTAATGCAGAAACTATTACAAAACAGGTAACTTATGTTTTAAACCGTAATTATTGTTATATGTTTTAATAAATTGATCACTAGTGCTTGTCCTGTACAGAAAACCAGTCTGTTGTAATGTAATAAAAAAAGACATTGAAGGAGAATAGATATAGAGCTCTTTACAGATTAAGACCCTCCCACGTAGGACTCGGTGGCTAATCTCTCGGCCGGAGCGCACAATTGCAGGTTAGCCTCACAGCGCTTCTGGACAGCTGCTAATTGGGCCACCCTTCCCTCTCCCGGTGCATTGTGGGAGCCGCTCATGCCGGGGTCTGCCTCTAACTGCCCTAAATTATGATTCCACCCCGGCGAATCCTCAGCCCCATCAAATGACTGGAACATTGTGGTCAGCTCTTGATAATTGGTCCACGCTGAGTTACATGTAAAAGTCTAATCAGATCACATGAGTGGAAATGGGAGGAGTGGAGAGGGGGAGAGAGGGTGAAAGAGGGGGAAAGAGGGTGAGAGAGGGGGAAAGAGGGTGAAATAGGGTGAAAGAGGGGAGACCGTGTGATTGGGGGGGGTTAAAATGGGACAGAACAGTGGCTTATTACATTTAATATAGAGATATTTTTATTTATTTTTGATTTTTTTTTTTAAATTTTGACATTTTTCTATTCAGAAGATTCGCAAAGTGCCACACGGAAATCAAAACTGAGTGAAAATGCTGTAATTTGTGTAATCATTTTCACATTTGTATGCTGCACCTAACCTGTACTTTTTTATTTTATTTTACGTTATTAATATTTAGTGACATTTTTCCCCCCCTAATGTATTTGTGTCAGTTTATTTTTTCCATTTTATTTAGTATTTCTCTTATCGATTTATTTATTTTGTTATTATTTTTGTTACAATTTTACCTTGTGTTACTCTTATGGAGGGGCCGAGCTCAAAGAAGAGACATTTGGATTTTATATTTATTTTACAATATGGTAATAATATGCTGCATCTGACCAGTACTAATTTATATTACATTAAATTTATTTTTTTTATTTCTTTTATTTCACGTTATTCATATTTAATGCCATTTTTCCCTTAATATATTTATTTTACGTTATTTTTTTTCCATTTTATTTAGTCTTTCTATTATCTGTTTATTTATTTTGTTATTATTTTTGTTACAATTTTACGTCGTGTTACTCTTATGGAGGGGTCGAGCTCAAAGAAGAGACATTTGGATATTAAATTTATTTTACAATATCGTAATAATATGCTGCACCTAACCTGTACTAATTTATATTACATTATATTTCTTTAATTTTTTATTTCACATTATTAATATTTAATGACATTTTTTCCCCTAATATATATTTTTCGGGTTATTTTTTCCATTTTATTTTGTATTTCTATTATCTATTTATTATTTTTGTTATTATTTTTGTATAGTTGTGTTAGTTGTTTATGGAAGGAGCGGGCTCAAAGAACAAAGAGACGTTTGGATTTTAAATTTAGTTTACACTATGGTAATAATATTTATGGAAAGAGTTTGACATATTTGAAAATGATGAGTTCGATATGTACAATATGCAAATTTCCCAACTCATTCAAGGAATTCTTTATTTATTTTTTATTGTAAAAAATAAATACAGAATCCCTTGCCTTTCTGCATTTAGGTGTTGTACCTTTACTCTTAAATGAAAATTACAAGCACATCCCTATAATTGCACTGGCTCTGTCGCCCATTGAATTTCCCTCATTGTGCACGATTAGCCATTAATGTGATTTAGTGTAGCGGAGTGCACGGTCTCATACCTAACTGACATTGACTCTTTTAAACGCAAACATCAATTCCAGATGCACATAATCATATTACGGGGCTAATACGCATCGATTGTTTTTTTCACTCGGTTCCAGACACAAACGTAAATAAAATAAAAGTGCATTCTTCCGTGAGAAACTGTGCGCGGCGGGTTTTGAAGGACAGGCGGCTCTTGAGCTCACCGGTTTTAATCTACGACAAAAAAAATCAGTTCCTATTTCAGCTTCCCTTCACTGGGTGTGCATTTTAGAGCTGATTTTAAAGCTGCATTGTGTAACTTTTCCAGTGGAGGGTACGTCAAATGCTTTTTCTCCCATTGCTTGGTCTGGAATGTTTCGCAGTGTGGTGTTAAACCTTTCTATCTAAACCAGATCAAGTCACGGGTCAGATCTGTGGAGAGGCGACCCTGTTTTTCTAGGTGTTTTTGAGGCAGAGCGATGATGGACCTACAAGATGCACCTTTAAAAGATTTTACTGAGTACTTTTGAAGCTGGTTTAGGTTTTGTGCCTAGTTACACTTCAGAACCTTAAACGTGATGATTTTTTCTTTTTAAATGTGCAATGGAGTCTTCGCTGTCCAGGCCCCTCTGATTTGGAATGACCCGCCTGAGGAGATAAGGCTCGCACCATCAGTATAATCTTTGAAACACCCAATATTACACTATTTTCTGACCTACTGTATGTTATAATGTCGTTTCCTCATCGCAAACACACCTGGAGTTGTGTTTTGTTTCATCCACACATGTTGAACACACAAACCCTGCAGATTTAGGCTCTTTTCTCAATCAGAAAACACTCATGTGGTAATACAGGAAGTGCTCCACTGTGTTTTTAAACTCCATACACCTTCCCTAGAATCATTTGGATAATGTCAGCCCTGGAATTTCCAATGTCTATTGAAGAAAAGGTAAAAGGAGCTGTAAACTTGAACGCTACCATGACATCACAAGAGGGTCAGAGCATTTTGAGCTTTGTAGATGCAGACTGATAAATGAGGGTTACTCAAACATGTGGGAATGAAACAAAACACAACTCCAGGTATGGCTTAAATCTCACAAGTATCAATATTGTGTAGTATACAGTAAGGGCCTTTAGGTCACTTCTCAAAACCCACTTTTCAGAGTTTGTGTGTTAAACAGGTGTGAATGAAACAAAACACAACTCCAGGTCTGCTTGTGATGAGGAAACAACATTATAACATACAGTAGGTCAGTAAATGTTGAGATGTTGAGATGAGGCTACTACATTATAACATTGATTAAAAAATAGTAGACCCTTTCAAGGTGCTGTATAAATACGGATTGTGTTAAAACAGGGGTGTCAAACATGCAGCCCAGGAGCCAGATTCAGCCTTCCAAGACCTTTAAAGGAGAAGTAATGTTTTTTACAATCTGATTTAGGTAATAGGTAAGGTATTTAGGTAATAAAACAAGTTGTTTTACTCACCCATAGCACTTTGGTGTCATATGGAGCACTTCCAGAGATGTTTTAGATTTGCGATCTCCATAATGTGAGTTCTCGGGGCACATGTTTGCGGTCTCCAAATAACACAAACTTTAGCACTTTTCAAATCATAGAAGCTCGATGTCTTAGTCTACAATTTCGTTTGGTCAAAAGTGGCCTGTAATCCGAGATTTAGCCATAGTTTCGAGTAGATGAGGACGCCAGTGCGCATGTGCGGAGTGTGCTCTCAGCTCCCGGGACCCAAACATGAAACGCAAAGCTGTAAACTATGACTAAATCTCGGATTACAGGCCACTTTTGATTCAAACGAAATTGTAGACTAAGACATCGAGCTTCTATGATTTGAAAAGTGCTAAAGTTTGTGTTATTTGGAGCCCACACAGGGCATATTACATGCTCGGGGAATATATTATATGCCCCGAGCTATGGCTAGAAGTCGCGCTAGGCTAACGCTAATCTAAAACATCTCTGGAAGTGCTCCATATGACACCAAAGTGCTATGGGTGAGTAAAACAACTTGTTTTATTACCGAAATAAGGCTCAAATTGTAAAAAACGTTACTTCTCCTTTAATCTGACCCTCATCTGATTTTCTACAGAAATATTTCAATTATATTTTTAATTTTCTATTAAAATATTAGTAATTTTCTGCGTCTGTTTTCTGTGCAGCTTAGCATAGCAGCGTCTCCAGCGCCTCTGTGCGTGGCCCCTCCCACCAGAGCAGCACTAATGAAGACTTTTATAAATTCTGTGAAATGCATACAAGTTAATGTTAAAACATTTTGTTGAAATGGCATTTTTCTTAAAGTTTCAGGTTGTTCATAATATTATAATATTTTGTAAAAGAAAGAGTTCATCAAATAAAAAAGACTGTAATAGATTTGTGTTTCTCTGCACAAACATTTGGACTTATTGCTATTTTTGGGGTATATCTGCCCTAAGTTTTCTGATCTGGCCCTTTTGGGATCAAAGTAGGTTGGATACGGCCCCCGGACCAAAATGAGTTTGACACCCCTGAGTTAGAGTTTTCCATTGGAGCATAGTATAGAATATGCAGGTACCTCTCCCTTACAGATGAATCCCACTTTGCTGTGTTGTGATAATATCACTGAAGCTCTTAATTAAGGTGCATTTCAGTGAGAACTCCAACTCCTGTAAGCCCCCTCTCCCCAATACAGATAATTCCCATTCATTTCCAAGATCTTCTAATGATCACTCCCACACCGGACCCAACCTCACAATAATACCAGGCCCATATCAGCAGATTCCACAATCAATTCAAAATGGATTTCCACAGCCGCTGATGACTTTAATAAGTTCTACATATCTGTTAGCAAATGGCCATGTGAATCTAAACCATAATTATCATTTAGCTGGGAAAAGGAAAAGGGAAAGGGGCGGGGGGCTGGGTGAGGGGGGATCCGTAATTTCATTTCAAATTGTTTTGCTTCGTCCAATTATGAGCCAGTGTTGCGTGTTTCTTTTTAATATCAGAATTATTGTTTGACTGTCGAGTTTACAAATATGGCGTGTAAAAATACTAATTAAGCTGTGTGTGAGTATGTAGGGAATAGGCTTACTTAACGGTGCATTGTGTCATTTTTTAGTTGGGGGTCTGTCACCTGCTTGTTTTTACAGATATATAACTGAAACGATATGATACGATAAAACCTCTAAAGTCTCTTTATAAACAAGCTACAGTGGTACCTCACCTTACGAAATTAATTCGTTCCAGAAGTGGTTTCGTAACGTGAATTTTTCGTAAGTTGAGTAGCTATTTCAATGGAAAAAGCCTGATTCGTTCCAAGGCCCCGTTCCAAGTTTTTTTTATATTATTTTAACTTTTTTTTATAGTGTAACACTGTGTTCTGCGTCCTGATTGGCTAAGAGACTGTAGACCCAGGACTAAACGTGGACTAAACCAGGTCTAAACAAGGTCTAAACCTGGACTGGACCAGGACTAAACCTGGACTAAACTAGGACTAGACCAGGTGGATTAAAGCGCCGCGTGCGGGTCTATTTCCTGGTTTCTCATGAGTCACAGCTGAGGCGAGCAGCGAGGAGAGGACCGCACGCAGTCCGAGCGCATGAACGAACGCAGGTAAGAGCCGCGGTGGTTTAATCCTGGTTTAGACCTGGTTTAGACCTGGTTCAGACCTGGTTTAATCCTGTTTTAGAGGAGGCACGGTTTGAACACGGGTCTCGTGCTCGCAGCCCCGCGCCGGGTCATGCTGCGCTATCACACACGTGTCCGCGCGTTCACTTCTCCGCCCTCCCCCTTCCCCCCACGCTTCACTATTAATAAATTTTGTTGAAAATCTATGAAAGTTTGAGTGTTTAAACAGAGACAAATGTGAGAAAAGTTTAAATCCAGTCTGAGAAAAGCGTATAATGTGTGTAGCTGAGCGCGCATTATTTGAATTTTTGAGATTTCGCGTTTCGTAACTTGAATTTTCTTTCGTATCTAGAGACCAAAATTGAACGTGAAGGCGTTTCGTAACTTGGAATTTTTGTTTGTTGGGTCTTTCATAAGGTGAGGTACCACTGTATTAGGATCCTAGACTACAGGGCTCTCAAGTTTTGAAGTTTGGTAGGAGTGAGATTTATATTGGGGGAGCGGGGTGGTGCGTGTGACAGCGTTTTTTCCGCGGACCGGGGGGTGTGCGAGTGACATTTTTTCGCTGAAAACGCGCGGTGCCTGCATTAACTAACCGATTTTCTGGGCACAGAAGCGCTGTGAACAGTGGCTACAGTTTTCAATTGCTTAACAAAATTTCAGCGTGAGAAATACCATGTGTGGCGTGTGACGTCGAATTGCGTGTGTCACAATCTCTAAGCATGACACTTGAGAGCGCTGATCCTAGATAAGAAACTGTGTCACTATCACCGCTGTCAAATATTAACGAAACATAAAATGCTCAGTTTTGAATATATGATCAAATCAGCCAATCTTAGATTACTATTCAAGTTTGTCAAATTAACATCTGACCAAATGGTTCGGACCACCAGGTCAACGGTCAGTGGCCAATGTACAATACCAAAACGTAAAACATCACTGGGACAATCTGCATTTTCTGTTACAACAATCTCAGAATGGAACAAACTTTCCACTGAGCTAAAACTGTGCAAAATGAAATGAAATGTTCCACAATATGACATTAAACAGCTTTACCTTACATTTATTCAGTTACAGGTGGTTTTATAGCTCAAAAATACCAGAAAAAACAGGCACTCCGATTGTGAGTGAGGTTAACTCTCCACAGATCTGACCTGTAACTTGGTCTGGTTTGGTCTCCAAGAAGATTGAAAGGTTTAATGTCATACTGTGAAACATTCCAGATAAAGCAACGACATCTCCATCTGAGGAAAAGAATTTGATGGATCTTTGACCAGAAAAGTTACACAGTGCCCCTTTAACAGCATGTGTAGAAAATCGTCCAGGTAGAATCCATGGCAAAAGCAGAAATTCAATTTGTCAACTGGACAAAAGTTTATTTTGTCGAATATGGACAATGTTGAAGGCGCTGGACTGAACAGTTTGCAGTGGTTAGTTATTCCTCACTCACCTTGTCCTCTGATCCGAAGGCTGGCGCTTCAAATCCCGCTGTCAGCATCAACATCACTGGTAGAGTGTTCAGACACACTGACCCACAGGTTGGCGGTGCGATTCCAGCTCTCATAGATGAATGCTGTTGTTGTGTCCTTGGGCAAGACACTTAACTTATCTCGCCTCAGTGTCTGCGTATGAGTGAGTGTGTGAATAGGTGAGTGGTTCCTTGATGTACAGCTCTGGAAAAAAAAAAAAGAGACCACTGCATTTGTTTTTCTGAAATCAGCATCTCTACATGTATTACAGCCATTCCATTCCAGCGTCTGTTGAATCCCAACACAAACACAAAGCTGAGCTACTTCAGTTCTTGCACCAGGAGTGGAATAAAGTCACCCAAGAACAATGTGAAAGACTTGTGGAGAGCATGCCAAGACGCATGAAAGCTGTGATTAAAAATAAGGCTTATTGCACCAAATATTGATTTCTGAACTAAAATGAATTTGATCATGTTTCTTTACATTGTTTGAGGTCTGAAAACATGCATCTTTTTTTGTTATTTTGACCATTAATAAATGCTCTAAACCAGGGGTCGGCAACCCGCGGCTCCAGAGCCGCATGTGGCTCTTTGATCCCTCTAATGCGGCTCAGTACATTGGTTCCTCATTTATCGCGGGGGTTACATTGTAAAAATAACCCGCGATAGGCTAAATCAGTGAAGTAGTCAGCTTTATATTGCGTGTATAAATATGTGTGTATTTCACAGTCCCTCTGACCGAGGCGCCGCTGCGCTGTTGCGGGTTTTGTTGTAGTGAGAACGCATCCGTGCGCTCTCAGGACTGGTTCCACCGCCTGGACTCCAGGTTCCACCAGTTCGTTCTGCGGAAACACTGTCGCTACTTCCTGATGCGCATTGACCACCCGGAGAAGTGTGTGCTCGGACACGTGCACCTGCTCATCGTGGTCAAATCCATGACAGAGCATGACCGTCGCGACCAGCCCCAGGTGAGACGCACGGCCGCGGCCCTTCTGCATGTGCCCAAATGCCAGACCGCTCAGTCCTCACTGCTTCAGAGTCACACTGCTCGTGATCACATTTAAATAAATTTGGCAAACACATTCTGTACCATATAGGAGACACGGCACAGAGGAGAATGACTGACGAATCGGCAAAGGTCTACAGTCCCTTAGCCAATCAGAATGCAGAACACAATGTGCGTTGATACACTATAAAAAAAAATCAGCGAAAAAGCGAGGGACCACTATTTAATTAAAATATATTTTATTTTACTTCGTTCATTTTCAAAATATAATTCTATGGCACAAAGGTTAAAAAAAAATGTTATATGCAGTGATATTTCATTTTACATTTCAAAAGGGTTTTGTGGCTCCCAGTGTTTTCTTTACTGTGTGAAACAGGTCCAAATGGCTCTTTGAGTGGTAAAGGTTGCCAACCCCTGCTCTAAACGATAATATTTTATTTGGATTTGGGGGAAATGGTGTCAGTAGTTTATCAACTCAAACATAAATGTTCCTTTTGCCCAAACACATACCTAAAATCAGAAAAACTGATAATTTTACAGTGGTCTCTTATTTTTTTCCAGAGCTGTATACCAGAGTGGAGTTTTGCCAGCATGGGAAGCTAACAACTAGCATGCTAACAGCGCACTTCCTGATAACTGGACAAGATGTGGACAGTACGCAGTGGACTATTTCTGACCTTAAGCGCTTCTTGTACAATAAATCTGTACACAGGGCAAGACAAAGTTTGTCCAAATACACAAACGGGCTTTTAAGAATCAGTTTTGGAATTGGAAAGTTATTGAGGTGTGAGGAGTACATATTGTTGGTTGAAAATGTAAAAAATCGACTTTTTTGTTTGAGACCAACTGAATTCAACCTCCTATGCTAACATGAATTTACTGCATCAGAAGCAACATGACTGCAGGAATCAGGTTTTAAGGCCTTCGTTAGTCACCAAAATTCACAAGATACAGTAAAAACTTGCTTCATTATGGCGCAACGCAAAACAATAAAGGATAAACTATAACAAGATGAGGGCATGCATAAAAATACGTGTAAAAATAGACTTTTACTGATCAAAATCAAGTCAAGGTTTTTCGAATTCTCTCAAAATTATACATATCTGTTGGTCTTTAAAAAAAAAGGTGTTTAATAAAATTGTTCTATTACATTTCAGAACAAACATTTAAAGGAAAGCGAAGGCACGATCCTGCATTAGTTAAGATGCTATGATGACATTGGTTTTCAATAGAAAAAGAGGCAACGTTTTGTTAGAAATAAAAGCAGCTTTTTGTCTCAGGGTCTCAGAGCACTTATGCAAAGCTATCAGCCTCACAGCCCAGTGTGCCATCACCCAAAATATAATCCTTTTGTTCAGTTTGACCAGTGTAAAAAGACCACTGGAGGATCACATTAAAGGGCCCATATTATGCTTTTTTAATCTCATACCTAGAGTTTTGTTTTGTTTCATTCATACAGTTTAACACACAAATCTTGCATATTTAGGTCGTTTTCACACCTGCCTTGTTTGGTTTGTTTAAAATGAACCAGAGTTCATTTGTTCCTTTGATTCGGACCTTTTGGGCTGGTGTGAATAAAAACCAAAAGTCTCGATCCGGAGCAAACAAGCGAACCGAGACCACCTAAAAAGCTCGGTCTCGGCACGGTTCCATACGAATCCTGGTGCGGTTCGTTTGAGGTGAGAATGCAGACCGGACTCGATCCGACACAAGTTGGCTTTTTGTACTTAATGAGCTCCCGTCGTATGTCGAGCATTATGGGAAACCGAGGCTGACGAAACGAAACGAAACTTACGAGGCTTACTTACATTTTGCGTGAAGAGCAAGAGTCAGAACTTGATGCACACATGAGCTCTGTCCTCCGTAGCCGTCTCGCCCTGTGTCTTCGTCGTTTGGAAATTGATTGTAAAATAGTGTAAACCTCACGATGCTGCTCAAACATTTGTGCGAACTGTAAAAACTGAGCAAACCATATCGCTAAGGCTAGATTGAAAACAGCATTATTCTCCTCCTTCCACGTTTGGACACAGCGTTTGGACAGGGCTCATTTCTGTCCAATGGCTGAGCGACCTCAGCACACGTGGTTTTGTTTATAGATGTTGGTTCGCTTGGGGAAAAAGTGCAGTGTGAAAGCGAACCGCACCAAAATATATATATTTTTTTTTAAATTTGGTCCGGACCAAAGCAAGTGAACTATCGGCCTTTCCTGGTGTGAAAACGACCTTAGTCTGAGTCTTTCTCTCAAACCGGAAACATTATAAAAGCTTGTCATCTGCAAATACAGCATGCTCCACTGTATTTTTAAACTCCATAATTTCAGCTCTGGAATTTCCAGGTGTACAGGACTACATTCATACCATACTCCATACAACTGTACAACAACTCACCCTTATGTAACAGGTAATACTCCCTACAACTGTACATAGCTGTGATTGGATATTTTATTTTATATTTGATTACATATTTTTCTATTTTATTCTGATTTGTACATATACATTTACTATTTTTATTTTTTATTTATTATTATTTCTCATTTGGCACCAGTCTATTGCTCTTTTTTGGCTATTCCATCTATTTTTGGTTACTCTCTGTTATATATTATAATTGATGTGTGAGCTACTGTACCCAAATAATTTCCCTTGTGAATCAATAACGTTTGTCTAAGTCTAAGTAAAATGTAGCTGTTAACATTAAAACTGCCACTATGAGACATCACGAGGTGGAACAGAGGATTTTGAGCTTTGGAAACAGACAGACTAATGTAAGATTACCCAAATGTGTGGCTCAAACAAAACACAACTCCAGGTACATTTTTGAGGTAAATTTTGTGTAATAACGGACCTTTAAAGATGCAATAAGTAATGTTTCTAGTGAAGGGTCTGGTACCTGCTTGCATCTACTGAGAAGTTATTGCTTTTCCCGGAATGTTCCACAGTATGGCATTAAACGATATGGTGACAAGCAAATGACGGCATCAGGTCAAGTTACAGGTCAGAGCTATGGACAGGCGAGACTGAAGAATGTATATTTTCAATGCATTTTATTTTAGCAATAAGTCAAAAGTCCTATACAGCGGTCCCTCGTTTATTGCGGTGGTTACGTTCTAAAAATAACCTGCAACAGGCGAAATCCGCAAAGTGGTCAGCTTTATATTTTACAATTATTCTAAATGTTTTAAGGCTGCAAACGTCTCACCACACACATTCTACACTTTTCTCAGACTAGCATTAACATTTTCTCACATTTCTCTCATTTAAACACTCACACAAAAAAGTATAGTATTATGGAATGAAACCAAAGATCAAAACCTGTTTTCAGGCCCTAAACATATTGCGTTTATTTCACAGTTCCTCTGACCGAGCCTCTTCGTCCTGGCGCCGCTTTGCTGTCGCGGGTTTTGTCGGGGAGAAAACTTATAAACATACAGCTCTTCAGAGTCACACTGCGATCGAACATTTATATAAATTTGACAAACTGAACGCATTCTTTACTGTACAGGAGACACGGCACGGAGGAGAATGACTGACGAATCGGTAAAGGTCTACAGTCCCTTAGCCAATCAGGACGCAGAACACAATGCGCGTTGATACAATATTTAAAAAATTGGAATAAAAAAATCTGCGAAACAACAAGGCCACGAAAGGTGAACCGCGTTATAGCGAGGGACCACTGTATTACACAAAATGGATTAGAATATTGTTTCCTCATCAAAAACATACCCAGAGTTGTGTTTTGTTTCACTCACACATGTTTGAGAAATCCCTTATTATTAGTCTGTTTACATCTCCAAAGCTCAAAATACTCTGTTCCACCTTGTTCCACTTTGTATGAGGGATAGATTTCAAGTTAACACTAGGGATGGGCGATACCAGTTATTTTTGTTTCGATACGATACCAAGTAATACCAGGGTTAGAATTGCGATATCGATACAGATACCAATACTTTCATACATTTCTTAATACTACAGAAAAACACTAACCTGGCTCTAACTAGATACCTTGGCTTCGCAAAGCTCCACCAGGGGGCTTAGCTCCACACATTCTAACACCAGATATCTGAAAAAAAATCTTTGATGAAATGAAAATGGCAATGCAGACATCAAATGTGACCACTAGACTTTTGTTTGTGCTGCTTGTATTGCACGTTGTATTTTTATGTATTTGCCTGCCGAGGGACTGCGGATGAAAACTAGTTTTGTAGCTAAAATTCGGCATATTTACATTTGTTTTATACTTCTGTTCATTAATGTGCATTGTCCCTATCAAATAAATAAATAAATAAAATAAAATAAATAAATCTATTGTAACTTGGGCACTTGCAGCCTATGAAAAAAGACAACAAATGAAGTATCACTATTGTCACTCTCACATACATACATTCTCCTCTCACATACACTACTCTTAGTCTTCTACATGCTTGATGGTTACCTGGATTCTCCCTCTCTCAAACGCCTCGGCAGCTGACCTCTGTCGTACTGCTGTTGCTGCTGTGCTGGAGGGAGCTGCCTGACTAGTCTCCTGTCGTCGTTTGGTCAGTAGCATTTCGTCATGTTGAGGTTTATGATTTATGATCAAGTGTTTATTTAAAATATGTGGTATTGCCACAATATCGGATCATTTTTTGGCACACACTGCACTTCGCAACATTGTCGTCCACGGTGTGGAAGTAACTCCACACCACACTTCGCTTGCGGTCTCCCATGGCTCCTGCAGCCCCGCGCCGCTTTGACTGAAATCTCACAGCAGTGAGTCTATCGCGGGATGACGTACTACCCCACGTTTGGTGAGAACGCGGAAGGAAAAGTAGTGCCTGACAAGTGGCAATGGTTGAATAATGAACAAAACACATATGAATTTGAACTAAACTGAAAGTCAAGTCAGTAAGAAAACATGACTTGGTATCGATATTTTAATACCAGGATCGATGCATATTCAATACCCCATCAGGATCGATATATCGATACTTTGGTATCGATCCGCCCATCACTAGTTAACACCTTTTACCTTTAACTCAGTAGAGACCGGCAAGAGGTGAAACCATCCAAATGATTCTAGTGAACGTGTATGGAGTTTAAAAGCGCAGAGGAGCTCTTCTTGTATTACCACATGACATCATAAGGTGGAACAGAGTGTTTTCAGTTAGAGAAAAGAAGAAGAAACCCTAAATACGTAGGGTTTGTGTATTAAACATGTGTACTGTAAATGAAACAAAACACAACTCTGGGTATGTTTTTAATGAGGAAACAAGATTAGAACATGTAGATCAGAAATAACGTAATATGGGCCCTTTAAAGATTATAAGTGTTGTTTTGAATTGGGACATGGTTACTTCCTGATTCTATTCAATAAAAGCTATAACATTATGCTCCTACTCGACAATTTCAGGCAATAAACATCATTGCATTTTTGTGTTTACGTCGTTGGTGGTAACTTAAGCCCCGCAGACACTTCCCTTGTTATTTCCCATAGATTACCCCATTTACATTGACGTCTTTGTACTGACAATCACTACATATCCATAAAACTGTCCACTCGTCATAGCACTTGTGTCAGGAGAGCATCATTCATGGTTCATAATGTCTCTCTGTGCCTATCCAGTAATAGTAATGTAGTTTAAATGCCCAGCGGACCAGCACGGTGCATACAGATAGCATCCATCTCCACCAATCAGTCAATCAGGACCTGGAGGGGCCCATGGGAGCCTGCACATTAGAGGGCCAAGGGTGCTCTGAGCTGGGGGTAGTGGGGGATGTGTTTCTGCTTTGGAATGGATGGAGTTTGGGTTTAGGTCACAAAAGTACAATCAAAATTGCCCAATATTATGCCAAATTGGCTCTTGTGAGCTTTAAGCTATGTTGTAATATCTTTACCGCAACAAAAACATGTTGTGTTGGAGTTGTTTTCTGTTAAAATATATGCATTTTTTTACTGTGAGCTGACTCGCCACTCCACAGATGTGACCTTTAGCTTGGCCTGTTGGAGCCATAGAGATAATACAGCGGAAGATTTTAAACAATTCATTTCAAAACATCTCCAAGAAGACAAGCAGAGATGAAAATGTACATGTAGGGCATTTTTTATGTTATCCTTTGGCTTAATATAAAAAACATATCATGGTGGGGGTGTTCTACATGTATCTCTGTGGTGGAATGTTCAGTAGTTGCCATGGAGACACAGTCAGTGTTGCCATAGTTACTTTGAAACAGTAATCTGACTACTGAGTACTTCTTTAAAAAGTAACTTAGTTAGATTACTTTTAGTTACTTTCAACAGAGGCTTATTATATTATATTATATTATATTATATTATATTATATTATATTATATTATATTATATTATTATTATATTGCTTGTCCAGGTAACTAGAAAAGCATGTTCTGTGAGGCAGCTCAGTATCGTTACTGGTAGGGATCTTAGATACAATGGCACGAAACGATGGTGAGTCAACAGTGTTCACAGGCAGCATTTCGTCAACTACATAATGCCCAACCATCCTATTCAACTCCGCCTCACTTACTGGTTTTACACCAAAATCCAGCTTCCTTTGCTTGCTAGGTCTGGGAGCTCTTTCACCTGTGACTTTCGCATCGGGCGGGTCTTGCTCTGTTAGCTTCGTTGTGCTGTGCAGTTTATCCAGATGTTTTTTCAGATTTGACGTTGTGTCTTTGAAGGTAGACAGCACTCTGTCACCAACACAGAGTGTACAACGGACCTTAATGTTGTCATCCTTAGCCGAAATAAAATCAAAATAATGCCTGTATTTCCAGCTGGAAAAGGCGAACCTCTCTCCTTTCATATTGTTCACATCTGAATCTTTGATCTGACTTTGGCGCCGCGGAGCCGAAATGACGTAACCTTGTAAGAAACGTGTAGCCAAAAAGTAAGAATAAATAAATGTAACTTACGTTCCCCCGAAATGCAGAAATAGTAACGCACGGTGTATTAGATAAGTAACTTTAATCTGACTACAGTACTGGTTTTGAAATAGTAGTTGCCTGATCAAAGGAGAAGTTCAATTTGTCAACTGGACAAAGTTTGTTTGGTTGAAAACGTTTCGCCGCTCATCCGAGAGGCTTCGTCAGCTCTGGTTATTGTACTGGTTAGACCCTGCTTATATCTAGCTGCCGGGAGGCGCGTCCTACAATGACAAAGCTCTGAAAACGATCCCCCCTAATCTGTCTCTTTGTTTTTCAAATTACTCTGACGGCTGTTTCGACCCCCTATTCAACGTCTAACGACCCTCTCCACCCCTCTGCCCTGGCTCTGTTTGACTGGTCTAAGAATCACATTATAAATGGGAGACAAGTTATGTCTAACTCCCCCATTTCTGTTTAATGACGGATTCTCTTTTTTGACAAAAATAGCCTCTTTAACCCCCCTCTCAAACCAGTTCTTTTCCCTGGCTAAGATCTGAACCTCACTGTCCTCAAAGGAATGGCCCGTGGCTTCTAGGTGAAGATGTACGGCAGATGCCGGTCCACTCTGGCACGCCCGCCTGTGTTGGTACATCCTCTTGTGAAGTGGCTGTTTTGTTTCCCCAATGTAGCGCTCACTGCAGTCCTCACTACACTGAATGGAGTAGACCACATTACTTTGTTTGTGGCTCGGTGTTTTGTCCTTTGGGTGGACGAGTTTTTGTCTTAAAGTGTTTGTGGGTTTGAAATAAACTGGAATTTCATATTGTCTGAAAATCCTCTGTAGTTTTTCCGAAACGCCGGCCAGGTACGGAATCGCTACCCCTTTCCTCCTGGGTTCGGATTCTCTGTTGTCTTGTTTCTTGCCCTTGTCTCTCTTGGTTTTGTAGACAGCCCATTTAGGATATCCACAAACAGAGAGGGCTTCCTGCACATGTTGCTCTTCTTTCTCCTTACCCTCTGTGCTTGTGGGAACCACAAGAGAAGAGCAACATGTGCAGGAAGCCCTCTCTGTTTGTGGATATCCTAAATGGGCTGTCAACAAAACCAAGAGAGACAAGGGCAAGAAACAAGACAACAGAGAATCCGAACCCAGGAGGAAAGGGGTAGCGATTCCGTACCTGGCCGGCGTTTCGGAAAAACTACAGAGGATTTTCAGACAATATGAAATTCCAGTTTATTTCAAACCCACAAACACTTTAAGACAAAAACTCGTCCACCCAAAGGACAAAACACTGAGCCACAAACAAAGCAATGTGGTCTACTCCATTCAGTGTAGTGAGGACTGCAGTGAGCGCTACATTGGGGAAACAAAACAGCCACTTCACAAGAGGATGTACCAACACAGGCGGGCGTGCCAGAGTGGACCGGCATCTGCCGTACATCTTCACCTAGAAGCCACGGGCCATTCCTTTGAGGACAGTGAGGTTCAGATCTTAGCCAGGGAAAAGAACTGGTTTGAGAGGGGGGTTAAAGAGGCTATTTTTGTCAAAAAAGAGAATCCGTCATTAAACAGAAATGGGGGAGTTAGACATAACTTGTCTCCCATTTATAATGCGATTCTTAGACCAGTCAAACAGAGCCAGGGCAGAGGGGTGGAGAGGGTCGTTAGACGTTGAATAGGGGGTCGAAACTAGCCGTCAGAGTAATTTGAAAAACAAAGAGACAGATTAGGGGGGATCGTTTTCAGAGCTTTGTCATTGTAGGACGCGCCTCCCGGCAGCTAGATATAAGCAGGGTCTAAACCAGTACAATAACCAGAGCTGACGAAGCCTCTCGGATGAGCAGCGAAACGTTTTCAACCAAACAAACTTTGTCCAGTTGACAAATTGAACTTCTCCTTTGATCATGGATTCTACCTGGACGACTGAGGGACTTTTCACGCAAATAGTAGTTGCGTTAGACTACTCGTTACTGAAAAAAGTAGTCCGACTACAGCATCACTGGACACAATGCACATATAGCAAAGACAGCCAAAAAAAAAACCTCCAGCTCCAGCTAAGTTAGTTCTTTTGGTTAAATTGTGTTAAAACAAAGCTCAGATTAAAGACTAGACAGAATATAGCCTCCAGTTAGCAGCACACCCCTATAGAATGTTGATGACGTCAGATGCCGAGTATCAATATGTGACTTAAATGTGCACTATGAAACTTTCTGGTTGAGGGTTCATCACCTGCTTGTTTCTTTGGATACGTTACTGCTCTGCCTGGAATGTTCCACAGTGTGACATTAAACAGCTCTATTTTATATTTATTCAATTACAGGTGGTTTTAAAGCTCAAAAATACCAAGAAAAACTGTGAGCAGGGTTTCCTCTCTACAGCTCTGACCTGTAACTTGGTCTGGTTTAGTCTCCATGAAGATAGAAAGGTTTAATGCCATACTGCGAAACATTCCAGACAAAGCAAAAGGAGAAATTCAATTTGTCAACTGGACAAAAGTTAATTTGGTTTAATACGTTTCGCAGCTCATCCAAGCTGCGTCTTCAGTTCTGGTCAGACTCTGGTGGACACTGAAGGGAGGAGATAACTACAATGAAATTACCGTACTTTGAAACTACCACACCTACTTGTTTTCAGTTTCTGTTAGTTAGGTAAGCCTATTCAATATGCAGTGGGAGTGGAGTGTGGGTCTTGTTAGCAGAACCATTCAGGGCCATAATGGGTGTTTTCACACCTCTGGACCTGACCTGGCTCGTCCTGGCACTCCACCACAATGGATCTTTAATTCATCTTTACCTTTAATAATGAAATTTATTAGCCAAAGATGTAGAAAATGGCTGTATTTTAGTAGCTTTTATTTGTAACCAGCTTGTCTCTGAAATATAAGCATGACTCGCCAAAGACACTAAACTTCATTTGCACAAACACACTGAGCATGTGGTGAGTTTTACAGCAATAATGACATTTTACGCAATGTCCACACCTCCATCAAAGGTTTTGGGGAGATTCCCACATGTTAATAATGGGGAAACTCACAGGGTCACGAGAGGTGCAGCTCTGTTCCCCTCCTCGCAAGCTCCGAAATTAAAAACACCAACAGCAACAACAAGCAAACTGCAATTAAAGGCCAATCCGGCTCCTATAAAGCAAAATAAAAGCACTGTACGAATGGCAATAAAACGCGGATAACGACCTCGTGATGCCAAAGCGATATTTCTCCCTCTTTTTAATTGTACTTGTGTTCACTCTCACCATTTCATGTTATGAGGTGGGCCCTGGTTAAAGCTCTCACAGCTGCACGGAGGGAGAAGGGACAGCACCCTAAGGCGATGTGGGCCCCGGTGCCAGCTCCCAGGTCCTGGATTCATTACTGACTTTAGCAGCACAAACATTTCCTTACATGGAGAGGCCGATCGCTTGGCCGGGACACCACTGGCTTGTTTCAATTATGCCGAATCAAAATTCGCAGGTATGCTCACAGCTCAGTGCAAAGCTTTATTGTTGCGAGAGGGAGGGAGTTTTGTGCGGTTTACAAAGCATTACCTTCTCCGCTCTGTGAAAGCCAGCCTTGTTTTATTTGAAAACTATTGTAAACCTGAAGAAAGTGGTAGTCTGGAAAACTTTTGGGTTTTGGGTAACAATGTAATTTTTCTTGTACTGGAGCTGTGTTAACTGTTATAGGCGCTCTTTTATAGGCAGGTTCCTTTGATTTTATTTGACTTGTCAGCCTTGTTAAAATGTCTGAAAAGATTACAGTTGCGTTCTCTGTCACTAGCCACATGCATGTATTTGATTAGGAGTCCTCTGGATGCTGTTCGGACTCCCGGAGAGGCAGAGGTAGCGCCAAATATGAGGCCCTTTTGCCCCCCTCAGCACCACATATCTGTTATGTTCTCACACAACACAAAAGGACAAATAAAATCCTACTGATAGTTATTGCCTCGGTGACTTAATGTTATAACTATGCTGTTTCACCTTGTTTTTCCTCATCTGAAACTCTTTCTAAGAACGCAAATTATTAACAGCAATGAGTTCATTAGCCATAACTATGAAGATAACAACAACTAGTATCCTGGTTTCAGACAATAAAAACTTCATTAGATGCCGACAGTACACAGCAGACCTACAGTATGGGGATAAGGCATAGTTTGCTCAAATCCAAAGAAAATAAATATTACGTTATTTTCTGATCTAATAACCAATAATTTATAATGGTGTTTCCTCATAAAAATATGCCCAGAGATGTGTTTCATTCATCTTGTATATTTAGTTCTTCTCTTAAACACTCTGTTCCACCTTGTGTTGTCAGGAAGTGCTCCACTGTGTTTTTAAACTCATCTTCACTAAAACCCTTAGGATCATTTGTGTCCCACCATGGACTCTGAGCTCACAAGTCGGGATTACAGATTCTCAGAAAATGCAGTTTTGTGTTTTTTTTCAAAATTTGTGATTTTCATTTTTTTTTCAGAATGTGCTAGTTGAGATCATGAAGAAGCCTCTCCATGTTTCAGATAACAGCATTAGTGATGTTAAAAACATAGATTTTGGTTTTGAAAGTGCCTTGTTTATCGGGAAAAATGTGTGTGTGTGTAAATTACCATAGTTACTACTGGCCAATCACGTGCGCATTAGCGCTCTTTTGTTTTCCTTCTTCCGCCTATCAGCTGTGAGCTAGACGCAATCCCAAAGCAAAGCAATACGTAAGCTGTGTAGCTGCATGTTATTTCACTACTGAATCAAGATGGACCAAGCTAAATGTATTACGGATGAGCTGAACCGTGGCTGTGCAGAAGTATGGCAGTACTTCTGCGACAAACCGGACGGCGATTGCTCCTCTGATTCTGAAAATGACTGCAGTGACGATGAAAGCGAATGTATTACAGCACTAGAATTGCACATCTCTGTTGAAATAAAGGTAAAAGGTAGCTGTTAAAATGAAAACTACAACTATATGACACCACAATGTATGTTTTTTATGAGGTTCTAACATTCTAAGTCTAAGGCTGCGTCCTATTTCTCTGTCCTACCCCTTCGTCTTACCACTACCCCTTGTTTTTGCGCGTTCATGTGAGGGCAAGGGGTGTCCTGATTCTAATTTTGATCAAGGGCTAGAGCCACGACCACGGGTTACATACCCCATGAAACGAAGTAAGCTCTCGATCAGACTTGAAATGAAGGGGTACGCCTACAAGCTCAGGCAGGTTTTGGGATCAGGATGGCAGCGTCACATTGACCAGCCGAGCAGTCTCATAAATGTATTTTCAGCAGTTGTAATTATCGATTAACAGTTTAGCAGGTTTACAATAATGACGCTTATGTTTTACGTTACTTTTAGTGAACTGTTGTTGCGGTTTTAATTGTAGTGATGTCTGTTTAGCCGACATTATTGTTTTCATCGAACTTTCATGTATAAACAAGCTATTTTTTCATTTGTTTACATTTCTTTGCATCAATTGTTGTCGCCTCTGTAGACGTATGTAGCAGCCAGGTAGAGGCAAGGGATGATGACGCAAACAGTAATCGAGTGGCGTCCCATTTCTTAGGGGAACATTCGTACCCTGTACCTCTCAGCTTGGTATCAAAGACGTAAATAAAGGGGTAGGGGAAGAGGAAGGGGTAAGACAGAGTAATGGGACACAGCCTAAGTCTAAGTCTATAAGATTGTAACATGCTTAAAGATTGCAAGAGTCAATTTTGTGCATTGTAAATTGTACATTTAAATAGTTATTTTCTATGATAACAATGCTAATCATTTTAAAATCCACAAATAGGATTAGCAGCCAATTTAATGACAGCTTCTCATCCTGGGGTCCTCTTTTACATGTCGCATGTCGATAAAGGTCGAAGAAGGACACCAAAACCTGAAGTCAAGTCAAGCCATTCTTCGTGCACATTATATTTAAATGTGTTAATGTGCTGTGAGATGCATCCAGCTATGACACTGTTAGAAAAGTTTAGAGTGTCCTGTCAGCTCTTTAGCATCATCACTTATACCTCACCATACCATCCAAAATCAATACCATATTTTTCTCCCAATAAATAATGTAGGCCTGAAAAAGGTCCAAATGCACGCATCGACAGTTGGCTGCAATTAAGGGGCTGCAGCAGCAGTAACTGATGACAGTCCCTCCTCCTGCAGCTCACTCGGGATCAGCACAAAATGAAGACGCACAGAGCACTTTGTCACTGGCCGGGGCTGGACCTGGAAATGAGTCCTAATGGAAAAGGGCTCCAGCCTCAGTGCATGTGCTGCTGCAGCACTTTCCCCTGCGCCTGCCAGCGGACCTGCACCAGCACCGGTCCAAGCGCCTTTATCTCAGACGCCTTTAAAGATCCCATGACAGGTACTTGATGCTTTTATATGGCGCCTTAATGGTTCCCTAATACTGTAAATGAATCCTTCTTCAAAATCAACACTCAGTGCATGAGAAAGCCTCGTGAACACAGTCAGAGTCATAAATATCTCTCTCAAACACTTTATTCTGGGCGTTGTTGCTTGAATGCAAATGAGGAGGACAGAAACAGGCCAGTGCAGCAGGTGGGGGTGTGGCCAAACTCTCCGCTCTTTCCTCTTTAGCGGTGCGCTGTGCGCTGGCTCCCACTTCCGCATTTATGCACGGAGGATGATACGAGACGATTTCCATTGAAAAATAAACACATTTTTATAGAAAATAAAATTTAATCACTGCTGTTTCAGAGGTTCGGAGGCTCGGATAAAGGACATCCGAGCCTGGAAACACTCTCACGTGCCTCCAGGCAAATAAAAAAACGCATCTCGCATTGCGTAGCTCGTTTGCGGTCCAAACTCCCTGGGCGTATTTACAGAGACGGTGGGTAGACATTCAGATGGGGGGGTGGAACTGCATTTGCATTTTTCCCTGAGTGTGACGTCAGAAATTTCCCTTGTTCAGAATCTCCCGTTTGGGCTGTCTTTTTTTCAAACGCGGAAAAGGATCGCAAATGCTAAGTTTACACATTTCGCAACTTTTAGCCATAAACAGGGTAGGGGAGCTCACATTAATGTTCAAAAACCTCAGAAAGTGAAAATTTCATGCCATGGGACCTTTAATAAGAGCTGGGCAGCAGACACAACCCAAGAGATATGAACTAGTATTGTCCCTTACAGTCTAGTCCAGTCCAGTCTGGCTATGTCTCATTTGGAGGGAGTATTATACCTCTGATGAAATAGGCTAAGACAGGGGTGTCAAACATGCGACCCGGGGGCCATATCCGGCCCTCCAAGACCTTTAATCTGGCCTGCGGCTGATTTTCTATTAAAATATTGTAATTATGTTTTAATTTTATATTAAAATATTGGTAATTTTCTGCACCTCTTTTCTGCACAGTTTAGCATAGCAGCGTCTTCAGCGCCTCTGTGCGTGGCCCCTCCCACCAGAGCAGCACAAATGAAAACTCGCCTCTTTCCAAACGCTCTTAAAGGACCATCGTTTTGACTGTTGACTGTGACACCCTCATCAGCAAAATGTCAAAAATGAGAAAAGTGGATGCCGAGTGCAGGATTCTCCAAGAAAAATTGACTAATTCCTATTTGTTGACGTAGGTAAATGGGAAACCTGTATGCTTGTGTTGAAATTGCATTTTTCTTACAGTTTCAAGTTGTTCACAATATTATAATATTTTGTTAAAGAAAGAGTTCATCAAATAAAAAAGACTTCTGTAATAGATTTGCATTTCTCTACACAAATATTTGGACTTATTGCTATTTTTGGGGTATATATGCCATGAGTTTTCTAATCCGGCCTCTTTGGGATCAAAGTAGGTTGGATACGAAGAATCCCTCAGTCGTCCAGGTAGAATCCATGATAAAAGGAGAAATTCAATTTGTCAACTGGACAAAGTTTGTTTGGTCGAAAACGTTTCGCCGCTCATCCGAGAGGCTTCGTCAGTTCTGGTTCGAGTGCTGGTTAGACACTGCTTATATCTAGCTGCAGGGAGGAGCTCACTACACTGAAATTATTCTGAAACTATCTCAACTAATTTGTTTTTGAGTTTCTCTCTTTTGTTTTTCGAATTTCTCTGGCGTCTAGTTTAGCATACCTATTCAACCCTAACGACCGTCTCCACATCTCTGGCCCTGACCTGTCTGCCCTATTGTTTCTTTTGTCTGTTTTAAATCCCAGTTTATTTCTAACCCACAAACATTTTAAGACAAAAACTGGTCCACCCAAAGGACAAAACACCGAGCCACAAACAAAGCAATGTGGTCTACTCCATTCAGTGTAGTGAAGACTGCAGTGAGCGCTACATTGGAGAAACAAAACAGCCACTTCACAAGAGGATGTACCAACACACGAGATGAGAGAGCCAGAGTGGACCGTCATCTGCCGTACATCTCCACCTAGAAGCCACGGGCCATTCATTTGAGGACAGTGAGGTTCAGATCTTGGCCAGGGAAAAGAACTGGTTTGAGAGGGGGGTTAAAGAGGCAATTTTTGTCAAAAAAGAGAATCCTTCTTTAAACAGAAATGGGGGAGTCAGACATAACTTGTCTCCCATTTATAATTCCATTCTCAAACCAAAGTCAAAACAGACAAAAGAAACAATAGGGCAGACAGGTCAGGGCCAGAGGTGTGGAGACGGTCGTTAGGGTTGAATAGGTATGCTAAACTAGATGCCAGAGAAATTCGAAAAACAATAGAGAGATACTCAAATACAAATTAGTTGAGATAGTTTCAGAATGATTTCAGTGTAGTGAGCTCCTCCCTGCAGCTAGATATAAGCAGTGTCTAACCAGCACTCGAACCAGAACTGACAAAGCCTCTCGGATGAGCGGCGATGGTTTTCGACCAAACAAACTTTGTCCAGTTCACAAATTGAATTTCTCCTTTTATTATGAAAGCAACAGAATCAGAATCACATATTATATCATTTATTACAGAATTGTCAGACATGGTAAATCCAATTTTTTCTTTCCTTGTGCATCAGTTATAAACCTCTCCAACAAGTGAATGTATTGTTCCATGTGACTACAAGGCACACTTCTATACCTTCTATACCTCAACAATGCTTACATCCCGTCTTTACTACTGACAGTTGCACATAAATACCAATGTTGCACATTATCTGTAAATATGTACATAGCACCTAGCCTAAATTTGTCATGGTGTATATTTGGTAAAGATTGTTTCTATTGATTATACTTACTCTTATTTATCTATTTTAATATTTTTGCATGCTCTTGGCATCCAGGGTGGGCAGCAAAGTCAGAATTTCATTGTACAGGGAAACATGTTTCTGTACTGTGCATCTTTGAATCTTGTTAGTCCAGTTGCATTTATTTTTACAGATCTCTTTTCTTCAGTGGCTTGGACAGCAGAGCAGGTTTGGGAGCGACCTGTCTCCCAGGCCCCCAGGTCTGCAGGCATGCTCTGTCTTAGCAGTGGTCTGGCCTGCGGGTGATGGAGAGGGCAGTGGGAAACATATCTCAGATGCACTGTATCGAGTGGTTGTCTCAGAGCAGGGACCGGTGGACAGGCCTTTGTGTGGGGTAGGTGGGGCCGGAGGTGTGTGGGGTTGTTGGTATAGGGAACTAGTGGTGTGGCGGGGGCTGGTGTTGTAGAGGGCTGGTGGCGTCAGGGGTGGTAGTGTAGGGACCGGTGGTGTAGGGGCTTATGGTGTAGGAAGCGCTGGTGTGTATGACTTTGAGACAAAACGCCTCTACAGTATCACCATTGTAATATCTTAAGTAAGTATAATATTTTGGATCTTGAAAGTTATCAGGTATTTATGGATGCTTGCCTTGTTTTTAAAGTTTTAAATGCACTCGCTCCTCCGCTATTAATGGATTTTATAAGTAAAAAAACTACTAACCGAGTTAACACGAGAGCATTGACCAGAGGAGACTGGAACATACAGAGACGCAGGACCAAATTTGGCCAAATGGTGACGTCCATCAGAGGTACACACTCATGGAACACATGACCTGCTCATGTCAGGAACTGCGGGTCCTTCTCAACCTTCAAGAACGCTCTGAAACATTGGTTTGAAGAATAATCAAAACATGCTCACACAGGTAGATGTTCTTTTTCTTCTTAGGGCCTCTTAAACTCAGAGAATGGTCTGTTGTGGTGAACTTGCCGTCATGTCTATGTGCACTTCTGCCTCTAAATGTTTTTCTGTTCTGACCTGCTTTAGGACAACGGATGTAAAGTAGCTGTTGTGCTAATTCCGGCATATTTACATTGATGCTGTTTGTTGTCACGTTGATTAATATGCACTGTCCTAGTTAAAATAAATAAAATAAAAATGAAGCAGTGGCGTATGGGGCCGGTGATGTAGTGTTATCGAAGCAGTGGCTGTCCTACACACGCTGACACTGACACATCCTCGGCTCTCGGTCTTTACCGCCGGCCGGGAACCTCTTTATAGTGATTGTTTTATCAGCGCTGGCCCCTCGTCCCGAGGGAGACAGGGGCCCGAGGAGGATGACCCTCATTTTCTGAAAGCAAAGTGTTCAGTATTGATCAGTGCGAATGAGCAGCCTGTGACATGGGTTAATTTACTGAACCCGGGAAGGTTCATTGTTTCCTGTCATTCTTGAACTCATCGCTCTGACCTTTACAGCCCTGTCGTGCCACGCATTAACCGTGCTCGTGGACTTCTGGCTCTTGTGCACGCTCACACACACACACGAACACAATATACACACAAAAATACACTGACAACACACAAACTATACACAGCTTCCTGGAGGAGGGGGGTATAGACAGTGGGATAAGCAATACACTTATAGGAGATATTTTTAGCTGTAGCTGTTTGGTGATTGCGTAAAAAGACGCAGACTCAGATATATAGATAACCCACAACACACAGAAAATATTCAGAAATGTGATTGAGAATGATGCTGCGTTGTCTTCAGTATTCTCTTTACACATTAACCGGTATTCAACACAAGATCAATAGCTTATATATCAAATCAAGGTGCTGGGAGTGACAGGGGTCAGAGGTGAAACCGGCGAGGTGATAAGGCCACTTTAGTTACACTGAAAGGTCACAGCATTCATCACAAACTCAATGGCCAAACTTATTAGGGCCACGGCCTAACACCAAAACAGCAGACCTCTGGAGGAAAAGCCCAATAAGCCACGGAGAGAGAAAAATAATGGACATTCTTTTGTTGTGCCTGATTTTTACGGTCTAAAAAAGAGTAATAATTTAACTACATTATTTTAAATGGTTTGCAAAGTTACCCCTCACTTAAAGGGCCCATATCCTCCTGGGACCCAAAGAAAAAAAGTGTATCTAAATTATTATTATTTTTATTTTAATTTTCTGTTTGGAGGTAAATGAACGCCTGAGCATTTACATTTTGTTAATTTTATTTTTATTAATATTTTTGTAACATGTCCTCTGTAATGGACTGTAATAGTGTTAAATCCATCTCAAGTTAACCTAACGTAAACCTAACAAAAACATTTTTTCGGTCGGTTTTACAGCCGCCTCAAAAAGTTTTTAGACTCCTTTTTATTTACAGTGGTACCTCACCTTACGAAAGACCCAACAAACGAAAATTTCAAGTTACGAAACGCCTTCACGTAAAATTTTGGTCTCTAGATACGAAATTCAAGTTACGAAACGCGAAATCTCAAAAATTCAAATAATGCGCGCTCAGCCACACACATTATACGCTTTTCTCAGACTGGATTTAAACTTTTCTCACATTTGTCTCTCGTTTAAACACTCAAACTTTCATAGATTTTCAACAAAATTATTAATAGTGAAGCATGGGGGGAAGGGGGAGGGGGGAGAAAACTGCGCGTGGAAAATTCCTAAAAAAAACAAAAAAAATCCTAAAAAAAACAAAAAACAAAAACAAAAAACTGGAAAATTGGTGTTTGGTCCACCCATTCCTGGGACATGTGAGACTTCCCTGGTGAAGCACAGACTCCTCGACACACGAACAGTTGCAGGAGAGAGGAACAAAAAATAGTATTTTTTCAGTGGGTAAAAATGACCAGTTGACTAAAATATTGTTTTCACCATAAGAATTCCCTTTGAAATCACCACTTTGTTTACCTGGCCAGCCAAATGATATCTCTCTGTATTTGCTATACAGCGCGATACCATTTGGACACCCTCGCTCCACCCTCGCTCCCCCGGTTAACAACGGACTCCGCGATTCTGATTCGTTCAAAGATGGTGACGTCAGTGCACCCGCCTTTGCCCGCAACGTCCCTTCCATTCAGCTGTAAAATTGGTCTTAAATGACCTAAAACACATCGATTCCTTAAAACCACAGCAGCTGACAGCTCTAGAGGCCTTTCTTTTCAAAAAAGATGTTTTTGCATTGCTTCCTACCGGCTTGGTTCACGTCGCTGTCCGTTAATTGTTCTCTGATTGGTTCACTTAGCTGTCTGTCTAAGCGCAACAGCAGCGCATTCTGGACCAAGCGTTACCAGACTCGCCGCTGGTACAGCGATGAGTCATGGATTCTTCCAGGCAACCACTTTGTGATATTTATTCATAAACACTGCACTAAATAAGGATAGATACACATTCCAGGACCACTCTTACTTACCTATTCCTTACATCCTCTTACATTAAATTCATTACATTCTTACATGCCTCTTTCACTATCGCTGGGTGAAAATCAGCTGAAAGCATGTAGGAAAAAGTGGGCTTTGGGGTAGGGAAACACCTACACCTTCAAAAATGTCAAAAAAGTGGTGAAGCTCCCCAGGGACCCATGACACTCAGAAAAATGCAACATATTGAAAATCATGCTCTAGGGTTAAAGCTCAGAGACAATTTTGCATAATATAGGACCTTTAACTAATGCATTCACAGCATCCTAATTTTTTACTTCATATGCATTTCTTTTGAAACATAGAGACGCAATGGTATGTTTGGCTTCTCTGTTAAATGAACTGTTAAATAAACAGAATGAATAAATAAGAGCTTTCTCCAGTGCTGTGTGCTAACAGCTACATCATGTCTGTACTGGTACAAAACAAAATTTGTTCAACTACATTGTAAAGAATCCAACTATATGGAAAAAATAAGGTACAGCCTCTTTAAACTTGTGTAGCAGAGAGTGTTTCCTTTAATATTTCGTCTAAATCTGTGATGAAGACTGGGAGGTAATAAATCCTGGAGGTGTCATCTCTGTCCCGCCCTCTCCTCTGGCAGGAGGGTGTGCTGTGCCACTTCTGATTATCACCGCCATCTCTGCACAAACCCGCCCAACAGGAACTCACCGACGACTGCCCATCTTCACGGGGAACTCGACAGCTAACTGGAGGATTACATTAACATACTAACGGACGCCCCTCACCTTTAATATGGGTTTCTGAATCTTTTGGGGGAGGGCAAGTGTTCGCAGCATCCAAAAATCAAGGGTAAATCAAAAAGAAGAGGTGCAGAGGAGAAGAAAGGCTTTGAAGTTTTTCGACCTAAAAACAGAAATAAACGCAAATACATCCTTTCAGCTGTTCACGTGAAATTAAGACCTGAAGAAGAGGAGATGGGGAGGGGGGGGTACAGCCACACCTAATCACGCTGACGGCAGCCCCGCTTCCGTGCGTCTCCGCTGGGAACGCCGAGCCAATGAAGAGGGCTTTAATCTGCCTCCGCGAGTTTTGGGCTGCTTTTAACAATGTTTTCTCAAGACAAAACAACAAACAAGGATCAGAAGAAGAGGAAAAGTTTTGCAGCGTTCTGAAATCGGTTTAAGGAAACATGGGGTTGCCAGATAGAAGTACGGAGGATGCGGACTGGTGCTGTGATGTCTTCAGTCTTTGATATGGGAAGAAATGGAAAGAATGATCCAATGAGATGATTATAAAAGTTCATGGTATAGTCCGTAATATGAACGTGTAAAGGAAGGCTTCAGAAGACATCGGGGGAGTTCAAATGAAGTTCACAAGTCTAGCAGTTATATCGGTGAATTTGGAGTTGAGTTACATATTAGGAATATGAATTTATTTACGGACAAAATAAAAACACCATGTATCATGTAGAGTTGGTTAATATGAAAAGTTTAAGACCAAAATGATGATTTACAGAAAGAGGGCTGAATTGGTGGACTGAAGAGGGAGCTGAGCCAAAAGCTCTCAATTTACCGGTTGTTCCTCCCCTCACCTGTGGTCATGAGCTCTGGGTAATGACCGAAAGAACAAGATCGTGGATACAAGCGGCCGAAATGAGTTTCTTCCACACAGTGGCTGGGGGCTCCCTTAGAGATAGGGTGAGGAGCTCAGTCACATGGAAGGGGCTCGGAGTAGAGCCACTGCTCCGTCAAGAAGAGCAGCTGAGGTGGCTCGGGTGTCTGTTCCGGATGCCTCCTGGACGCCTCCCTCGGGAGGTGTTCCGGGCATGTCCCACCGGGAGGAGGCCCCTGGGGAAGACCCAGGACCCGCTGGAGGGACTATGTCTCCCGGCTGGCCTGGGAACGCCTTGGGGTCCCCCCCGGAGGAGCTGGAGGAAGTGTCCGGGGTGAAGGAAGTCTGGGAGTCCCTGCTTAGACTGTTGCCCCCGTGATCCAGCTCCGGATAAGCGGAAGAAAATGGATGGATGGATGGGCTGAACTGGAAAAAGAGTCAATGCAGCCGGAAGCGCCCCCATGAACACTTCCTATTTGGAACTCAAGGGCTAGCGGGTTAGCTACTGTACGTCCATTTATATACAGTCTATGGCTGCATGATATGAGGAAATGAATGATGTTTAATAACTGTGTCTGGTGTTGTGATAATGTTTTTGCTGTGTCATTTTAAACTCCATTTGAAACAAAAACATATAGGCTGAAATGTCTAAAATAAGATTACATTAGGATGGTAAAGGGAGAAATTCAATTTGTCATCTGAACAAAGTTTATTTGGTCAAATACATTTCGCAGCTCATCCAAGCTGCCTCTTCAGTTCTGGCTAGAGTGCTGGTGGTCACTGCTTGTATCTAGCTGCAGAGAGGAGCTAACTACAATGAAATTACTATGAAACTATCACACGTCTTTTCAGTTTCTGTCTGGGGCCAGTGCCAGCTCCTCTGCAGGTGAAAGATTTTGAGGGGGGCTCCCACCTCCTGTGGCTTGGTAGCTACTATTCATTTTAAATACAATTTAAAATACATTACATTACATTTCAATTATTGATAATTATATATAATTACTAATTTCACTGAATAATAATATTAATCTTAGCCTACTTATCACTCTGCAAAATGTTTTTATGCTTTGTCTTTACCTGCAAAACAGTCCTCTTCACATTATTCCTGCTCAAAGACAAGACAATTCTCTCGTCTTTTCAATTTAACATGTTAGTTGGTGCAAATACGTTTACACAGTAAAAAACTGACAAGACTGCTCTACAAATATGAATATAAACATTTTATGACATCAACTGCTCTCCTTGAGTATCGATCTCGGGTTTCCCACGTGTCAAACCGTAGCAAGTCCTCTCCCCCAAGTTAGCGCTGCTGAGACACAGCTAAACTGTGTGGAATAGTGGAACGACTTCAGGCTTTAGTCTAAGTTGCCGCTTCTTCAGGCGAGGCTTAACCACTTAGGCGCCGCTATGTTTAGTGACGTTGATGGAATACCCCCCAGGTTCACAAAACACAACTCCAGGTTCTCCAAATTCTTAGGTACAAAATTCTAATATAGGACCTTTAAGAATCATCATAATCCCTAACATTTGTATTTCATCATCAAATACAAATATTATTGAGATATTTTTGTTGTTTTGTTGCAATATGTTACTGGATACCTTATTTTTACCATACACTGTGTAGCCCTCGTCCATATCACAGCATCAAAAATGAAAAGCCTCAGTCCACATTATTTTTTGAAGCACTGGGACTGGACAAATTGAGCTAACTGCCAAAGGAAATAAAGCTATTTAGAAACTCAAAAGAATAGAGGTTTAAAAATTGATAGCGGAAAGAAATCGCCTTCATGTTTGGACAAGTTGTAAGCAGAACATGACTCATAAAGGAACATGAAAACAAGCTACTTCTTCAGAATAAAGTGATGGTGATAGAGAAAAAACAGGCTGTGAATATTTCATGGGCTGCACAGTCTTTTCATAAACAAATCAATATGGTGATAGTGAATAAGGAGCCCGGTTCTGCAGGACAGGTGTCAGCTGAGCAGCCACTCCATACTTCTGACATTTGGGAAGGTTAAGATTGTAACTGTCCGTGTGTGTCAATCACCAGGTTTAAAGGTCACTGTCTATTTTTCTTTTCCAGTAATTACACCTTCTCACGTCTTCAGGATGCACGGACGCAAAACAGACCCCACCACCCAACTACGGAGTCAATTAGGAGTGTTACTGAATGTGTAAAAGGCATTCCAGTTCACATGTGGGTGACTGTGTGTGTTGGCTTCTCTGCACTGGGAAAAAAAAAGAGGAAAATATATCAAATGGCTGATTAATTATCCAAATTTAAATCACAATTATATGAAATGTTGACCTTAAATGAATATATCCTCCTGGGACCTGAAGAAAATAGTGTCTTTCTATTTTTTTCATGATTTTCTATTTGGAGGTTAATGAAAACTTTAGCATTTTTTAAATTTTATTTTTACTCATAATGTTGTAACATGTCCTCTGTAATGGACTGTAATAGTGTTAATCCATGTTAACAACCTAACAAGAACTTTTTTTTTTTTTTTTTTGATGACCAACATCTCTGACAAGCTTCCACTGTCACCTCAAAAAGTTTTTAGGATCCCTTTTAATTCCTTATTTACTAATTTAATTTAATTTAATTTAATTTTATTTTATTTTATTTTATTTTATTTTATTTTATTATTTTATTTTATTTTATTTTATTTTATTTTATTATTTTATTTTATTTTATTTTATTTTATTTTAATCATAGTGCCGCTACAAACTAGTGTCTATCTCAAAACACTTAAAAGACAGACTGGTAATGTCCACTATAAAGGACAAAAATGAATGGGCCGGGTTGATCCAAAGCAAATTATTTTCAATTTAAAGGTCTTATGTTGTGCAGAATTGACTCTTGTGAGGTTTAAGCCATGTTATAATGTTGTTACCTCCTCAAAAACACACCTGGAGTTGTGTTTTGTTTCATTCCCACATGTTTGAGTAACTCTTTATTATTGGTCTGTCTACATCTCTAAAGCTCAAAATGCTCTGTTTCTGCTTGTGATGTCATGAAATGGTAGTTTTCAAGTTAACAGTTCCTTTTACCTTTTGTTCAGCAGAGATTCCAGGGCTGAAATGATCCAAATGATTCTAGTTTTTTCAAGATTCAAGATTCAAGATTGTTTATTTGTCATATGCAGAATCAACACAAGGTCAACAATGCAATGAAATGCTTAGGATCAGAAGAACCGTTGACTCGCTAAGATAGTCAAGAAGTACTAATAACATGCAATAATAGTACATGGTAAAAAAAGTGTTGCAAAGTGCAGGGGAAGAAGTAAACAATATAATAAACAATATAATAAACAATATAATAAAATATGTAATAAAATGTAAAAAATGTAATAAAATAAAAAAGCAAGGTACAATGTACAAGGTGCAGGTAGGATTAAATCAAGATCAAATAAGGTGTAAGTATTTCACAGATTGCACATAATATGGTGTGGTGTAGGTGTTGCATGTGGATTTCGTATTGCACATAGTATGATATAAATATTGCACATAGGTTATTGCACTGATTATTGCACATGTAACAGTAATTTACAGTGAGGTAGTGACAGACATGATATATTCATATAGAGCAGCAGTAGTAAACATAATTATGCATGATGAAAGGTAGTTTAGTGCAGTATTATTGAGAGTTCAGTGTTATTTAGAGTATTACCCAGAGTTCAGTAGTCTGACAGCTTGGGGGTAATAGCTGTCTTTGAGTCTTTTTGTGCGTGCTGGCAGGCTCCTGTATCGTCTACCAGAGGGTAGCAGACGGAAGAGTCCTTGTGCCGGATGAGTATGGTCCTTAGTGATGCTGCGTGCTTTACGCAGACCCCTGCTGTGGTAAATGTCCTGGATGGAGGGGAGACTGCTGCCAGTGATGTCCTCTGCCGCTCGCACTACCCTCTGTAGTGCTTTGCGGCTCTGAGCGGTGCAGTTCCCATACCACACTGTGATGCAGCCCGTCAGCAGGCTCTCGATGGTGCACCTGTAGAAGTTTGTGAGGATGCTGGTGTTCATACCAAACTTCCTCAACTTCCTCAGGAAGTAGAGTCTTTGTCGGGCTTTCTTAACCACAGTGTCTGTATGTAGTGTCCAGGACAGATCCTCAGTGATGTGTACCCCAAGGAACTTAAAACTGCTGACCTGCTCCACCTCAGCGTTGTTGATGGAGATGGGGGGATGGGGGGATGCTGGTCTAGTGAAGGTGTATGGAGTTTAAAAACACAGTGGAGCGCTTCTTGTATTACCACATGCCATCACAAGGTGGAAAAGAGTGACATCTGTGAATGAAACTAAAGAAAACTCCAGGTATGTTTTAATGAGAAAACAACACTGTAACAGAGATAATAGCGTAATATAAGCCCTTTAATAAAAATGTTAATTCAACAAAAAATAATGATGTGGAAAAGTCATATTTATTTATGGTCTGCATTTATTTTATTTTATTTTATTTATTTATTTATTTTTTTATTTTGTTTTGTTTATTTATTTTTCATTTACATTGGACCCTGTGTACCTTCTGTTATCCAAAATTGTCCCTGTGCCTGGAATTCACCAAAGACAACTGGTCTAATGAAGCTAATATCCTCAAGTAATCATCACACAAACATCATTAAACATTCATGTGTTGCCTGTGTATTTTTGTTAATAACCTCTGTGAAATTTTATACACAGACACCAACAACTGTGAAGAAATTGTAAAATGTTTGTCTGTTTCAAATCCATTCTTAATTAGAGGATATGTCCATTAAAAGTGGTGCAGGGAAGGAGAAAAAACTAATTAAAGCTATATTATTATTATTATTATTATTATTATTATTATTATTATTATTATTATTATTATTATTATTATTATTATTATTATTCCCTCTGCAGGCAAGATTGGGGAATGAGGAATATTGAAATGGCCGTAGGGAGCATGAAACAAAAAGATCTCTTGCAAAGGAAAACAGCTATAAAATGATCTACAGCTCTGGAAAAAAATAAGAGACCACTGCATTTTTTTCTGAAATCAGCATCTCTACATGTATTACAGCCATTCTATTTCAGCATCTGTTGAATTCCAACACAAACACAAAGCTGAGCTACTTCAGTTCTTGCACCAGGAGTGGAATAAAGTCACCCAAGAACAATGTGAAAGACTTGTGGAGAGCATGCCAAGACGCATGAAAGCTGTGATTAAAAATAAGGGTTATTGCACCAAATATTGATTTCTGAACTCTTTTTAAGTGTAAATATTAGTATTATGTTGTTTTATGTTGTCAGTAGTTTATAGACTCAAACAAACATGTTCCTTTTGCCCAAGCACATACCTATAAGTAGTAAAATCCGAAAAACTGATCATTTTGCCGTGGTCTCTTTTTTTTTTTTTTCCAGAGCTGTATAATGTCATAATGTCATACTGTGGGACATTTCAGGCAGAGCAATGACATATTCATACAAACAAGCAGGCCAGAAAAGTTACACAATACACCTTTACTAAAATGCTGACATAAAAAAATGGGGTTTCCATAAAATCTCACCTAAAAACACTTCAAAACACAGGAGGGTCACCTGGAGCTTACAATGAAACAAATAACTGCTTTTTTCATTCGACACAATTCCATTTTGTTAGACGCCCCACTTTTCCGTGTCCATTACGGCATGTTACCTTTGACCTCCTCTGAAACACTAAATGCTTTCCATGTCTTACCAGGCTGAAACAACAAAAGCCTGTGCTCGGGCAGCTCTGGGGGCCTGTAACAGTATAAAGAAGATACACAGGGCCTGAAGTGAACAATAGTGGACTTGGAGCACTCAAACTGTCTCCCAGGACAGGACCCTCAGCCGCTGTGACCGGGCCCTAAAGTGAACGCCGGACTCTTGGAACCCATGAAATAATAATGACATTCCACTTCCGTCTCTCCGTGGTGGCGAGGGGTGGCGAGGAGGGGCGGGCTGTGTGGGCTTTCTATTGTCACCGCGCACCGTAGGGATAGAGGGATTCCCAGGTTTTTAATGGGAAAGACAATAGGGCTGCTCTTAAAAGGTATTAAAGTTTAATCAGGGACTTTGGTTGTGGCGAAGGGAGAGTGGGTTAGCTACTACAGCCATGCTACGCAACATTTTTTCTGAAGTCCCTCTTAAGCTTTGTCTCATACTCTGTCCGCACGACAACACTCCTGGATTTTTTTATGCCGGTTGAAAAAAATTCGCGTACACATGTGTGTTGGATCAGTAAATATTCGCGTCCAGACGAAAAGGGAGCGCTGAGTGAAAACGATGTAATACAAATGCCGCACCAATATGTGGTGCTGTAAACAGGAAACAGCCAGAGCCACCGGAAACGCAATACTACAAAGAGCGCATGCGCATAAAGTCCGCATAGTAGATCAAGAGGTTTTGATGCAACACTACAAATAAACTTCAAAGTGTCTGCAGAGCAAACTCAACTCGGTTGCCTGTCATGGTTGTTGTTATCTGTTTTTTACCGGCAAAATGCGCGGGCTTCTCTTCTGGTCACGTGATGATGACGGTATCGGTATCACGACGTCATCGTTTTCCAAAAGCTGCGTTTTGCTTGTCCACACGACAACGCGACCCCGGCATTCTCAGATTTCTCTACTCTGGAACCCGCTTTCAAAAAACACTGTTTTCGCCCACCCAAAACGCCGGCCCCATGCGGATGAAAGGCCAAAACAAATAAAAACTTTGTTTCCACCAAAAAATGTTATTGTGTGTCCTGTAGCGTGCATTCTAACAGTGAGCCTCTCCACAGATCTGACCTGAGTTTCATGACATACCAAGGAACATTCATGGCAAAGTGACAGTCTTTGTGGAATCGATGACCCCAAAAGGCTAAATTAGGTTTATTAAGGATACTAAGCAGATCTGTTTACCATGGTAGTATACTGTCAATAATTTCTTGTTTTTTGTCCAGTGATCCAAAGGTTGGCGGTTCGAATCCCGCTCTGGACATAACATCATTGGTTGTGTCGCTGAATTTTGACTTAAGCCCCAGGGGTGATTCAGACGCCGCTGCGCCTGGTCCCGTACTGCCTTGTATCCCCTGGGCCTTGGGTGAGGTGCGACAGCTCCTCCCCCTCACTTAGGCTAAAGATCCCGTCTACCAATAGTTTAGCCCGGACCTGGGTTCGTACACTACTTGATACCGAGGATTAAGTCCCACAAAGAATCTTTTTTAGGCGTTAATCTAGGATATCGTTCGCTGATCTGGTCAGGCAGGAGACTGGGATATCGGAGGTGTTTTACTTGCTCTCCGGTAACGGTGATTCGCTATACTCTTGCTCCTCCCTCAGAGAGAAGTCTTCCTTTAATTTCGGGGACTATGAATCTATTTCTATATTTTGTCGGTTCCCTGGTGACACAATGAGCTATCTCTTTCCAGAGACCCCATCTAGACAGTGGTCCCGGTCATTCTAGACCGGTGGCATATAATGCCTGACGTTAAACTGCCTATCCTCTCACCTTAGCAGTACCACACACTTATAACCTTAGCTTAGCTTTTAGACAACCACACTCTATCACAAGTCCCAGTTTAAAATACACACCCAGAATATAAGTCTAACTCAGACGATTGGTCTAAGCAATACACTCACCAGAGAAGCAAAAACTTGTCTTTGTTGATTTTAATGAAAAGATGATAAAAAGGTGAATACAAAAAAAATAGGTTTTCTTAGCACAGATTGTACACAAATGCCGAAGCACGAATGATTTATCAATCTGAGCTGATGTCCTCAAGGCAAAGAGACATGAGCCCAGAATGATTCTAACACACATGTATTTATACTAAAATCTTGTAAGTCACAATGATTAAGCATTTTTCTGTTTGCGTCATAAAGCAACACTTTGGTTTTTGTGGTTAAACATGTCTACATTTCTAAGTATCATTTAATAATTATCTCCCCTTCAAAGGGGCCTCCAGTTTCCTGCTTAAGGCTTCGCTGGGTTACTTCCTGTCATAAACTAAACACAATATAAACTGATTTATAAAAGTATAAAAACATAAAATAAAATAAGCTAAAGTAAAATAAGCTAATTATAATAAGCTAAAAATAAGCACTAAGCTCAAGCTGGTACTTAACCCAAAAAGTGACTTTATCCTACATCCCCCTCAGGACCTGCTTGAGCCCCATAAAGAGGTTCCTACACTGTCCCTGAAATGATGCGGATGTCTTCAGGACTCCGTGTCCCCCTCCGGAAATCTTCGTCAGGATCAACACATAAGAGTCTCTGAATGTCACTGTGGTATTAGTACTCCTTTTTAATAGCATCCACTGGATCGACTGAGTCCTCCTCGGATGACTCAGCAAACGGCAGGTCTTGCGGCTCGTCAGGATCCGGAAAACTAGCGGCAATCCGGCGGTGGGCAGGGTTAGGTGAGGAAAGAACCAAAGCCTTCAGTCCTTTTCCAACTACCTTATTACAATATTCGCAATGTTCTCCACACTTGGGTCCATAGTCCTCAGAGCCTGGAGAATATGGGCCATTAGGTGCATCAGGTGAGGCTGGTGACTCTCGAGGGGATGAAGGTGAATATCTCTGCTCCTCCATCATCTGGAGGGCTCCCTCGTCTTCATTAAAGCCAAGAAACTGCGGAGAGCTCTCTGGGGTGGTCTCCATCCATCTTTCTCCCGTCTCCAAATCCCCTCCGAATCCTTCGGGAATCTCATCAAGGGTATCAAGAGACGGGGTAATCACAGGACGGAGTACACGCATCACAGGCCATTCAGGAGTGCCAGTCGGATTCTTTTCGAGCTCGCCCTCCTTCCGCTTGGCGGGAGGCGGCACGCCTACTTCGTTCCCTTCCGACACCCCCGGTGACCGAGTTGCCCAGACCGCCACCCGGGCCAGCAGTACTCGAGTGATCTCATCCAGAATATCTTGGTCACCTGATATTCTGACGCCAATCGGAGTGTCCACACCTGAGTTAGGCATCGGGGCCCTTCTTTTCATGTCACGTTGTCTCCAGCTCTGATCCCGGTTACCGCTTCCTTGTGGCGGTGACGGAAAGTCACGGATGGTAACTGGATCACGTCGGGACCTTGGCAAAGTGGGGCCCGAGTCAGGACTGGCTGCCCTTGCTCCTGCTGCACGCCGAGCTGACCAACTGTGATGCAGTGCCGCAGCATAGCGATGCTCTGGTCCGTCGCCTTCATAAAGGGGGACATTCGCCTCACACCAAGCAGCCCACCATCCATTGCCTTTCTCATGGTACCAGCCCACTGGAAGTACGTGCCGGTTGCCTCCTGCTCTCACCAGATCCTTGATCCACTGCCACTGATCCTTAGTCCAGCCTCCGCGGACCACAGGGGAGGTGCAAAGTTTCCACGAAGCCAGCTTCTTCCGGAGCCATGGTTCTGCCCTAGCACTAAAATCTTTTCCCTGCCAGGGGGCTACTAAGATGAAATTGACTTGCTGCAAAAACAGCCTTTGGGCTATGCCCTTAGCGGGTGGTCTAAGACCTTCATGCATATTATTTGGTCCCCAGGGGTTAGCTGGATCCACCAAATAATCATAATCTGAGTGAACTGGGTTTTCAAATTGGTTCTGTTTTATAGCGCATACTGTTCCCTTATAAAGTTGTGCTTTGTGGAGGTTGCCATTATTGATCCACCCACAAGTTTCCGGTCCCAAAGCTTTCACATAAACTCTCAGGCATTTCAAAGTCAATGCCGGGAAGGTTATGGACGATGGGAAATTAAAGGCCCAAAGTTCACCCAGTATAACTTTGTCCTCTTTTTCATTAATTGGGACTCCTTCTCTAAGCATACAGACATCAGAGCCCCAGCCTGCAATTTTGTAGGGGAGTTTTTGTCTCTGTGTCCAGTACATTCCCTTACCACGCCCTGTTTGAATTGGCACCTGGAGAGTTTGTTCTCCATCGTGAGTGAGGAAAATTACACCTCTTGTGCATTCTATGTCACAATGCATTGGCCGTTCAGTTCCGTCAAATGATCCTAAATACTCTATCAGGGTCGGTGTAGGATTGGCAAGATACATCCAATGTTCCTGCAAATCCTTAGGATTGGTAATGTTTTGTTCTGGGGAGGTTCCTTTGACCTTCATAACTATTTTCCAGGTATCTGTTTTGCCCTCGATATCCCTTCCTCCATTACTTCCCTCAGTCCAGAAGGAATGGTAGTAACCATCTCCTCCTGCCATGAGTTGGCTCTGGAAAAAGTTAAAGAGGAGAATTAGGAGTTGAACCCACATTGTCAAGTTCCAGACTAGCAACTCGTCTTGTACTTCCAAATGGTAATATCGGGAAACTACGTCCCATTACATGTCCTATGTAAAAGATTGCTGCATAAACTGTATTTCCTCCTAAAGCTCGTTGCATTAATATCCACATGAAGATGATCATCCATTGACACAGCATATCATAAATTAATTTGTGTAAATTCCTCTTAAGTCCATAGAGCATAATAATTGCCGCTACCATGGTCCCTATTATATAAATAAGCACCCCGCCTATCATTACAGGGTTGTAAAGGTGGATTTGGCAAACGCGTACCGCTACCTCTGTATATATTGTGTCGAGGATATACACAACTGAACAGAGGAACCACCATAATTTAGGATGCGCTGGGCTCACTGCCTGCCAGTGTCCTACTACCCAAAGCGCCATGCTAGCGTGCAATGGAGATGCTCCTCGGGAGAGGAATCTGATCAATGAGACCGCAAACACTGAAATTGTGCCAGCAATGGTCATTGGCCAGTCCTTCCTGGGTACAAACGCAGCTATAATACATGCTATGACAAATATGTCAAAGAATTGAGTTCCTACCTGGAAGTCAAGTCCCCCTGAGGAGGATGAGTTACCGCTGGAGTAATTGGCAATGTCGGAGCAATTAGCCATAATTCTCAAAGGATATCAGGTGTCAGAGTGATGCTGATCAATCAGTGAAGGGTTGTGGTGGCTCTGCAGTGCTGCTGAGGACCTGCGGGTTCACTGGGATGAGTGCTCTCTTTATCATAGGCAGGCTCCTCCTTTTGACGCAACCAGGATTTCCTTTGATGCTCACGGCTTTCAAGGTGTTGGCCTAAGCACATGCAGACAGCACCAACCCACATCACTGTGGTTATGATCACGCTCAAAGGGCGCGTAGCTTCCTGTCTGAGAGAGTCAGCATTGAATATTTCCTTTTCTGCGAACTTTGAGAAATCCCCCTCTCGATGTTTTGAAACATTTCCGTTCGAGGTAATTTCACCTGACAGCCAGATGCTGTGAAAGTTTGCAGAAAGGTCAAACTCATCTCTCTGTAAGGTTTTTGCCTTATATGAACTTTTGACCCTGTACAGTCGCTTGATTCTTATGAACCCCGACCAACTGTAGAGAGTAGTCTGATTTACTTCTAAAAGGCATTTTGGTCCTTTTATTGTATAATTGGGTCTTATTGAGCAGTCAATTGCCTCATTTTTATCTGTTACTATTTTCAGGGCAGATATTTGAAGTATTATTACTATTGTCATAAAGCAAGCCAATGCTTTTACTACACACTGTTCTGCCCATAGATTAAATCTCATTCTATTATTCCCCTTCTCCTCTTCTTTGGCTCGCTTGAGGACGAAGTAGGTAATTATTGTCATTATTCTTTTTTTCTTCTGGCAAACTCCTGAAACAGAAAAGCAAAAATACCTTAAACTGAAGGTACCTTTTCTGCACCACGACGTTTTGCTCTTTTCATGTCTTTTATGTCGCGTTTAACTTCTCTGACTGCTCTCGAGATTAATATCAATTCTTCCCTATCCTTTTTTTGCTGCCTTGCTTTTTTATGATGCATGGCAAATCTACATATGCAGCAACATATCCAATTTAAACATTTAAGTGTAGATATTAATTTTGATAGTACGGCTATTGCTATTAATACTGCTATAGCAATCAAAATCCACTTCACATATTTCCATATTAGTTTTAACATTTCTGTAACCGAGTCCACCGTATCCACTATTCCTTGACCCACGCCGTAAACTGTCGCCTTGGTTAACATTTTAGTAAATCCCCACCATCCTGGTTCTCCCGTACCAAACTCTCTAAGCCTTATAATTTTCTGCCAGTGTTTTTCTGATCCGTTACACATAAAAGGATCAATTACGTCCACTATATTTGGTGGATTATAGTAGCTATATGTACATGTTCGGTTTTCCCAGCGCTTAGGGATGAACCACGGAGAATTCTGGTTCATTTTGTACTGGTGGTAGTTCTGATAAAAGTCATGGTCATTCTGAGCTTTTGTTCTTCTGCCATTTATTTTGTCTCGCCTACACAAAATGTCTCTATAAAACACGTATCTATTAAACATTAAATATCCTAGGTTAAGGCTCTCCAGGTACCCTGTAGGCGCTTCCACTCTAGGCCAATTTGGTACAGCGTAATGTATATCTGTTCTGGAACATGTGTTTTTCCTATTCTCCAATAGGATTCCATGTGTTCCCCATCTATACGTTTCAGTTTGAGTTCCTTTTGTAAAGTTAACTCTTGATTCATTATAGCATCGCGTAGCATTACATGGAATCCATCCCCACATTTGGGGCTTTTTACAGCTGTCAGTCGGAAATTCTTTATCTTCATAGATTCTTATTTGGTCACCTTCGCTATTCTCCCCCCATCTACCAATTCTCTTAGTATAATTACTACATTTTGCCCAATATGTTACGTTAAACTGCAAATACTCTTTAGAGAGAGGTTGCCACCTTATTTGTGGATATTGTGTTTGAGATTCTACAGGTATCCACTGACGCATGAAGCCTGCACTGCCTGGTATGATTCGTGCATCTTTATCCGTCCCGTATAATATCCCTACGATCGCATGCAGAGATCTTTCCGTAGTCATTAATGTAGTATGAACGTACGGGAATGCTGTTTGCATCGTATCCGCCCATCTTTTGGTTTGGGCTCTAAATTTCTTGACTGTTTTTAAATGATCAGGGAGTATCCAATCAATCCTATACGGAAGTCCTATTTTCCCCTTAAATAGTCCTTTTTCCAGCATAGTGGATGACATAAATCCACCTTTATGTCGCACATCCATTAGCATCTCCTCATCACCGAGAGGCATAACTTCACCTGCCCAGCTTTCTATGAATATTTTTCCTGTACTATTCTTCGTTTCATTCCTCCTGAGGAACTGTTTATACTTTTCCCATTGGTTTTTCAGTTTTAAATGACTCTTTCTTGGTCCTTTAGTTATCTTAGTAATGTCTTTCCATATTTGATGTGGTTGGTGTACACGACCATTTTCAAAATAGTATAGGGGAGAGCCATCCTTCAGCATCTCATTTTTTAAAGTACCTACTCTGAATGGAGACCCCCATTCGGTTACGTTTACTTCGAATACTTCATCCGCGTCCCATGCCACTAAATCGTTCGCATTGGGCGCGTATATTATTCCTGTGGCGGATGCCGTTTTTGTTCTATCACGCAATAGTGCCAGGCTATCTAAGTCACTAGGATCTTCTGGAAATGCCATAAACTCGTGCATTACTTTGTCCTCTGCTATTTTCCTATGGAGAATGTATGGCCACACTAGTCCCTCAATATCTTTTGTATCAAACGAATTCCAGCCTTGGCCTTGTCCCAACAGCATTCCTGCCAACTGAAACCATTCGAAGGCCTCATAGAATACTGATGGACAAGTTTCCGCTTCTATCTCTATTCCTTCTATTGTTCCGGGTAGATGGCTGGAACAATAAAACATGGCTTTTTCCCAATTTTTCCCTCTCATGGGGAAAAATAATCTGCTCGTGCGATTTTCTTCTACTTCATTTATAAGTTGATAAGCATATTTGGCTTTTGTCAAATTTAAACCTAAATATTGTCCCATGCACGTTTTAGCAGTTTTCCACCATAACGACTGATTATTAGTTACCCAATCCTGATATCCTTTTTGTGTCACCATCGGAAGAATTATGCCTATTATTGATCGCATACAAAAATCATCCTGGGCTCCTGGCGAATGCTTTGGTTGACACAACAAATGATTTCGTTGGTACTGGTTTAATAAGTAATAGGTCAACCTTCTCTGGACACTCGAAAGTCTTTTTAATATTGTTTCTAGGGTTTTGTCTGGCGTCGTAAACATTACTCGAAGACCATTGGCTCTTGCGTCTCTTATTGTCATTAAATTCCAGCGCCAGTATATCCCTTTGCGGGTGTATGTTGTATTAGACGAATTACTTCTAATTAGTCTTAGTTCTGTACTGCCTCCTAATCCTAGTCTTATATTGCCTGGATACTTGGTTCTCATACTATGGTGCCAGTCTCTGTTAGGTTCCGATGCCCACATAGGTATTGAATTGTTGAGCGTTATATACAGACAATTTTTAAACGAGTCCCAAATTAGGCCTGATGAGTTTTTCTCAATGAGTATCTGGCATTTACTATTATCAATGGTGATTGTTGGGTTATCAGAGGTGCCCACTCTTAGCTCGGTGCAGTTTTGTGACATACTGTCTATGCCTACTTTATTAATAACACTTCGTACGTGATTGAATATTTTTGCCCTTATAGTGCTCCATTTTTTAAATTTTTCTGCTGCACATTCGGTGGATTGAATCCACTCACTCATTGTCCTCCGGTCTCTGATTTTTCCCTGTTCTTGAAATTCTGGATTTAATAGAAATGGTGTGGGAGCTCCATCTATCAACAACCGGTTTACTTCATTTGAGAGGTCTTTTTCTCTATCATCTTTATCAAATATGGATTCGTCATCCCATATTTCTTCCGGCCAGTCTTTTTGCTCATATTTTTCGGCTCCTATGTATCTAATCCTAGGCGCTGCTAGAACATGAGTTTTGTTAATCTTTTGACAAGTTTCCATCATCACATGTTTTACTGGGCTCATTTCCCAGCCCCGTCTTCCTGTTTGAGCGAAGGCCTTGCTGGTACATGTAACACTTTGATTCTGTTTCACAGAGAGACCGTTCATATATAACATATTATCCGCAGTCCAATCTACCTGAACTATTTTCAGCGTTTGGGATTCTGCGCCATAACTTTGCTCCAAGTCTTCCCACGTCATGTCGCTAGCTGAGCTGTTACAAGCTTGCTCGTATGCTCTTATTGACATTTTTATAAAAACTTTCATTAGCTGAGTTTCTAAGCATGTTGCTTGATATGGGTCAAAAGTAATATTACACTTGCTAGCTGGGATTGTAAAGTTGCTCTCGCATCTATTAATTTTGTTTTCTTCTGAATTGTTTATTGGATTTTGCATTGTGACTAACTCTTCTGCTCTGGTGCCAGTCATATCGCTAGTTGTTGTGTTAGCCATGGTTACGGCAGTCAGGGTGTCAGCGGAAGTGGTTGTTGTGGTCGCAACCTCAGGAAGTGCGCTAGACGGAGCTGCGCTGTCTAGTGCTTTGAGCTGTCTAGTGGTTTGAGTAGAAGCAGCTGCAGCTGCGGTGATTGTTGCAGCTGTAGCTGGGGCTGATCTCTTTGACCTTTTGACCTCTGTCTGTGGCTTTACCTCATGTATATAAGTTATTCCTCCTTTCAGACCTCCTCTTAATCCTATAAAATTTACTAATCCTATTATCCATTTTGTTTGATTAAAGATATTATCTGCTCCCGTTTTGACTGGCATTTGTTGCTCTATTTCTGCAACTGGAGTCAGTACTGTGCACTGGTTACATTTTGATGTTTTAGTTTTCCACCTCCTGGTGACCACCTGAGTTTTCTCTACGGCTTCATAGGATTTCTGTACTACTGTTACTGATAAGTAAATCACTAGCATCATCAGTATGAATATTATTATCTTGGCAAACAACGAAATTTTCATTGCCTCTTCTATTTTCTTTAATTTCTCTTTACGTTTTTCGTGTTTGCGAGCTATTTCTGCAGGATCTAAATGTTGCATATCTTTTGCTTTATCCTTTGTTGCCAATCTGAGTTTTGCTTTATAAAGGTAATATTTTTTGTTCCATGCATACTTTAGCTCCGTAAAAAGTCCCATTTCTATTGCTTATCTTTATTCCACTTTTTGAGGAATTTTAGGCTAGGACTGTATTTGGGTTTCTTACCTAACTTCTTTCTATTCCTAGAATCTTTTTCAGGCAAGTCGTCCCTGTCAGAAGAGTCGGAAGAGGATTCCTCCACCTTACTGTCTTCTATCTGTGTAGAAGCAGAAGAGGGCGTTAGTTTCTCTTTCTTCCAAAACGTCTTAAAGGAGACTCTCTTTTTTCTGGGATTTAGGTCCACATTAGACTCTAACAATCTCATCTCATAATCATATGCCTCCTGAGTCAGGTCTCCTATCTCAAGGGCGTGTTTAAGTTGACTAATTTTTGCTTCCCTGTAGGCGGCTTCAGAGAATGGTTCCTTTCTATCCCCCTCTGGACCTAAATACCACGGGCGAGAGAAGATTACCAATTCCTCTCGGCCACCAGGCCTGCTTTCCTCTTCAGGGGTTTTTATTTGCCTCCGATAACCTGGCTCATTCCAATAGTTTCTAGAGTCTGCCTTCATGTATTTAAGAGGGATCATGGGGCCTGCTACGAGTAGGGGCAATTTGAGGGCATCAAAATACAACATCATGGTCAAAGGTTCCCGGTTCCAGGTCATATCCCTTGTTAGGTTGCCTGTCATGAGGACCTTAGCCTGGACAATCATTTGGATTGGTCCACAACATGTGACCACCATAATTTTCCTAACCATATTCCCAATTATTACCTCCTTTTTTTCTCCAGAATGCCTAGGGAGAGTTCCGCTGGTGATAAACACTCGTTTACGTGCCAAAGTAATAGGAGGCAAAAACTGTGCTGTGTTTACCCACAAATTTTTCCATTTTTCCGGGTCTTCTTTTATTACTCTGTAAAAGAATTCCCCCACTTTACCTCCAAGAGATTCTATTTTCCAATCTTTAGGTTCTATGCCCTTCAATTTCTTCCCTTTCCAGGCATAGGCTGGGTTTTTCTCTGGTTTCTTATCCATGGGATCCACTATGTCCCAGGATTCCACAAGCCAAGAATATAATTTGTTCTCTTGGTACAGGCCTTGGAGCTGTTGTTTAAGTTTTTCCTCCTCTGGATATTTTTCTAATTCCTCATTCATATCTCCTTTAAAAGGCTTTCGATACATTAGGATCATGTAATGATACTGATCCATAAGGGACAATTTAGGGTCAACCATCTGCTTTAGACTCAAAGGACATTCTCCCTCACACAATCCTTCACTCCAATACTTGTGCCTCAGGGCCAAGAAAGGAGCTGGGGTGATGTGAGCGGATCCTCCTACGTCACAGATGTTCCAATGACCATCGAGGCGCATACACTTACATCCACCTTTTTCATGTAAGTCTTTTCTACACACCTCATATTTAAAGCCTGCCAGGTTCCAGCAATTAGCACAGAAGGTAACCTGGGCTTTTCCTGTCAATTCTATGCCTTTGAGGAGGGTACTAACGCTCGGGTCCTGAATCTTTTCCTGATTACCGTCCCTATGCTTATCTTCATAGTTACCCATCCATATTTTGTTAAAGACATCTTTCCCACACAGGCAACACATTCCTGGCTCATAAAGGCGCCACTGAATGTCTCGACCGTGGTTAGGGGGTGTATGGGGTGGGATTATTTTCACCTTCCATATCTCTATCTCCCCCATTCTTGGTGAATCCCATCCGTGGTACTCAGCCAATCGGTGCCACCTAGATGGATCCCCTATTTCTTCATCCGTGAGGGTATACTTTTCTTTGCAACATTTGAGAATGACCAATCCTGGATAGAGATGCCTTCTATCCTTCACCGTTGCCACGTTACTAATCCCCACGGATTTCACCCAACCTGGGGTATTGACTACAACGGGTGGTACTCGGGACTGAGAGGTGGTTTTTAAAGTGCCCTGTTTTTTAATGGAATGACCCGTGAGACTTGAGCCTGAGCTGCTTGGGGTGATATTTGCCTCCATCTTTCGTATATACTACGTTACCGTCTATGTAGTCTACCACTGCGTATTCTCCGTCAGCGGATGTCCAAACCTCGTCACCAGGCTGTAACGATACAACGGGCTCGTTAGCCTTTTTGGTAACCGGCTTTAATTTAGGCAAACTTAATTGCTGATTTATTATAAATAGATTTCCAGGTTTATGCCAGTTGTGTTTAAATAATACTAGTTGTTCCTTAGTTGCTTTTACCGCGCGTTCCGCTACTCCATTCGTGTTAGACTGCCATGGGACCGAAAGGACATGTTTTAAACCATTCATTTCGGCCCATGTGCCGAATTGTTTTGAGATGAACATCGAAGCGTTATCCGAACGTATTTCTTTAATTGGATTTGTGAGCAAATATTGCATTACACACTCTATCGCTGTTTTCGCATTTTCTGATTTTATTGGGTATACTCGAGTACATTCTCCTCCATTATCGGCTATTACTAGAAACTTTTTAAACGGTCCATATCCCGGCGGTAAGTGTCCCACATCCATGGACGCACTAACTCCTTTTTCCGGTATGGCTATCTGTCCTTCCACATAAGGTATAGGGGGTAATGTCCTTTTTGAATTACACATTTCACAATTATTTCTGATTATCTTAATTGTTTCTAATAATGGTGAAGCCTCGATATCATGATCGAGCATCCATTTCCTTGTTCGCTCTATCCCTACGTGATATAAAGCCTGATGTATTGCTTTCACATAATCTTCTCGTTCCTCTATTGGTATTTGGATTTTGCCTCTTTCATTTTTCCACTTTTCTGGGAAGATAAGAGTTCCAATTCTCACTGCTCGAGACTGCACTAGTTTGTCTACAATAGCGTTCCCCATGTGGTCAAAATCTGTCTCTTTCGTATGACTGTTAACGTGTGTCACCCATAATTTTATATCCTGTAACAATTGTGCCACAACAATCCATAGATCCCTATGCTCTAGCTCTTTTCCTTTGTAATTCTGGAATTCTCTGGCTTGCCAATATCTAATATTTTCTTTTAATCCTTCAGCTACGTACCAACTATCGGTAACCAGCCGAGCTGATTTAATTTTTCTTCTCTTGAGTTCTCTTAATGCTTTGACAACGGCCTGTAATTCACCTTCCTGTGCTGTTTCTCCTAGAATTCCTTTCTCTTGACAAAGTTGAGTATCTTCTTTAAATATTACATATGCCCAATGAGCTTTTTCATCTTTGTTAGTTTTACTGCCGTCTGTAAATATATTATATATCCCTCTGAATGGTTCCTGCTCCTGAGTGTTTTGTTTAAGTTTCGCTTTTGATCCTACCATTTTAAATGTCCAATTTGGGTCGGTTAACATAAGTTTCCACTTGCCCCACCGGGCTTGAAATGCTTTTGCAAACTCTATCGTTTCTTTGGACATTTCATTTGTGAGAGGACTTTGTACAAAAGCTGTAACTTTCTTTTCTGTTCCCATCATTTTTACTATTTCATGATAAGCTTTAAAGAGTATTCTAATTTCCCTTTCTTCTACTGCATATCTGTCTTCTGTCGGATTAAATCTGTGTGATACATAAAAGATTGGATGTTCTCCTCCTTCTTCTTTCACCTCGACATAAGCTCCTTCATCAGATAAATATGTTCTTAATTCCAACTGTCTGTCTCCTTTAAAGGGCGACAAATATGTTCTTGCGTCCAATATTTGTTGTAAAGTGGCTCTCCAAACCTCTTTTTCAATCTCTGTCAATTCTCTATTGCATTCTACTAATTTTGCGATTGATTTGTCGTATCTTCTAACTTTGTTCTTAATGAGTTCTACTGGTCTTATTAACAGGGCATAGTTAGCTATCATTCCTCTAAGCCATCCTAACTTTCCTAAACAGCTCTCTAATTCTCTGAGTGTTTTTGGTTTTAAGTCATCTAAGTATCCTGGGATATCTGTGATACAATCTTTTCCTATCAATAGTCCTAGATATTTTACTTTTGAAGTTCCAATTTCACATTTTTGTATCCCTATTTTCATGCCGTTCTCTCTAAGACGGGTTATCACTTCTTCCAATAGGTCTAAATGTTCCTTTTCTGTCTCTGTGGCTAAAAAAATATCATCAATGTACACAACCACTGGTAATCCCTCCAACATTTTCTCCATTCTCTCCTGAAATGCGTTTGGTGAATTTACAAATCCCTGTGGCAATCTTGCCCACATGTATCCTTGTCCTCTTAACATAAAACATGTTTTTGGTTTACTATCTTCTGATAAGGGTACTGACCAAAATCCGTTTGCTAAATCTATAGATGAGTTGTATTTCCCTGGTTTTACATCTAACATGGCCTGGCGTGGATTCACTATCTGTCTAGTATCTTTAACTGTTAAGTCGTTTAGTTCTTTTAGGTTGTGAACAGGTCTGATTGTCCCATCTTTCTTTTTAACTGCTTGTACAGGCATTAGACAGGGTGGCTCAGCTATTCTCTCTACCACTCCTAATTTTACTAGTTCTTGTATTATTTCATGAAAATCCTTTTCCGATGATCCTAATGGATACTGTCTCTGTTTTCCTGGCCATCCGCCTTTTATTACATATGGTTCAGTTTTCATTAGACCTACATCGTTCTTAAATTTCGCTACTTCCGCTTTTTGGAGAATTTCTTTTAATCTTTCTTTATTTTTAATTTCTGATTTTTCCACTACCTCTAATAGTGCTGTGTGCACATTTACTTCCTTCATCCAGCATGTTTGAGGGCTTTCTATAATCCATTCTTGATCATTAGGTGATATAAGGGCTGTTTTTCCTAATCCTACTCTTTTTCCTTTAAACTCTACCATTGGTAATAAAGTTGTATCTCCATTTGCTAAAGTAACTAATCTTCTTTCTACTATGGGACTTTTTCCTGCCCATTCTTCGGGGATTATAGTTATATCTGTTCCTGTATCAAAATATGCTTTCCTTCTCTGATTTTTATGCCATATTTCAACTTGCCAGGGTGCCATTCTAGGATTTACTGACCTGGGGGATGCTTGGCATCCCAAATTTTCTGTTGTGCTATGGTTAAGCTCTTTCCCTGTTCCTTGTTGCGTTTCGCCAGAGAATATATTCTCTCGTCTTTCTGCTCCTGAGTCATGTTCTCCCATTCTTCCCTGGGAATTTGTCTCATCTGAGGATTCTGATTCTGGTTGTTTCTGGGCCTGAAACCATTCCCTGACTGATTCGAGGGCCCTGCTCTGGGTCTCTGATCTCTGTTCTGCCAACCACCAGGATTCCTCCGGCCATTGTTCCGGTTCGGATCCCTGTAGTCTGGATTCCAGAAATTTCCCTGGCCTCTCTCCTGATCGTTCCTTTGATTTGAGGGCCTTGGGTAAAAGTTCTGTCTCTCTCCAGCCACATAAATTCTGGGGGGGTTTTGCTGTGTATTCTGATTTTGTGATGGGGCGGGAGTCCCCCTTTCCTGTGCTTGCTGTTGTGGCATGTTCTGCCGGGGCCTCTGAGCCTGCTGATTGGGATTTCTGTTCTGGGTTACGCGTCTTTCTTGCTGGGGAGCGCGTTTCCCCGCTAATTCGTTTTTTGGCTTAGTTTGTATGTCATCATTTTTAAGCTTTTTAATCTCTTTGGACGCTGTCATGATCTCTGATGCTTTCCGTATTATACTAGCCTTTGCTGTTGCACCAATTGCTGCATTATACTCCACTAGCATAGCTGCTATTCCTCCTGTTTTAATCTGTGCCAAAGCTCTCTTGGTCTGAGTTTCATCTGCTCCCATCTGAAGGAGTTGTGAATACATTTGGATAAGGGACTGTGTTCCGTCATTTGTCCTAGTTATGGCTTCATTAATCCTATTCTGAAGACCATTATCAAAAAGGCCTGTTTCTTCTGAATCTGCCAAGTTTTGTATAGTTTGACCATCAGTCAAGTTTAAGTCACAGAATCGTGAGACATATCTGCTGAATGTCGGGTCTTTAGAATATCCGTCCTCTAGCTCTTCACATATTCTTTTAGCCAATTCTGTGTTATTTTCTCCAGGGAGTCTTTTAGGCATGGATTTCATAACATCTCCCAGGGTTAATTTGAGAGATGTACGTACCATGGATCTTTGAGGACTTTGGTCATTTATGGAGGAGTCTCCACTAAGGACACTTGCCGCTAACAGTTTCCTAGTCTCCTTTAGGTCGTGTCTCGGGGACTGACCTCTTGACCTCCTATTCCTGTCTTGATTTTCATCTCTATTTCTATCATTACCTCTCCGGTCGCCACTTCTACCTCTCCTGTGGTGGTCCCTATTGTCATCCTCGGAGTCTGAGGAGTCAGATGGGTCATTATCAGGATCTCCATCTTCCGGGAATGCACGATATATCTTAATGAGACTTTCTCTATGCTTATCGTGCCCTTGGGCGAGATATGCCTTTTTAAATGGGGCAGAGACTTTTTCCCAATTTCCTATTTGTGCTGATGTGGGGGATTGGATAACGTGTAGTCTCTCCTCCCTCCTCTGTGGAAACCAGTCTGGTTCCTGTTTATATCGGTGCCATTCAGGCTCCTGTATTTCTGTCTGCAATTGAGTGACGTAACCGTGGCCCTGAGGGTCATTTCTAGGATATACCGAGTCTGGGTCTATGGGCCATTTAGTGGCATCATAATTTCCCCATATTAGGGGCCTTCCTCTAGCATGTTTAGCTCTTACAAATTTCACGGGAGGAGGAGCAGGATTATGACTGTCTTCCTCCTCTGACTCTGACTCTGATTCAAATTGTATAAGGTCTCTCTCATCTGTATGGGGAGTTAAACCTCCAGATGTGGACCTGGATCCATCCCTAGGTTTTGCCGTGCTCCTTGCACGTCTTAAAGGAATCCTAGGCGGATTCGCCGGGGTAGAGATGCCATACAGGCTGGCAAGTCTCGGGGGTAAGGGGGCTGACCCGTCACTTTCTTCATCTGGCATAAACACTTCTTCCTCCTCAGTATTTCTCCAGGATACTGATCGAGTAGTATCTCTAGATCTTGACCTAGATCCTAATCTTGCTCTAGGTTTTTCCGGGAGGGGCACTCCGGAAGAGCCTGCAGGAGTAGAGGCTCCGTAAGGGCTAAATGCTCCTATGCAGGTGTAACCGGGTTCCTCCGCTGGCCCTGGGGTCATTGGCCTCACAGGGGTCCTTTGCGGACTTCCTCTTCTAGCCGTTCTTAGTCCTGGAGAGTTAATAATATATGTTTGAAACTGGTCTCTGGCTAGGGTTTGTATTAGCTCGTATATTTCCTGGGCGGCTAGTCTGTCCGATACGAGGCAATTAATCTCATCCGGGGGAGTCAACATGAGGGAGGCTGCCGCTGCTGCTGCCCACACTTTCCTAGCGCCTTGTTTGGACTGTCTGTGGAAGCCTTCTGGTATATTTAAATCCAGTACTACGGCTCCTCTTTGCGTACTCATAATCTCCTTACAGGCATTCTGCGCTATTACTGTTGGATTTTGTACATTTCCTGTATAAGGTACTATAAATATCACAGGGACTGCTGCATCTCCCTCCACCCATATGGGGAGAGGTTTTCCTAGTTGATCATAGGTCCTTTTTGTTACTATTTTTGCTATTTCGTCAAGCTGTACATCAAAGAGTTTTTTATCTGCTTTTTCTCTCCAGGGAATTAGCCCTCGAGGGCGGTCTCTTCCATTCCAAGGAGGAATCGGCAGTATTACCCTATTTTCTAAGCCTTCCCACACTGCCGTGGTGGTAACGTGGATATTAAATTTCTTTTTAGGGCCTATATGAGTTATCAGGATATCCTGGTCTGCTAACCGCATTTGTTCCATACGCTCTGTCAAAACATTACCCTCTTCTACAGCGGCTCGGGCTTTCTCCACCCGTTGAGCTGTTTGATTTAACTGATCCTGTGCTCTCGCCATAAAATTCTCGAGCTGCACTGCCTGGGTTCCTATCTCCTCACTATGTTTGTGGAGCTGATCTACTGTTTTCTGGTGATTTTCTTGATTCTTACTCTGTTGTTCTTGCTGGTTTTTTAGTATTTGCTGCAGGGCTCCTTCTATGTTGTCTAGGCGCTGAGGCTCCAGCGGGGCATGTGTCAAATAGTGTGAACCCTGTCGATCTTGGCACTCAAACTCCCGGTATTCGGTCCCTGTCTGACTGACCGAGTCGTCACTATTTATAATATCCTCCGACACCAAACATCGAGGAGGTGGAGGAGTTATGTGATCTTTTGGAGAGTTCGTCCTTCTCCTTTGATATGTAATAAAATCCTTAGTGGACATGGTAGCTCCTACGTCTATTTTCCCATTCCTCAGGAGTACACTAAATTGAGACTGATCCGAGGGGGTCTCGGGGGTTTCTTCGTTACCGAGGTCCTCCCCATAGAGTAACTGGGTTAATGGAGCGCTATAGTCCTCGTCTGTGGCTATTGCGTGATACGCAGGGGGCCGTTCTCTATTTAGGCCTGCTGAGTGGAGAGCACTTTCCATTTCGGAAGCCTGCTCTCGTTCTAGTCCTAGTCTTCGGAGGAGTAAGTCTGTTTCTATATAATTCGGCGGGTGACCTAGCCCAGGTTGGCAGGGAGTTTGAAGCGGCGCTGTGGGTACAATCGGTAGGTGCACCGGGGAAGCTGGAGCTGATCTATATGCCTTTCGCGCGCTGCTAAGCTCCTCTACAGGATAAACTGTCTGTTTTTTATCTTTCATCTTTCCTAGTACTCTGCCGAAATATTGTAGCATTTGACCCTTATTACACTTCATAGGATCACGAAAGTTATCTGTTTTGTTTCTCCAATCCTCGTCATCTTTAAACGGAGCCTCTAGATCCATTAGTTCTGCGAATAGCTCCTTGTCTAGGGGGCGCTTTTGGTCTACAGCTTCTTGAGACAATTCTCTAATAGGATATTCGTTAGCGTACTTTTCTTTAAGGACCTTGAAAAATTCCTTTCTTTCCTGACCACCCTGTATTATAAAATAAATTCTTCTGGTCATTCCGTGGCTGAGAGGTGAGTTAAGCCAGTCGTCCGCTGCATCTACCATGACTTCTGCCGCCATAGATACTGGATAACCAAAAACTCCTGTGCCGAACGGTGCCGTAATAACAGCCCAGCCGTCACAAAGTGAGAAGGCGTTCTCTAGAGTTTGTTTTAGTATTTTCTTAGGGTTTTGGTGGAGGCTTATTATATCATCATGTGGCATATAATGGGCATTTATCACCTGGGTTAACACCTCATGAACTACAGTCATACGATCACATTGTGTGAGCGTCTTCTCCGGGCCTACTATTTGCTCATCATGTTCTTTTAGAGCACGAGGAAAGCGAGCTGCTACCCATTGAGCTACACCCGCTCCGTCAGTAGGATGTGGGGCGCGGCGCGGGTTTAGAAAGGACGCTCTTCCCCTCGGGAAGAGTTTCCACAAGGCATCTTCTGCCAAGTCTGCATTTATTATGGCATAAGGGCCTATCGCCCAAACCTGGATAATTCTATCTGGTACTGTCGATTCAGGATTAGAGCCAAGGCGGCTTCTTCCGCCAGTCGACGGTAACATATTTGGTGAGGCGTAATCACTTGATTCCATTAAAAAACCTGGGGGTAACTACTAGTGGAGGGGTCACTCCTATCCTTAAAATCGTTGACCGGCTGTACTTCTTTTCAAGTAGGTGCCGCTGCCGAACGCAGTAAATTCAGGTTGATAATCTACTATGGCCCGTAAGTACAAATCTGGCGCTACTGACCTTTCACGCGTTCAGACCCTGTTACCTAAATAATATATAGGCGTCTTTGGTGTAAATACCAGAGATTCGACTGCCTGAATTCACCTAGGTCAAATACGTGCCTAGGATTTGCGTAAGCTACTACTCGGAATTTCACTTACTCATCCAGTCTTAACTACCCACTCCTGTTACAAAGTTACACACAGGCGGGATTCAACGGCGCTGGGTTTGCCGACCTGGTCTTCTTGGACCCACGTTCAGGGGCGCTCAGAAGATTTGATCAAGTTCCTCTCCCCTTTACCGCCAAGGTGTAGCTTCACCAGGATTTCTAGCCCTGAAGCGCGCTTTTCAGGGGGTGATACGCTAACTGGTTATTATAACCCCTGCCGTATCTGTGCAGGTCGGATAGGCTGAAGATCGTATTAGTGCTGCTGTTTCGCTCTGGTGCCCTGGCACAAAAATACGCTTCCTAAACTAGTAGGTAATTATCAAGTTCAGGATTCGGCTAGGATCGAAGAGAGGTTAGCTACTCCCTCTAATCGTCTTACGCTGTCCTCCCAACCTGGAATAATTCCTCTTCGAACTGCTCCCCGCGTTCGGAATGTATTTCACTGAATTTTACGACTCTTATAACAGAGGCGCGAGCTTTTCCTTAAGACGGTAGGGCTCGTCAGTATTATTTCAAACTCCTATTTTTTCGAGGTTATACGTTTACGGGGATACCTATTATCCCTAGGAGAGATCCGGATTAAATCCCAGTAGAGTTATCTAAACTTTAGCTGAGGTCCTGATCTTTTCTAATTGCCGACTAGAAATCAATCATGTCCCTGTTCGGGCGCCATGTCGCTGAATTTTGACTTAAGCCCCAGGGGTGATTCAGACGCCGCTGCGCCTGGTCCCGTACTGCCTTGTATCCCCTGGGCCTTGGGTGAGGTGCGACAGCTCCTCCCCCTCACTTAGGCTAAAGATCCCGTCTACCAATAGTTTAGCCCGGACCTGGGTTCGTACACTACTTGATACCGAGGATTAAGTCCCACAAAGAATCTTTTTTAGGCGTTAATCTAGGATATCGTTCGCTGATCTGGTCAGGCAGGAGACTGGGATATCGGAGGTGTTTTACTTGCTCTCCGGTAACGGTGATTCGCTATACTCTTGCTCCTCCCTCAGAGAGAAGTCTTCCTTTAATTTCGGGGACTATGAATCTATTTCTATATTTTGTCGGTTCCCTGGTGACACAATGAGCTATCTCTTTCCAGAGACCCCATCTAGACAGTGGTCCCGGTCATTCTAGACCGGTGGCATATAATGCCTGACGTTAAACTGCCTATCCTCTCACCTTAGCAGTACCACACACTTATAACCTTAGCTTAGCTTTTAGACAACCACACTCTATCACAAGTCCCAGTTTAAAATACACACCCAGAATATAAGTCTAACTCAGACGATTGGTCTAAGCAATACACTCACCAGAGAAGCAAAAACTTGTCTTTGTTGATTTTAATGAAAAGATGATAAAAAGGTGAATACAAAAAAAATAGGTTTTCTTAGCACAGATTGTACACAAATGCCGAAGCACGAATGATTTATCAATCTGAGCTGATGTCCTCAAGGCAAAGAGACATGAGCCCAGAATGATTCTAACACACATGTATTTATACTAAAATCTTGTAAGTCACAATGATTAAGCATTTTTCTGTTTGCGTCATAAAGCAACACTTTGGTTTTTGTGGTTAAACATGTCTACATTTCTAAGTATCATTTAATAATTATCTCCCCTTCAAAGGGGCCTCCAGTTTCCTGCTTAAGGCTTCGCTGGGTTACTTCCTGTCATAAACTAAACACAATATAAACTGATTTATAAAAGTATAAAAACATAAAATAAAATAAGCTAAAGTAAAATAAGCTAATTATAATAAGCTAAAAATAAGCACTAAGCTCAAGCTGGTACTTAACCCAAAAAGTGACTTTATCCTACAGGTTGAGCGGTCAGATCCACTGACCCACAAGTTGGCAGTATGATTCCAGCTCCCACAGATGAATGCTGCCGGTGTATCCTTGGGCAAGACACTTAACTCCACCTCGCCCCCAGTGTCTGTGTACACTGATAGGGAGCCCCCATGACAGACAGAAGATACATCAAGGCTGGTTGCGTCAAGCGATGTGGGACCGTCCTCCCGTGGGGCCACCACCCGCAGGAAGATCTATAGGGGCCAGTGCATTGAGATCTGGGCGGCAGATCTGTTTGGACTGCTGCCCCCGTGACCCGAACTCAGAAAAAGCAAAAGAAAATGAATGAATGAATGAGCTTTACACCGTGTTAGAAAGTTGTTACCTGTGGAGCCTTGGAAGTGTCATAGGTGAATAAATAATAACAATAAAGAGTGGGAACGACTTATAAGTCGACTTTATAACTTTATACCTCGTGCGCATGCCTTAAAACTCATGCGCACGCCTTATAAGTCGTTCCCATGCTTTATAACTCGTGCTCCACACTTTATAACTCATGCGCACACCTTATAAGTCGTTCCCACGATTTATAACTCATGCGCACGCCTTATAAGTCGTTCACATGCTTTATAACTCGTGCGCACGCCTTATAAGTCGTTCCCACACTTTATAACTCATGCGCACGCCTTATAAGTCGTTCACATGCTTTATAACTCGTGCGCATGCCTTATAAGTCGTTCCCATGCTTTATAACTCGTTCGCACGCCTTATAAGTCATTCCCATGCTTTATAACTCGTGCTCCACACTTTATAACTCGTGCGCACACCTTATAAGTCGTTCCCACGCTTTATAACTCATGCGCACGTCTTATAAGTCGTTCACATGCTTTATAACTCGTGCGCACGCCTTATAAGTCGTTCCCACACTTTATAACTCATGCGCACGCCTTATAAGTCGTTCACATGCTTTATAACTCGTGCGCATGCCTTATAAGTCGTTCACATGCTTTATAACTCATGTGCACGCCTTATAATAAGTCATTCCCACGCTTTATAACTCGTTCGCACGCCTTATAAGTCGTTCCCACGCTTTATAACTCATACGCACGCCTTATAAGTCGTTCACATGCTTTATAACTCGTGTGCACGCCTTATAAGTCGTTCCCATGCTTTATAACTTGTGCGCACGCCTTGTAAGTCGTTCTCACACTTTATAAGTCGTTCGCACGCCTTATAAGTCGTTCAAACGCTTTATAACTCATGCACATGCCTTATAAGTCGTTCCCACGCTTTATTGTTATTATTTATTCACCTATGACACTTCCAAGGTTCTGTAGTTACCTCCTCAAACCCTGCGATATATTTTGTTCCATTCATACATGTTTGAGTAATCCCTTATATCTCCAAAGAGCAAATGATGGTTTTCAAGTTCAGGAGAGATTGGAAGTTCCAGGGCTGAAATCATCCAAATGATTCTAGTGAAGGTGTATGGAGTTTAAAAACACAGTGGAGCAGAGTGTTTTCTATTTGAGAGAAGAAGCCTAAATAGAACAGTGTTAAACATTTGTGAATGAAACAAAACAAACTCCGGGCAAGTTTTGATGAGGAAATAACTAGACCATAAAATAGCGTAAAATAGCCATTCAGAAGTACTCCTGGTAAGTGGTAAGTATTTCACTATAGTACTACAGGGACTTGAGCCTGTACTCTTGTAGTTTTCATCTTCACTCCTCCTTAAACTAAACTTCTGCATAGTTATTCTATCTCCTCCCAGGTGTGTCACAATACCGCCTTAAACCATCCAACCACATGGCTACAACTATAGGAAAAAAATGTTAAGGGTAAATTGGATTAACACTCTGGTCTATGGCCCCGGCACTTAACAAACACATGCACTTAAGGGAGCTCAGGGTGATTTGTGACTGGACAAAGAACTGGAGAGATGGAGCCTGCACGACCACAGCCTGGTGTAATATGTCATCTACCGGAAGAGTTATCAGAGCGGCCTACTGGAACTGAGGAAACTCCCTGGAACACTGCATAAGTTTGTAAACACCAGCGCCTAAGTTTGATCTTTAGACTTTCAGGTCCAATATTAAGCAAAACTGACTCTTTAGGTCATGTTAGAATATTGTTACCTCATCAAAAAACATATTTGGAGTTGTGTTTTGTTTCGTTCACACGTTTGAGTGACATTTTATCATTAGTCTGTCTTCGTCTCCGAAACTCAAAATGCTCCATTCCACTTTGTGATGTCATGAAGAGGTAGTTTTCAAGTTAACAAAACATAACTCCAGGTGTGTTTGTGATGAGGAAACAACATTATAACATACAGCTCTGGAAGAAAAAAAGAGACCACTGCATTTTTTTTTTTTCTGAAATCAGCATCTCTACATGTATTACAGCCATTCCATTCCAGTGTCTGGTGAATTCCAACACAAACACAAAGCTGAGCTACTTCAGTTCTTGCACCAGGAGTGGAATAAAGTCACCCAAGAACAATGTGAAAGACTTGTGGAGAGCATGCCAAGACGCATGAAAGCTGTGATTAAAAATAAGGGTTATTGCGCCAAATATTGATTTCTGAACTCTTCTTAAGTGTAAACATTAGTATTATGTTGTTTTAAAATGAATTTGATCTTGTTTCTTTGCATTGTTTGAGGTCTGAAAACATGTATCTTTTTTTTGTTATTTTGAGCATTTGTCATTTTCTGCAAATAAATGCTCTAAACGATAATATTTTTATTTGGATTTGGGGGAAATGTCATCAGTAGTTTATCGACTCAAACAAAAATGTTCCTTTTGTCCAAACACATACCTAAAATCAGAAAAACCAAAGTGGAGTTTTGCCAGCATGGGAAGCTAACAACTAGCACGCTAACAGCGCACTTTCTTATAACTGGACAAGATGTGGACAGTACGCAGTGGACTATTTCTGACCTTAAAGATCCCATGACATGGTTCTTCTTGATGCTTTTATATGGCTCCTTAATGGTTCCCTAATACTGTAAATGAATCCTTCTTCAAAATCAACACAGTGCATGAGAAACAGAGATAAGATGAGAAAGAATAATTTTTCTCTCTCAGAACAGGCCATAATGGGCCTTGTTGCTTGAATGCAAATGAGGAGAAAACAGATGGCCTATAGTAGAGGGTGGGGGCGTGGCCAAACTCTCCGCTCTCTGCTCTGGGCCCTCAGCTGATCCATTTCCGCGTTTTAAGAGCGGAGGAGGAAAGGAGAGCCTTTTCAATGAAAAAAACACATTTTCACAGAAAATAAAATTAAACCACTGCTGTTCAAAGGTCCAGAGGCTCAGATAAAGGACTTCCGAGCCTAGAAACACTCGGACGTGCCTCCAGGCAAATAAAAAAACGCATTTCGCATTGCCTAGCGCATTCGCAGTCCAAACTCTCTGGGCGTGATTTACAGAGACGCTGAGTACAGACAGACGGGGGTGGAACATCGGGGGTGCATTTCTTTTTTCGATCTGACGTCAATAAGGTGCCTTGTTCAAAATCGCCCGTTTGAGCTCTTATTTTTTGCAACGCAGAAAAGGATCGCAAATGCTCAGTTTAGACATTTTGCAACTTTTAACCATTGGGGGGGGGGGGGGGGGGGGCTAAACAGGGTAGGGGGGCTCACATTAACGTTCAAAAACCTCAGAAAGTGAAAATTTCATGCCATGGGACCTTTTTTTGTTATTTTGACCATTTGTCATCTTCTGGAAATAAACCCTCTAAACGATAATATTTTTATTTGGAATTTGGGGGAAATGTTGTCAGTAGTTTATAGACTCAAACAAAAATGTTCCTTTTGCCCCAACACATATCTATAAGTATTAAAAGCAGAAAAACTGATCATTTTGCAGCGATCTCTTACTTTTTTTTCTGTAGATCTGAAATCAAACAATGCAGGCCTTTTAATAAAGATTTGTTCAAGTTGAGATGAAGCTAAAGCAAGATTTTTTAAAAAGATATAAATGATATGATAAGAGATAAAAAAAAACAATAATATGAATCCAGAACATTTAACATTTCACACACAAAGCAAACAAAGGGCCAAGATAAATATATGAAGCTATAAAAGTGTAAAATAGGACGGACACGGGTTAAACTGCTAAACATGTTCCCAGTGGTAATTGCTCTCCTGTTATTCATAGACTCTCAGAGCTCAGACGAATACTAATACATCGGGGGCATCTCCAGTTTTATCTGGTGACATTTCATGGCGAGGAGTAGTCATTGATTACCTCTCTATGCTTATAATTGTTTCTTCAAGGCGCCGTGATCCTACGAGCAAGTCAACTTCCATGTATAGATTTCTTTCCAATTAAGGTTAGAATTATTCACAAGGGGCTCACCCTCGGCGGCATGCAAACAATGACATAACATTGGAAAAACATTTTTGAGCCAATCGATGAGGGCCAACCAAATGGTGCTGGCTGCATGATAAACAGGCCTCTCCCCGGACGGCACGGGCTCTTAAGAGATCTGATGTCAAGTGGAATGACACTGGTAAACACTTAAACTCAGCACCAGGCCGGCAACAGGCTGCAGGAGAGGAGGAGAGGAGGAGAGGAGGAGAGGAGGAGAGGAGGAGAGAGAGGAGGAGGAGAGGAGGAGGAGGAGAGGAGGAGAGGAGGAGAGGAGGAGAGAGAGGGGAGGAGAGGAGGAGAGGAGGAGAGGAGAGGAGAGAGAGGAGGAGAGGAGGAGAGGAGGAGAGGAGAGGGTGGAGAGGAGGAGAGGAGGAGAGAGAGGGGAGGAGAGGAGGAGAGAGAGGAGAGGAGGAGAGGAAGGAGAGGAGGAGAGGAGGAGAGGAGGAGAGAGAGGGGAGGAGAGGAGGAGAGGAGGAGAGGAGGAGAGGAGGAGAGGAGGAGAGGAGGAGAGGAGGAGAGGAGAGGAGGAGAGAGGGGAGGAGAGGAGGAGAGGAGGAGAGAGAGGGGAGGAGAGGAGGAGAGGAGAGGAGGAGAGGAGGAGAGGAGGAGAGAGAGGGGAGGAGAGGAGGAGAGGAGGAGAGGAGAGGAGGAGAGGAGGAGAGGAGGAGAGAGGGGAGGAGAGGAGGAGAGGAAGGAGAGGAGGAGAGGAAGGAGAGGAGGAGAGGAGGAGAGAGAGGGGAGGAGAGGAGGAGAGGAGGAGAGGAAGGAGAGGAGGAGAGGAGGAGAGGAGGAGAGGAAGGAGAGGAGGAGAGGAGAGGAAGGAGAGGAGGAGAGAGAGGGAGGAGAGGAGGAGAGGAGGAGAGGAGGAGAGGAGGAGAGAGGAGGAGGAGAGGAGGAGAGGAGGAGAGAGAGGAGGAGAGGAGGAGAGGAGGAGAGGAAGGAGAGAAGGAGAGGAGGAGAGGAGGAGAGAGGGGAGGAGAGGAGGAGAGGAGGAGAGGAGAGGAGGAGAGGAGGAGAGGAGGAGAGAGAGGAGGAGAGGAGGAGAGGAGGAGAGGAGGAGAGGAGGAGAGAGAGGAGGAGAGGAGGAGAGGAGGAGAGGAAGGAGAGGAGGAGAGGAGAGGAAGGAGAGGAGGAGAGAGAGGGGAGGAGAGGAGGAGAGGAAGGAGAGGAGGAGAAGAGGAGAGGAGGAGAGGAAGGAGAGGAGGAGAGGGAGGAGGGGAGGGAGGAGAGGAGGAGAGGGTGGAGAGGAGGAGAGGAGGAGAGAGAGGAGGAGAGGAGGAGAGGAGGAGAGGAAGGAGAGGAGGAGAGGAGATGAGGAGAGGAAGGAGAGGGAGGAAAGGAGAAGAGGAGGGTGGAGAGGAGAGGAGGAGAGGAGGAGGGGAAGGAGAGGAGAGGAGGAGGAGAGGAGACGAGGAGAGGAGGAGAGGAGGAGAGAGAGGAGAGGAGGAGAGAAAGGAGAGGAGGAGAGAGGGGGGAGGAGAGGAGGAGAGGAGCAGAGGGAGGAGAGGAAGAGAGGGAGGAAAGGAGCAGAGGAGGAGAGGGAGGAGAGGAGGAGAGGGAGGGGAGGAGGAGAGGAGGGGAGGAGAGGAGCCGATGGAGGAGAGGAGGAGAGGGAGGAGAGGAGCAGATGGAGGAGAGGAGGAGAGGAAACATGGAGCAGAGGAACAGAGGAAGCAGAGGGAGGAGAGGAGGAGGAGAGGAACAGAGGAGGAGAGGAAACAGGGAGCAGAGGGACGAGAGGAGAAGAGGAAACAGGGAGCAGATGGAGGAGAGGAGAAGAGGAAACAGGGAGCAGATCGAGGAGAGGAGGAGAGGAAACAGGAGCAGAGGGAGCAGAGGGAGGATAGGAGGAGAGGAAGCAGAGGGTGCAGAGGGAGGAGAGGAGGAGAGGAAACAGGGAGCAGAGGGAGGATAGGAGGAGAGGAGGAGAGGAAGCAGAGGGAGCAGAGCAGGGAGGGAGAGCGGCCTGCTGGGAATGCTGTTCCAAAGGAATGGCTTTATGGAAATGAGGGTTAAAGGGAGCATGGCCTGAGCTTTGATAGGGCGCTCTGACACACTCCCCCTTCTTCAGCATGAAGCATGTTTTGTGAGGGGGGTCACCGCTCGCCCTAATCACGGCCGTGACATGACATGCTGTAGGTTGCCCTTCAGTGTTAAATATTTATGTCAGCATGGCCGCTCGCCTGATGTCTGTCAGGACTTTGACATGTGCACTGGCTCTATCTCTCTTTCCCTTTGTAATGTAATGCTTCAAATAATCAGCTGAACGAGCCCAAATGAAGTGACCACGTCCTCGCAATAGAACATGAAACAGTGGTACTGCAGAGTCTTCACTTCAGTGTCTCCACACAGGTCCCATGCAGATGTCATCCTCTCGTCTGAGCAGAAGTCTGGAGGCCTGCTCTGGCTCACACAATGTGGCAGTGACAGGGATCACTGGAGACCGGGGCTGGATTTCCAGGCTCGCTGGCCCTCCCATGATAGGTGTCAAAGATATTCTAATGAATGTCAGAGTACATTTCAGGGGGCCATGCTCCGTACAAACCACTGGAGTGGCCCATCTTGTGGGGCTGCCCACCCCCAGCCAAAGGCCCTCACCACCATGTTCACGAGGTTAAGAAGATTAATCAATGTCAATGTCTTTCCCTTTTGAAGCCAATAAGGTGCAGAGTGTCTGGCCATGCCCAACAGAACATCACTTTGTTCAGTCACAGAGCCACCCCTCCTCTGCCCTCGCTGACCCCCAGCAGTCCCACATGTCAAAGTCAAGAGGGCGTTTGGCGTTTGCTGGAGACTGGCCTTCCGGATAGCACTCCTCTCCACCCTGCATGACCTATTCTCTGATATTTGACCACTCGGATGCAAGACACTTGCTCTTTCGAGCTGAAATGTCACTGGGGCATCTTGTCAGCTCACAGACACCTCCGCTTGACAAGCGCTTTTACTTTGGTGTGCTACAAGCCAGAAAATACAGACTGTGGCCTAAAGGCGCCCAGACTGCAGTTATAGCCAGGGGGTTACACAGATAAGAGAATCAAGTGGCAACATTACACCAATAAGATGAGTGATAAGTGAGAGGTATGTCTGTGGAAAAGATGAACAAATGATGGTTAATAATTGCATGAACAAAAGTAGCACAAAGGGTTACTTTCTGAGGCATTCTCTCAGAGTCTTTTCAGTGCACTTTCCTCCTCGGCTCAGCTCCTCTCCTGTCACGGAGCCACCCCCTGCCTTCCACTTGTCTATTTACCTTAAAGCTCTGCCCGCATCAGCATGTTCTTTGGGTAAAGCAACACTCTGCGCTCTTTGACCATCAGTGGCAGTGCCGCATGAGCAGGAGATGGGGATTGGAAGGAGCAGTCACATCATTTCTGGTTTGTGCAACCTGCTCAAAGTTTGCAACTAAATGCTTGTCTTCAGTGGAGCTGACAGGGGAGAAGTGGGCGCTCAGTGAACCATGGCCGGGCTGCCATGAAATGACAGGAATCATTGGCATACATTTCAAACAGGCTCGCGCTATCCTATTAAAGTGCCACATCCCCACTTTAAAACAGACAAGAAGGAATCCGCCTTGATAGATAGAGACTAAAATGGCTTATTGATTTTTTTACAGCTTTTTTCTTTGTTAAGAACTTTAAAAATTACACCTTAAACTTGCCCTATTTTAATTACAGCACTGAAAGCAAAATGCGAAGGTGGTTTCTAGTGCCATCATGCCCCAGGCTTTATTTCACAAGTTGACGTATCTGTAATTTAAAAACATTAATCCAAAATCGCATTGACCCTTATGGAAGATCTGCAGTGTCTACAGATATGGAGCGCAGAAGTTGTACCAAAAATGACAGCTCTGTATTAGACCGCAACTTTTGGCTTTCAGAAAATTGTCTGGAGTGAGTCTGGTGGAATATTTCTCCAACTGAATTCACTGTTTGCTTATATTTACATTCAGAAAAATAGAATCAAAAACCACCAGAATGAAAAAGTATTTTATCCCACTTGAAACATTCCACACTTTTGCGATGTTAGTTATTTAATCGGACGCCGCGTAGACCCTTTTAACCATTACGACACAGGAAGTGGCAGAAGTAATGATCCTCTAAGCAGTTTACGAAGCTGTTAGCAAGTGAACGCAGCGATATTGAGAAGAATCACTCGGACAATGGAAGAAATGTTGAAGGAATTAGATTTTAAAGTCCATTACACGGTGAAGCTCAGGTTTTAGGAGACGCTTACAAAGTTGGCGCTGAAATGGGAACTGCGCAGTTGATAGGAAAGAGGTGGGAAGCCAGGTTAATTTGAGCGTTTTGTTTCAAGGAATTTCTGAGACGTACAATGTGAAGACCGGGGTTTGTTCTGCGCGGGGAAAGGCTCTTTTGATGTTGTCTTCGCAAATAAAAACTATTATTTTTTCAGAACGGCCAAAGGCAAATAGTTGATTTTGAGTGTTTTTTATTGATTGGAACTGTTCTGAAAGAAGTGACAAACTCAAAGACAAACACAAAATCTTTTATTTGAAAAACTAAAATAAGTACAAAAATTATGGTAGCACATTAAATAGTACGACATGGTAACAAACAGTTTGGTTATTACGCATGAAAACATGTAATTCTCTTCATTTCACTTTATTCTAACCCAGTATGAAGAATGGACATGACCAAAACATATGGTTACTAAGGGATGGTCTCGTTTTGATTTTCCAGACTATATCCGATATTTGTTTTTGCTGTTCTGGCAATGATCAATACTGTATTTTTAAGAAAACAATATTAAACGTCTATCTGTCTCCACCTGTTTGTTATTAAATGTTTTCTATAAAATTCTAAATGTGAAGAATCCCTCAGTCGTCCAGGTAGAATCCATGGTAAAAGGAGAAATTCAATTTTTTACCACAAAATTCTATTTTATTTCATACATCAAATATATGAAATTAGATATATAGATTTTTATAGATAACTCAGTTTTTAAAAATATTTTTAATATAAAAATACAAATTTTTACTACCTAATTATATCATATATTTGATGTCTTCTGTATGTATCTAATATGCAGAAAGTAGTATAGTAAAAATTAAGAAACATTTGACTGGTAGACCACTGCAAAATGATCCGTTTTTCTGATTTTACTACTTATAGGTATGTGTTTGGGCAAAAGGAACATTTTTGTTTGAGTCTATAAACTACTCAAGATTCAAGATTCAAGATTCAAGATTCAAGATTGTTTATTTGTCATATGCAGAATCAACACAAGGTCAACAATGCAATGAAATGTTTAGGATCAGTAGAACCGTTGACTCGCTAAGATAGTCAGAAGTACTAATAACATGCAATAATAGTACATGGTAAAAAAGTTAAAAAGTGTTGCAAAAGTGCAGGGGATGAAGTAAACAATATAACAAACAATATAATAAAATATGTAATAAAATGTAATAAAAATACAAGGTACAATGTACAAGGTGCAGGTAGGATTAAATCAAAGATCAAATAAGGTGTAAGTATTTCACAGATTGCACATAATATGGTGTAGTACAAGTGTTGCATGTGGATTTCGTATTGCACATAGTATGGTATAAATACTGACTGAATTCCCCCAAATTCCAAATAAAAATATTATTATCGTTTAGAGCGTTTATTTGCAGAAAATGACAAATGGTCAAAATAACAAAAAAGATACATGTTTTCAGAGCTCAAACAAGATCAAATTCATTTTAAAACAACATAATACTAATGTTTACAATTAAGAAGAGTTCAGAAATCTATATTTAGTGCAATAACCCTTATTTTTAATCACAGCTTTCATGCGTCTTGCTCTCCACAAGTCTTTCACGTTGTTCTTGGGTGACTTTATTCCACTCCTGGTGCAAGAACTGAAGTAGCTCAGCTTTGTGTTTGTGTTGGAATTCAACAGACGCTGGAATGGAATGGCTGTAATACATGTAGAGATGCTGATTTCAGAAAATAAAAGAAAAAATGCAGTGGTCTCTTATTTTTTCCAGAGCTGTACTGTATATCGCTTATGCATTTTCTATTATAGGGAAAGACTGGGTTGCTATTACCATGCTATTGCTGTATTGCTGAACAGTACAAAATAATAGAAAATAGATAAGTAAATGAACTAAATGAAATGATAATTTACACTAGTGACACAGCAGAATGAGCTTAATGAGTGGCTGTGTCCAGAGGAAGTCTTAACAGCCTTGTCAAATGCTTTGTGCCTTTTAAAAGAGAGCCTGTTCTGGCCCATCAGTTTCTAAAGGCCGACATTATGGATCATTGAGTACGTTGAGACGCCCATAGCGGGGGATCTACACAGCTCAGTGATATTAAAGCCGTAGGCAGAAGAGAGGCCGGACCTATAGCTCTCACGGTTCTCTCTCAGTGCCTCTAATGAGTGTTTTTTTGTCATAGGGTGGCACTAGAGCAGAGGTCTCATTTCCGCGTGACACTGATGGAGATTGAACGTGAGCTGCAGAAGATGGATGGATCACCCTCTCCACACTTCGGACTCCGAGGCTCCGCTGAGGACTGTTACATTTAAAATATTTGGGTACTTTTTAGAGTTCTGGTGACAATAACAACACGGCCACATGTCTGTGAAATACAAATACTGTGTATAACAGACACAGTATTTGGTATGGGACAATGAATTGATTTTTCATTACGATGCATTAATTTCTAATGGTCACTGATATGGTTAGATCATTTTAATTGAGAAATCCTTTATTAGTAATAGTATGTGGTTTGGAGCAGAGTTCAGGCTTTTCTTCCTTTCTTTCTTTCTTCATTCGTTTATTTATTTTTATGCAATGATTGCCTATATGGTTTATGTTTAATAATTAAGGTAAGATAAGACATTATTGATCTCACGCAGGAGAAATTCACTTGAGCTCCAGACAGTTTAGTGCAAAAGAAAGTTAGAACCAAAAAGTGCACGCAGACAAGATAAGTCATGATAATAAGTAATAAATAAGAAAGTAGTAGAAAAAATATTACTGAAATACATTTTTACTTGTTAGAAATGAGACAAAAGAGTGAATAAAAAGTCTTCGTAGATTAATATGAAGAAGAAAAATCATCTTCTTTCTTTTTACCTCCTTAATCATCATGTATTTGAAAATATTTATGAATAACTGTCCAACTGTAGGGGAATAGTTACTTATATTTTACATTTCAGCTTTACTGACAGTACAGTGTAAAATCAATATTATATCTCTAATAAAAGTGAATGATATGGGTTCACTGGTCCTGCTCTTGCTTGTGTGAGCCTATAGGTAAATGAAAGTGAGTAATTGGCTCTAAGTGTGTGTGTGTGTCTGTAGTGTGTGGGCGGGGAGGGGCAGGTCTCTGCTTAGGGCCAGTGACAGGGCTCTGTCTCTCAGCCACACTTCACTGGGTCCCACTGACACTCAACTGTCAGGCGGGCGAGCCCTCAGCCAGCACCCTAACATGCTCTACAGCTTCACCCAATTAACTTGCTTTCACTTGACATCGCCGCAAAGAGCTTCATAATAGGTGGTCAAGGTGCAGGGTGTCTGCTTTGGGCCTATTCACATCCACACAAACACTGCCCCTCCCCGTTGCCTCCCCCTTACCCTTACCTCCTGGTCGGCTGCTTCCTCTCTCTGCTCTTCCTCCCCACCTGCTCAGCGCTCTGTGACACTGGGCGTGCACTGGTCCGGCACGGTGCGGAGTCCCATGTACACTTGTCCTGCTGGTCACAACGCTGCCTTTTCACAATAGAATACAAAACATGCAGCAAGAAAGCCTGCTCCCTGTTAACATGCATGAGCGGGTGCTTTGAGCTCCCCGAGTGCGTGTGCCTTTTAAATGTGACTGTTTTTTAAAGAGGTATTTGGCTCTCTGCGCTGGGCTGTCTCTGCGCCGGACACCACGGCAGACTGGGCTGTGCAGTGATTTGACCCCCAGCTGTGCGGTCAGGGAGGAGGGTCTTGAAGCATGTCAGCTTAGCTCAGCTCCACTTCCCTCTGTGTCCTTCCTATTTTTTCCCTAGTGCCTGGCCCAAACTTTGAAAACATCCACCTTAATAGGACGTAGTCAGCGAGAGCTACTCTTCCGTCTATCAAACTGTGATCCAAGGTGTCAGGCCGGCCGGCTTTGACAGAGAGTCTCCAGACACACAGCAGTACAATGGTGTTTCCCAGCCCAGCACTCAGCTCCTGTGTGTAGCCCCCGAGCTCCGCAGACTCTCCATCTCACCAGCTCTCCTGCGCTCGCCTGCTTGATTTCACCTCATAGAACACAGACGCAACAGTGGCTTGACTGACAGCCACAAGGCGGCCTCATTTTACTTCTGCCCAATTTAGAGTACACTTTTATTTCCCTTTATAAGCAGATAAACTCTGAGAAAAATACAAACAAATAATCCTCGTAATGACTGAATCCAAGCTGTATATTTGTTATTTTATGTGCAGAAGTTATGGAGCCAAAGTTTTATGCAGCTGGACTCATTTGACTCAGACAAAAGCCTCAAAGGCCTAACCTCCATCAGGTATGTACAGAAAATAAATATTGGGCGAAAATTCCAACAACATAACAATCCCAATTCATCTATTCTTCACTCTGGCCAAACTAATGTGATTCATAGCTGTCAGGCCCTATGGCCTCCCAAATTTGAACCACATCGATCGGGGATATTGACCATTCACTAGATGCAGCTCCAGTGTTTTAGCAGAGAGCAGAAATTCTGCTCTGTTAGAGATTACAGCCCCTGGTTTATATTAATGTGATTAAGTAAACAAACAGGAAATGTAAAACACATAAACAGATATTTTGATCCAAAAGAAACAAAAATCCAGACATCATCTTATTTAGTGTGGAGAATATGAGCCTAAACTTGTAGCATCTGTGAGAGCCTCTGGGCAAGCTGTCTGCTGTAGACACACACAAACACGGAGACGTTGTTACAAAGCTCTGTGTCTGTTTGGGCTGCTGATGTGAGCTTCAACTATTTATACACTGCCCAAGACACATGAGTGCGTTTGGACCACCATTCCTCTGATGATTTCTACAGTCGGGGCTTTGGTCATAAATTAAAAATAACAGCAGTTGTGTGTAAATCTGAGCAGCTGATAACATTAAGGTGAGTCCTTTCTCAAGGCCCAGAGTCCAGAACTTTTGAAAAGTCTATAGTTTCATCCATAGAGACACACCACAGATCAGCGCCCAGGTCCCAGTCTCTTTGCTTCCTTCATCCTTGAGCTTGGAGCTTTGGCTGCTGCTCTGCTGCAGTTTTTCATTCACATTGTAGAAACTCAAATACAACACGAGGGCAGGAAAGCAGCACTTGAGATGGTGTTGACTGTAGCCTCTTTATAGAGCTAATGCTGTTTTCACAGTCTCTCCATAGCCCCAGTAAAGATGGCAGCTCTAACCTCCCTGAGCCTGGTGTTTCCTCTCTCTGTGCCAGCGCTGCTGCAGACAGGCCCAAGGACACTGTGGTTTCATGTCCGCCACCCAAACACACTTGAGCTCTTTTAGCGCTCTCACATGCACAGAAGGCCTGGCATAGAGCAGAGAACACTTCATCATTTCCCTTGTACTAAGCGATACAATTATGGAGCAGTGGAAACACACACTGCCACTTTGTTTAAACGTGAATCTATACAAAAAGTCTAACAGTTTCCTAGAGCCCCTTCAGTACCTCTTCAGTACTACACAGCTCAGTGTCACTGTCACTACAGATATCAGTAAAGAACCTTGGGCTAATGCAGTCCTCATAATATTGAGTTGTTTGTGAATGTTCAGATTACTTAAAGGTCCCATGGCATGAAATTTTCACTTTCTGAGGTTTTTGAACGTTAATGTGAGCTCCCCTACCCTGTTTAGCCCCCCCATGGCTAAAAGTTGCGAAATGTCTAAAATGAGCATTTGCGGTCCTTTTCTGCGTTACACAAAATCAGTGTTGAAACGGGCGAGTTCGGACAAGGCACCTTATTGACGTCAGATCGGCAAATGCAGCTCCAGCCCCTCCCTCTGTCTCCGCTCAGCGTCCCTGTACATCCCGCCCATAGAGTTTGGACTGCGAATGCGCTACAATGCGAAATGCGTTTTTTTTATTTGCCTGGAGGCACGTCCGAGTGTTTCTAGGCTCGGAAGTCCTTTATCTGAGCCTCTGGACCTTTGAACAGCAGTGGTTTAATTTTATTTTATGTGGAAATGTGTTTATTTTTCAATGGAACGCTTCAACTCTCTCCCCCCATGCAAAAACAAGGAAATGGATCAGAGAGCGCTCAGAGCAGACAGCGGAACGTTTAGCCACGCCCCCACCTTCTACTATTGGCCAGCTTTTTTCTCCTCATTTGCATTCAAGCAACAACGCCCATTATAGAGTGTTCTGAGTGAGAAAAATTACTCTTTCTCATCTTATCTCTGTTTCTCATGCACTGAGTGTTGATTTTGAAGAAGGATTCATTTACAGTATTAGGGAACCATTAAGGAGCCATACAAAAGCATCAAGAAGTACCATGTCATGGGATCTTTAAGATTACATTTGACCAGTTGAAAAGAGTGATAATCACAATCAGAAATATGAACAGACACTATTTCTCCCTTACCCTGGGTGCTTTATGCTTCTCCATGTTGTGTCTCTGAAATGCACTCTGCCTGCTTTAGTGAGTTTTCTATTCATGTCAGCATAAGGTCTTGGTTCTCAGGGGTGCCATTAGAAGAAGTATTTAGCTTCAAGGAAATGCAGCAGAAGACGAGCAACACAAGAGGCCTGGACCTAGTATTAATTGTAAGTGTTAAAAATAATTAAAGGGCCCATATTATGCTGTTTTCTGATGTTGATGTTGTCTATGTTATGATGTTGTCTCCTTATCACAAACATTTAAAACTCCATACACCTTCACTAGAATCATTTGGATGATTTCAGCCCTGGAACTGCTCATCTCTACTGAACTAAAGGTAAAAGATACTGAAAACTACCACTTCATGAAATCACAAGGTGGAACAGAGCATTTTGACCTTTGGAGAGGTAGTCAGACTGATAATAAAGTACTCAAACATGAATGAATGAAAAAAAAACACATCTCCAGGTATGTTTATGATGAGGTAACATTATAATATGGCTTAAAGCTCCCAGAGACAATTTTGAGTAATATAGGACCTTTAAAGACATAACATTATTTATTTCACCTATCTTTCAGTTAACCAAATGTCAAATCACTTAGAAATGTATACGCTCTATTTGAGAGGCTCTGCTGTGTAATATTAAAACCACAGTGAGCAGAGGAGGCGTGGGTATTTTAAAGCCCATTGTCACCGCGTAATGTCGTCCATAAAACAAAACGCTGAAGTAGAGAAACTGGAGAGGACTCGAATGAAATCCCCCGGCCGCATCCAACACCTCTCCGGGATATTCTGAGAGCAGAGCGTATAAATCTGACCGGGCCTTTTCACGTGCAGGTCTCCTCCGAGCACAGAAGCCAGACACGCACACGGAGACGCCAGCCCCTCGGGAGCTGTGGCTGCAGTTTCAATGTGAAGTCTCAACTGGTGAGAAACGGTAAGAAAACACGTTTAGCAGACACAAGGCTGACTTATTTTGTTCGCTTTTTCTTCAGGGATAACAAGGTGTATATTTGTAATACCGACGATTTATAAGGGGTTAGGGTTGATATTTTGCATGCAGGGCAGTTAGTGCAGATTTTGCAAGGGGCAGTTGGCGCCATAGGATCTATCAAACAGGCTTTCCATGCAGCTTTCTTGGTGTGCACCTAATACATAATCTTGTTTATTTATCCCAGCAATTTTCTTTTTTTCCTTTAGTATTGATTAGGGCTGTCAAACGATTAATTTTCTTGATCGCAACTAATCTCAGAAATTTCATAGTTAATCGCGATTAATCGTGATTTATTTTGCATGTTTAAAATTGATATCTTGCAGTAAGACCGTTCGAATCTAAAGTTAAACTCACAATGCAAAGTATTTCTCACCATTTTTTTTATTTCAAAAAAGTGCAGAGAAAGGAAAAAGTAACAATGAACCAGTAATAGGGCTTACTTTGAGAAATTGTAAATAAATGATTGAAGCCCGCTCGAGCTGCCTAGGGATGCGTAGAAGGAACAAAATACTAGCAAACTCAAAATAGCGCGTTTAACCGACAATGAGTTTAATTAATACAACCAAATGAGCTGCATATGGATGGTAGAATTGCGGAAAATGCTGGCAAACTCTGATCGCGATTAAAAATATTGTTCGCGATTAAAACTCTATCGCGATTAATCGCGATTAACGCGTTAATATTCCCAGCCCTAGTATTGATAGAATAGGCTATGCTGGACTCTCTACATAGCAACTGTGGTCATAGGATTTAAACAATTCAAAGTCAACTTTATTGTCATTTCTGCCATATGCGTTGGACATACAGTGAATTCAAATTCCGTTTCTCCCTGGGCAAACAGTGCAAAAAAAAAAAAGACAGTGTACAAAATACAATATAAGACAATACCAAAACTATCTAAGGACAAAAATCTAAGAGCAGTGCAAAGAATAAAGTATAAATACCTATTTACAGATGTCCAAAAATATGCCGTGTGCATCAAAATGTGCAATGGAATGTGCATTGAAAAGTAAAGATAAAAATAAATGTGCAACAGCAGTAATTTCAGTAGTAAATGTGCAACAGTAGTAGGAATTTCTTAGCAAATCTGAGTATTAGATGCAAAACTTTAGGGGGCAGGAGTGCTACTTGGATGGATAGAGATTGTGCAAAATTGTTCTTTTGGTGCTCTTCAGTGTAGGGACCAGTCTTTATAGAATGTTCCATCTTCTGAATGGGGAAAGGTCCTCACCGGATCCTCACAAAGTCCAAAATGCAACTGAGGAGATGATTATTACATGCATCTGAGGGCCTCTCCTTGCCGTGGGCCCTGGGGAAATGGTGCTCTTTACCCCTCCAGTCGGACACCACTGTTTCCATGGCTTAAAAAAAACTTTTAATGGGAGTTTTGAAGGTGGTTCTATATCCAAGAATTTAAAGCTCAAAAGTGCGGCATATATGTGACCCGCCACGAGAAAACCAGTCACATGTTGGGATTCGTGAACATGAGAAAATCATGTCTTTTTTTTTTTTCCAAAAAGCTTTTTTTTTTTTAATAAAAAATTTGTGATTTTCCTTATTTTGCAGAATGTGCTAGTTGAGATCATGAAGAAGCCACTCCATGTTTCAGATAAGAGCATTGGCTGTTTTAAAAGCATACATTGCATGCATACTGTGAAATTTGCTAGTTTTTCGGAAAGAAACGTGGCATGTGTATGTGCATGTGTGACCATACTGCCGCAGCTGACCATTCAGGTGACAAGTAGTGTTCAGAGTGTGTGTGTCTGTGTATGTGTGTGTGTGTGTGTGTGTGTATACTATATTTTGTATTGTATTAAATTGACAATACAGGTGACTTTGACTTAACATATTATCCTGTGTATTACTGAATTATTGAATGATTATATGGACTTTTTGTTATAAAAGCATTTCCATTTTAACAAAGTACCTTCTAATTCTGACCTGCCCTGAAATACCACACCACAGTAATGATGATCTGCAGGGGGAGGGCTTAGCTTAATGCAAATGAACCCAGAAGGCCTGGACTTAGAGAATCTTTAAGGCGGCTTTTCTCAACTCGTTTTCAGATGTGCCGCTTTCAAATGGCCACAAATTCTTCAAATGTTCTCAGATTTCCATGTGTAAGGCATCGCTAGAAAGCTTAGAATCTACACTTTAAGAATCTGTGAATAACTCAAAACGCCTCCGGAATGACTTGTTACTGGTTTTTCCGTGGCCGGTCAGATATATATTTTATTATTATTTCAGCAATCTTTCCCAGGCCCTATTCAAGCACTGTTAGCAGTAAAATTCTGTCCAGTGAGTTCACAAGCCTACCTCACTTTTGCTCCCAAACGACTCTCCATAAATATACAAAACCACGATACAAAACTGTACACATCACTTTGACAAACCTGATGCTTTGCGCAGTAGTTTCATTAGTAGGATGCAGGCTGATTGTGTTTTGATAGCGCTCTGAAGGGGAAGTTGCATGCTGGGACAGACAGAAACTTGTCTGTGAATCCTGAGGTCACAGCCACATGTGTCCTGGTCCCACCCAGAGCTCGTCAACAGGAGTTTAACAGGAGCTGTGCTGTTTGAAGCCCACAGCGGGGGGAGGGGTCAGGGATGTCTGGGTGGTCAGTCTGGGACACTCTGCTCTGACACTGCCACCAGGAGAAACATCAACAATGATTTGACAAACAAACAAATAAACCATACCACACATGTCTGCAGCTGATGAATGAATGGAAAGGACAAAAGCACGGGACGACAATTTGACTATTTTAGAATATCCTGTATTTCTGTATTAGAGTTGATCAATTCAACATCAAAATAGGGTTGTTGTCAGGGTTGTCAAAAGTATCAAAAATGTGTTTAGATTTAGAATAATCCTAAAACTAGTACAGAAAAGAGAGTTATTTATTTATTTATTCGTTTATTTGGAAGGGACAATGCATATTCATGAACGCACAATTTGTATAAGATCACACAAACCGACGTAAATATGCCGGATTTAGCACAGTGCTGATTTCCATCCGCAGTCCCAGACATAAAGATATAGCATACAATAGAAAATATGTTGCAGTTGCAGACATTAGACAATTTAGTACATGTGTTATGATCACAAACATAAAAACAATTTAGTATCTATACAATAGTAGCATATAATTCAATAAATTACAGTAAAAATACAATTGATGGGGTTAGCCTAAAGTGCGAAATAAAAGGTGCTTCTCAGTGTGTGTAATAAGGTGCCTATTATTAAAGTGCCTATTCTATTTACAATGTGGATTTTTGTAGTGTATGCATGTAAGTGTGTGTGTGCGTGTGCGTGTGTGTGTGTGTGCTTCTTGTATGTCATGGCTATTGTATTATATGATTACAGTTTTGATTCCTTTTCAGCCATATTTTAAAGGAAAAGTAACGTTTTTTACAGTTTGAGCCTTATTTCGGTAATAAAACAAGTTGTTTTACTCACCCATAGCACTTTGGTGTCATATGGAGCACTTCCAGAGATGTTTTAGATTTGTGTTAGCCTAGCGCGACTTCTAGCCATAGCTCGGGGCATATAATATATTTCCCGAGCATGTAATATGCCCCATGCGGTCTCCAAATAACACAAACTTTAGCACTTTTCAAATCATCAGTCTTAGTCTATGATTTCGTTTGAGACAAAAGTGGCCTGTAATCCGAGATTTAGCCATAGTTTACAGCTTTGCGTTTCATGTTTGGGTCCCGGGAGCTGAGAGCAAAATAATCTGACTCCGCACATGCGCACTGGCGTCCTCATCTACTCGAAACTATGGCTAAATCTCGGATTACAGGCCACTTTTGACCAAACGAAATCGTAGACTAAGACATCGTTTGTGTTATTTGGAAACCGCAAACATGTGCTCCGAGATCGCAAATCTAAAACATCTCCGGAAGTGCTCCATATAGCACCAAAGTGCTATGGGTGAGTAAAACAACTTGTTTTATTACCGAAATAAGGCTCAGATTGTAAAAAAAAAAAAATATTTTTCCTTTAAGATGTGCATTAGAGCAAGGGTCGATAGAGAAAGAATCAAAATCAGAATTTCATTAATCATTTTAGAATTGATCTTTATCAGAACTGGTTGAAATTATTATTATTATTATTATTATTATTATTATTATTATTATTATTATTATTATTATGTTATTAAAATTATAAACCATATTTCTTCTTCTCATTTGATAAACTCTCATCTTCAGCAGCTCATCTACTGGCTGAATTCCTTTCGTCTTAAACCTGTTTAGTCCCTACTTCTTCACCTCCTAACATACAGCCCCATAATGTTTAAATTAAAGAAAACAGGAGGGAGGCAGTGGTGTAAAGGAGAGAGAGAGCGAGAGCGAGAGAGAGAGAGAGAGAGAGAGAGACGGAGAGGGGGAAAAAAGTTTCCTGAACATAGTAGAAAATTATTTTCTCTGGACAGTTTTAAGAGTCGACATCCTGTGCTGGAGTTCTCTAATCATCACCAGCGCAATTTACAATCAGAACACACAGCGAGCCAGTTCAGACCAGCTCATCTGTTGACTTTGGCCCCAGTGTGTGCGTCTGTGTGTGTGTGTCTGTGTGTGTGTGCGCGCATCTGTGTGTATGTGATACTGCCATTTGAGACTCGGGTGACTCGGCACCGGGCCCTGACGAGGGTGGGGTGGACCTGCTCACAGTGACCGCACACAGCCACATGTTCCTTCTGCTTTCCTCACACACACAGGCTAGCTTCATCTAAATCTGTCGTGTGGGGTTTTCTGTGCACTAATCTTGAGTTCAACCCATAGACTGTATATAAAAATGAACATAGCTGCCGTGTTCTAAATAGGAAATGTGCATGGGGGCGTGTATGGTTCAATCGACTCTGGCTCCAGTTGACGTTACGTTGAAAAAATGTTATCATCGGCTGGGCCCCGAGCAGCACATAACGGGACAGAAAAAGACTTAATAAGCTGGTCAGGAGGGCCAGCTCTGTCCTGGGCTGTCCTCTGGACTCTGTAGAGGAGGTGTTTTTTATTATTACTTACTTTATCCCATTCTTGCCTGCATGCACTTTCTTTCTTGTCCAAATGTCCTCGAGCTACTGTGGCAAGTAAATTTCTCCTGTGTGAGATCAATAAAGTCTTATCTTATCTTATCTTATCATTCTCTAACTGCGGCAGTGAGCCTTGTCATTTTGCTCTTAATTTTTTCTTATTAACCTGCTCTAAACTGCTAGCCTCGTGAGCTTCATTTCACCGGAGCTGAACACTATGGCTGACGTCACACAATCTGAGCCTTATTTCGGTAATAAAACAAGTTGTTTTACTCACCCATTGCACTTTGGTGTCATTTGGAGCCGTTTCGTAGATGTTGAGGTGTAGCGGTATCCGTGAACGTGACTGCTCAGGGCATATGTTTGCGCAAACTTTAGCTCTTTTCATATCACAGAAGATCGCTGTGTCAGCGTAGACTTTAAGTGGAGTCAAAAGTGGCCTGAAACCCGATATCCCACTCGAGACAGCAAAGGGATTCTTCCTCTGTGGCCATCGACATACAATGTCCACATAAACACCACAAGGGACTATCTTTTCATAGATGGGCCGTTGCTCGCTGTTCTCTTGTGAGCTGCTCCTCAAACTGTCTCCGCTTCCTTCTAATATCTCTTCCTCCATATACTCAGGCTCAAAACGATAGGGACGGCCATCATACTCAAATAAGTCCTCTTCAATCTCAAAGTCAGAATCTTCAGCCATGTCTCACAACAGAAAAGTTCAGAGCAGTGTTAGCTTCTTTCGGACTAGCGGTGTTTATCTGCTAAACAGCTGACTTCACTCATGCGTGCTGTCCTCTATGATGATGTCATCAAATGAAACTATAGCTGGATATCGGGTTTCAGGCCGCTTTGGACTCCACTTAAAGTCTACGCTGACACAGCGATCTTCTGTGATTTGAAAAGTGCTAAAGTTTGTGTTATTTGGAGACCACAAACATTTGCCCTGAGAACTCACGTTCACGGATACCGCTACAACACAACATCTACGAAACTGCTCCAAATGACGCCAAAGTGCTATGGGTGAGTAAAACAGCTTGTTTTATTACCGAAATAAGGCTCAGATTGTAAAAACATTCATTCTCCTTTAACACTATCTACATTTGGTAACAGGGCTGGACTGTGACAAAAAAACAGCCCTGGCATTTTTGGCTTAGACCGGCCCCTCATAATTAACGGAGCACAATGGACTAATTTACGTTTGTGTTCCCTGAAGCAAAATATTTTACTATTGTTATGTCTTTTGACTGAGGGGAAACCAAGGCGCAACATTTAAAGGAAAAATCCCAGCTCCCAAAAACCACCAGCAAACTCGCCGTAACTACACATTCAATGGTTTGTTTAAAATGCATCTTGTACACACACACACACACACACACACACACACACACAAAACTTTTCTCATCGAATTTGCATGATTCACGTAGGTCACCTGTTTTGGCTTCAAAACGGTGAATTTCGCCGAAAAGTGAGAGATTTTCATGCCTGTCCATCACCTAAAAGTCCCAGTATTATCCAAACATTACTACCTGCTTACCTGCTGTGCCTGTGCTACACTTCCCTGGTCACTCTGTCCCTCGGGTTCCCTCGGGTTCCCTCGGGTTCCCTCGGGTTCCCTCGGGTTCCCTCGGGTTCCCTGTCCACAGTCTCTGGCTGCTCCTCTCCCTGTCCACCTTCAGCCTGGGCTGCAGAGGACGTGGAGTCTACAGCAGCCCCTCCAGAGAATAAGTCTGTTATTTTAGAACATTTTGCAGCATCTATAGTGAGATTTTTAAATATTTTAGCCTGCAACCCCTTTCTGCTGCTTCTCCATGTTTCCACGCTCAACACTGAAACTGGCGGGGATCAGTGCTGGGAAAGCAGTGGGACTGCTCTCGTAAGCTTCTATATCCTGATTGGTTTAGTCCACTGTCTGTATTGAAGATGGACCAATGGACCGCCTCCTCTACATTGTGGGCCGGTCTCTGAGTACTGTATATACTTAAGAGACCGGCCCCTTGGACTGTTGGCCCACCGGGAAAATGCCCCATATGCACGATTACCAGTCCAGGCCTGTTTGGCAAGAAATATTAGCCAAAACTGCCATGGGGCTGATTGAACAAAACATGGCTGTCAATCTGCACCAACAGCCTCTCTGTGAATGTGGTTTGAGAATTCTTTGAACACACACATTAAAGGAAAAGTAACGTTTTTTTTTACAATCTGAGCCTTCTTTCGGCAATAAAACAAGTAGTTTTACTCACCCATAGCAGTGTGGTGTCAATTGGAGCAGTATCGCAGAACTTATGTTGAGCCGTTCTGTTCTACTAATGATCCCGTATCCGTTAGCGTGAGTGCTCGGGGCACTGATTTGCGGTGTCCAAATAACACAAACTTTAGCACTTTTCAAATCACAGAAGATCGCTGTGTCAGGGTAGACTTTTAGTAGATTCCAAAACGGCCTCAAACCCGATATCGCAACAGAAAAGTAAAGTTCAGAGCGGTGTTAGCTTCTTTCGGACTAGCGGTGTTTACAAAACAGCTGAGTTCACGCATGTGCACTGTCCTCTCTGATGACGTCATCAAATGAAACTATAACTGGATATCGGGTTTCAGGCCGTTTTGGAATCCACTAAAAGTCTACCCTGACACAGCGATCTTCTGTGATTTGAAAAGTGCTAAAGTTTGTGTTATTTGGAGAGCATAAAGTAATGCCCCGAGCACTCACGCTAACGGATACGGGATCATTAGTAGAACAGAACGGCTCAACATAAGTTCTGCGATACTGCTCCAATTGACACCAAACTGCTATGGGTGAGTAAAACTACTTGTTTTATTGCCGAAAGAAGGCTCAGATTGTAAAATAAATGTTAATTTTCCTTTAACACAATCAAGGTTAGTGACATTTTTGACCATGGCGCTGTAGACCCCACATAATTCTAGCCACCATGTTTCAAGTAGGAAGTGAGCATGGGCGTGCTTTTGGCTCCACTGGCTTCTCATTTTGGTCTTAAAATGTTCAAATTAACCCATTCTGCATGATCTTGGTGTTTTTATTTTGCTATTTTGTCAGTACTATGTCTAATATGGAACTTGGCTGCAGATTCGCTCCTATAACTGCAAGCCTTGGTGAGCTTCATTTGACTTTATACAGTCTATGGCATATACATACACACACCAGTCTTTCCTGCACATATGACTGAACCGACAGAGAAAATCACTTGAGAATAGACTCATGCTGAAGCGAGTTTGAGGCAGAGGCACATTTTATAAACTCTCACCTCACCATGAGACTATTACAGCCATTCCAACTAAATCCACATTTTGGGGGTTTTCCAAAAATTCCACACCAGCCGAACATTACCTCCAGTCGTCATTTGGCCATGCGGCAATAAGAGTCACACTGAAAAAAATAAGAACTAGGGTTTAAGCTGACTTACAAATCAGAATCCTGGTGTCCTTATTGTAAATTCAGTAATGACTATGTAAACAGCTTCCATTTCTGTTACATATTTCCTCAGTTTGTCTTCTTCTACTACTAATTTTATAATCCGTGTATACTGAAATGTTCAAAATACGTCTATTTCTGATGTCTCAGTGGGCCCATAATGTTGTTTTCTCTTCAAAAACATACCTGGAGTTGTGTTTTATTCACAAATGTTTAACACACAAACCCTGCATATTCAGGCTGAGAAAACTCTCTCTTCCACCTAGTGATGTCATGTGGTAGTACAGGAAGTGCTCCATTGTGTTTTTAAACTCCATACACCTTCACTAGATTTCTTTGGATGATTTCAGCCCTGGAATTACCGATCTCTTCAGAGTTAAACATAAAAAACAATGCGTTGTGACATCACAAGGTGCAACAGAGCAGTTTGAGCTTTGTAGATGTACACAGACTAATAATAAAGGGTTAGTCAATGAATGAAGGCATGTTTTTGATTAGGTAACAACTAGTGCTGTCAGGCGATTAAAAAAATTTATCTAATTAATTACAGGATTTGTAATTAATTAATCTAATTAATCGCATTTTAAGAGTGTGTGAGAGAGAGAAATTGTGAGTGAGTGAGCGAGCGAGCGAACCCACTTTGCGATTGAGTTTGTCAGTTTTCATGTGGTCGCTTTGCCCTTTCGTTTCCCAAATTCAGCGTGGTTTGGTGGTTTGGTGAAGTGCACTCACGCTCGCTCTATCACCGGTAATGATGGAACTTGTCCGGATGTGTTAATAATAATAATAATAATAATAATAATAATAATAATAATAATAATAATAATAATAATAATAATAATAATAATAATAATAATAATGCATTTTATTTATAAGCACCTTTCAGAACACCCAAGGACACTGCACAAGGTTAAAAACGAATATGAGCGTTCAAATGATCCGTCAGGCTGGAGCAGCTTCGGTGATTCTTTTTTGAAATTCTTTTTGACAAAAGCTACAAATCACTGCGTTCTTGTTGATAGTCCCGTTTTTGTTCTTTTTATAAATAAACTTGCCGTTCAAAGGCCCTGGCAGCGATTTGCTCACCGCACGCCAAATTTAAAATGTGTGCACATTGAATTCGTTCATTCATTCATTTTCTTCCGCTTTTCCATTTTCTGGGTCGTGGGAGCAGCAGTCCAAGCAGTCCAAGCTGCTGCCCAGAACACAATGCACCAGCCCCCATGAATCCTCCCGTGGGTGGTGGGTCCACAGGAGGACGGCTCACGTCACAACAGCCTTGATGTATCTTCTGCCATCGGGGGTTACCAGTGTCCGCAGACACATTGAATTGCCGCTCATAACTGATTGCGTTAATTTTTATAACGCGTTAATTTGCAGGTGTAATTAATTTATCTAATTAACGCATTAAACTGACAGCCCTAGTAACAACATTCTAACATGACTAAAAGCTTACAAGAATCAATTTTGCGTAATAGTATAGAACCCTTAACGATTGTTTGACATATTTTCCCCCAATGCTAAAGGTTACACATAAAAACTGTCTAGCTAGGTAATGTGATTTATCTGCAGAATCAGATCAAATAAAAACATGGAAATATGAAACAAGGTCCAAAGTTTTGTGAAAATATCTGCAAAAGCGTACAATAGAACCCTGGAAATCTGATCAGGGCCCTGTTAGTTACATTGGCCAAGGAACAAACCAAAACATCAACCAACCACCATAACTTCCTCTACAAGATCATGTTTTTGTAGTATAAATGTGGTCAGAACGGTCACCAAATCGGCCCTCCACCCCTTGATTGCTTGACGCTGTGTGGCCCTGCTCTCCTGTATGGTTGCATGTATAAGTATGTGTGCATGTGTCCCCGACCGGATGCCCTCCCTCTCCTTCCCCACCGCCGCCACCCCCGCTCCCTTGGCTGGCCTCCTCTGGCTCTACACGCTGAGCCCCAGACTGTCCCGACCAATGTGCTCCTGATTAGGTGGCTTAATTACAGCTGTAAAAACAATGTTGATATAAGCCCCAAAATTGCTGTGTGTCAGATACTATTAGCCAGACTTGGATGTCGGCCATTGTTATCCAACCCCTCCAGCCACCCACCCCTCCCTGCTTCTATTCTCTCTCCTCTTTTTAAAGTCATCCCAAACGGCTCAATCAAATGTCTTGTGCTTTATTTATACTACAACAAATCACAGAAAATGTCAATGTGGGTTATGTCTTTTAGATCCACCCAGAAGACATATTTTATTTCACTGTGTGTAAGTCTCACTCAAATATTATAAAGGTGCACTGTGTGACCTTTCTGGTGTCTGCTTATCTCCATGGAGATGCGATTGCTTTGCCTGAAATGTTTCACAGTATGGTATTAAACTTACATCTTGGAGGTGTTTTTCTTGCTTAACGATACCTTGGAAACATGCATTCTTCCTGTGAATGGTGTAACCTCCCCACAGATCTGACCTGTAACGTAACCTTGTATTGAGACTTTGCAGTGACATCACTCTAGGGGGTTCTTCATCCATCTCTGTGCTGAAATGTTCAGTAGTTGCCATGGTGACTCAACGCACACATTTGCAAACACTGTCAAAAACATTTTAAAGATCCCATGACATGGTACTTCTTGATGCTTTTATATGGCGCCTTAGTGGTTCCCTAATACTGTAAATGAATCTTTCTCCAAAATCAAGCCTCAGTGCATGAGAAAGCCTCATGAAGACAGTCAGAGTCATAAATATGTCTCTGAAACACTTTATTCTGGGAGTTGTTGCTTGAATGCAAATGAGGAGGACAGAGACAGGCCAGTGCAGTGGGTGGGGGTGTGGCCAAATACGCCACTGTTTGCTGGATTAGCGGTGCGGTGTACGCTGTCCTTACTTCCACGTTTTAAGCGCTTAGGAAGATAAAAGACGTGTCCCATGAAATAAACAAATTTCCACAGAAAATAAAATTAAACCACTGCTGTTTCAGGGGTTCGGAGGCTCGGATAAAGGGCATCCAAGCCTGGAAACACTCTCACGTGTTTCCAGGCAAAAAATAAATAAAAAAACGCATCTCGCATTTCGTAGCTCATTTGCGGTCTAAATTCTCTGTGCGTGATTTCCAGAGACGGGGTGGACATCCAGACGGAGGGTGGAAACCTTTCCGCGAGTGTGACGTCAGAAAGTTCCCTTGTTCAGAATCGCCTGTTTGGGCTGTCTTTTTTTCAAACGTGGAAAAGGATCGAAAATGCTCAGCTTACACATTTTGCAACTTTTAGCCATGGGGGGTGGGGTGGGGTGCATTAACGTTCAAAAACCTCAGAAAGTGAAAATTTCATGCCATGGGATCTTTAACAACTTTTTTTTTTTTTAATGGATTTAAACAGCACATTTTCAGGAGCCTGTCATCAATAAGAGCATTCATGGTCCTCTTTAGATGTATGATTTTCAAAAATAAAGCTCAAGTTATAGTCTAACTTAAGTAATAGAGCTTCAGACAAAGCAGTGTATTTAGTTAGCATCACACATGACATCAGCTGCAAAGTATCAATTGTCATCTGTCTCTGTGGCAACAGATAAGTTCAGCACTATATATCGAACATTTCAAGCAAAGCAATAACACATCCATGGAGACAAGCAGGTGGCAGACCCCTCACCAGAAAAGTTGCATAGTACATCTTTAAATTATGACCATTGAAACTTGCATTTGTTTAACTGGCTTTTTGGCATTGGGTATTTGACTTTTTCTAAAATAAGGCTCTGGTTAAGAGTCAAAGTAATAAGATATTCTAATAGCAAACAGTGAGTCCAGGTCAGACCGTCTGGACAGGCCCGAGCTCTGTGTTTGGACTTTTGTGTTCCTGTGACAGTGACTAAGGAGCAGGGCGTGCCAAAAGTCTGGCCCCGCGAAAACTTGGGAACACTGTCAAATGCAGGCTATAAAGAAAAGCAAAGTCCAAACCTCAAATATGCTAACTCTGGGTGGTCCTGCCGTCGCTTTGCTTAAGATATGTCTCAAGCTTCATCCCTGCTCTCAGGAGAACCAGGTGTTGTGGATGTACAGTGGCCATTCATCAGGCTCACGGAAGGCAAATCAGCTGAGTTATGACCAAAGCCAGACTACAGTGGGCTAGATCTAACAAAACCTTAGTGGGCAGAGTCTCAGGACAAGCCAAGGGCGTCTCTCCAAACCCCACAAGCCTCCATGGTGGCCTGCCTTCGCCGTGTGGCCTCCTCTGCAGCTGGCACTCCAAGGTTTCCCAAAAGCTTACGGTGCAATGCCAGGGGCCAAAGTCTCACTGCTATGGGCAAACCCAAGCAAAAGGCCAAAGCCTCGCTGGTATGAACAAACCCAAGCAAAAGAGAAAGATCCCAAGCCAAATTCAAGTATTGCTGCAACAATGTTTACACTGCTGTCACCTTTGTGTCTCAATATAGTTCAACAGGAGGACTGGTCAGGTAGGGTCAGCAGATCCTATGTCAGGGCTGTTTGAGGAGAGGAAGAGCCTCCTCTGTGTCCTGTAGCATCACACCAGCGTCCAGGGGGAGCCAGGTGAACACAGCAGGAAAGGCCTCATTCTTGCTTCGCTCTGGTGTTTCGTTTGGTGATGAAATAGTTCACTCAAAGTATTTCCTCTGGAAGGTCTTCTGTCACCTTTGCTTCGATAAATGGTCTTTTGCCGTGTTTTCTGTCCAATACGGTGTAAAAGGCCAGATTCTCACTGGTATGAACATACCCAAGCAAAAGGGCAAAGTTTCACTGGTATGAACAAACCAGAGCAAAAGGAAGCGAGCGCACTACCCAGACCTGTATTGATTCTTATGGACCGCACAGGGTGTGTCTGTGCACTTCCCAGCCTTGAAAGGCCGTCTTGTCACTAAAGGTGGAAGCAATACTGTATGCCATTGTTTGAATAATTGATGAGTGATTCCTAAGTAATCAGTGTCCTCACAAGACAATGCATCCTCCCGCTCCCTGGTGGAGAGAAAGAGCTGGGCCTGTTTTTGTCCCAATGCCTTTAGAAGCAAAAGGTAAAAGCTTTAATGCACTGAAGCCACTGGAAGTGCTGCCTCCGGAGGACTCCCCCTGGAATCGGCCGGGCTGGTGTGTCTCTCCTGATGAGGGGCCTAGCAGAGTGTCCTTCCAGTAAAGGGAGGGAGCGTGCATTTACAAGTGTGTGTGTGTGTGTGTGTGTGTGTGTGTGTGCATACTAAGTGTAAAGTTTGTTTAGGTGGACCTCATGTAAGTGTTGAGAACAGGAGTGGACTGGCAAAGTTAAAAGTGCAAAGCTCTGAAGAAACAAACATGTTATCATATTCTTTTAAAGGGTCTATATTACGCTATTTTCTGAGCTGTGTTTTAATGTTGTTTCCTCATCACAAACATACCTTGTGTTTTGTTTCATTCACACATGACTAACACAAACAGGGCATACAGGACAACTCCAGGTACAGCTCTGGAAAAAAAAATAAGAGACCACTGCATTTTTTTTCTGAAATCAGCATCTCTACATGTATTACAGCCATTCCATTCCAGCGTCTGTTGAATTCCAACACAAACACAAAGCTGAGCTACTTCAGTTCTTGCACCAGGAGTGGACAATGTGAAAGACTTGTGGAGAGCATGCCAAGACGCATGAAAGCTGTGATTAAAAATAAGGGTTATTGCACCAAATATTGATTTCTGAACTCTTCTTAAGTGTAAACATTAGTGTAATGTTGTTTTAAAATGAATTTGATCTTGTTTCTTTGCATTGTTTGAGATCTAAAAACATGTATGTATTTTTGTTATTTTGACCGTTTGTCATTTTCTGCAAATAAATGCTCTAAACGATAATGTTTTTATTTGGAATTTGGGGGAAATGTTGTCAGTAGTTTATAGACAAAAATGTTCCTTTTGCCCAAACACATACCTATAAGTAGTAAAATCAGAAAAACTGATAATTTTGCAGTGGTCTCTTATCTTTTTCTAGAGCTGTATGTTTTTGATGAAATAACAATATTATTACATATGTAATATAGGACCGTTAAGCTAATTTCCAGTTAGAAAAGTGCAAAAAATCAGCACAAATGTTGAAGTGAAAACAGTCAGATGATTTCAATATCAAAGGATCACATTTGGTTCATTTACATTAAACTGGGAGTGCACGGAGAAGCACTTTTGACACAGAGAGGAGGTCCTTATCCCAATCAATCAGGACAAGTTACAAGTACAACTAAAACTCATGAATCTGATCTCATATATTAAATTATGATTTCTTTTTATCCCTTAGCCTGCCTCCCCATTTTCATTATGCTGTGACAGTAAACTGAAACATTATTTAATGTTTAGTGATGAAACCAGCGTGTAACCCAATCCTCTTCCTCCTCACAGAGCTCTAATCAAATTGCAAAGACAGAGATTCACAGAGAAATGTGCTGAAAGTGTCAATGCTGTTGCCTGGATATAGCAAAATTGCTTATTTTCAAATTCAGCCACATCAAGCGTGTTTTTTTTCTCGCTGGCTGTTTGCGAGGGGGTTTGCATATTCATGGCGGCCGTGTTTTGAGGAGCTGTCACTGCCGTGGCTATAAGCGCCTCTCCTCCTCCGAGCTGGAGATGGCGTCAGAGGCAAAAACAGTCCATCAGGCGGAGTACTGTCCGGCTCACACGGGGAGAACACTGACAGCGAAAAGAGTCAGGGCTCGCAAATGAACCGGGGGTAATGGATCAGGTCGTCTTATGTCACTGGGCTCTAACAGAACTGTACAAGTCAAAACAGTAACAAATGTTCTAGACAGTTAAATTAACTTTATAATTATATTTTTAAGTATGTTTTTTTATAGCTATTGAAAATGTTGGTTATGCTTCATTTTCAGAGCCGTGAACAGGTTTTAGGAAACTGCATTACTGGTAGTTACTGGAGAGAGGCACAATATACCTGCCTGGGATCCAGAATACACACTTCAGTATTTTACCAAACTGTGAGTCTGATCACCGGTGAATCTTCCTGTTTTCAAATGAGCATGACTGACAGGTGGATTAGCCAATCAGGGACACGTATGGCCCGTCCGTATTGGAAAACATAAAGGAAAAAAATCTCACAGAGGGCAAAGCATTAAACTGCTAATCTGAGGTGAGATCAAACTGACCAATGAAATCTTGTGTTTCCATCAGCCTCTACAATACAATATTATACAGTTATTGAAAAATTGAATATTAAGAATATCATCAATAATAAGAAAAGCCGCTCTGCTCCCCATCTATGGAACTCACTCCCCCCAGACCTCCGGAACGTTCAATCACTACCAATTTTTAAATCCAGACTCAAGACCCATCTTTTCAAAATAGCTTACCCCACTTAATCACTTTCCCCTGCTGACTGTTTCATTTTACTTGTATTGCTTTGTCCATTCTCTTAGTTTTATTTTGTATATACCGCCTGTTTTTAACTGTTTTTAATTGATTGTCTTTGTACGGTGTCCTTGAGTGTCTAGAAAGGCGCCTTGAAATAAAATGTATTATTATTTATTATTATTATTAAAAAGCTGCATAAAAGTGGTAACCATGTTTACCATCTGTTCAGGGACTACAGATGAGAAACAGCCTCTCTGGCTAATTCTGGTACATTTACAGAAATGTTGATTAATGTACAATGCTAAATAAACAAAAAAAAAGAAAAAAAAAAAGGCTAGTACAAATTTTTTTTATGACCCTTTCATTTATCCCTGTAGGGAAATTATTTATCTTTCAGGCACCCATCTCTATGGTCTTCTTGCTTTGGCTTGGTCAGGATTTTACCTATGGTGCATGTTTTGGGTTGATGGGGGAAACCGGAGTGCCCGGAAGAAACTCACCCAGACACGGGGAGAACATGCAAACTCCACACAGAAAGCCCCAGGCGACCAGAGGATCGAACCCGGAACCTTCTTGCTGTGAGGCTAGCCACTCCGCCACCGTGCCACCCTTGCACTTTTATTAATTTTACTACCCGCTCCCATTTTTTGCCATACTTAAACCCCAACCAAGACCTCGTCAAAGATCCGGTATATGAGTTGACTATTCCTGTTTCATTTTCAGTTTTGCTCACGCTGGCTGGATAAAGGTTTCAAAGGTTTCAAATGTAAACATTCTATGTACATGTACATATGATTGTTTTTGACAATAAAGCAACTATGACTATGACATTTGGACACTGTTTTTTAAATCAAGCTTCAATCCTTTATGTGTTCAAGGTGTATTTCCATCCAGAAGTCATTTTCCATGTGTAGATAAAGGTTTTCAGGTGAATGAATAAGGTTATGGTACATTTTATGGTCCCTGTAATTCATCCTCTGCATTTGACCCATCCTTCAATACTGCTTCGACCCATTCCAAAAAAAAGAGAGGGTTTACCGCACACTTGCTTGACTTTATTCTTTATTAGGCTAGAGCGAACAACGTGTTTCGCCTCTGATGACGCTGTAGAGGAGAAACTCGTTGTTCGTTCTAGCCTAAAAAAGAATAAATAAAGAATAAAGTCAAGCAAGTGTGCGGTAAACCTCTTTTTTGGAATTGTTGAAGCACTTGGAAGCTTTTGAAATTACTTTTGAAATTACTTCTTCGACACATCTTTGTGATCAAGTTTCTAGTTTCCAGGTCTGGTTTTCTGTCATAATTGTGGAGTTTTCTTTTTTTTTCCTGCTGCCTTAATGCTTATAAACTCCAAAAAGCTATATTAAAACATAATTCTACAGTAACACATCTTAATGCTGTGATGATTTGTATCTCTGGTCTAAATCCCGCTAATCGTCAGTGTGTTCCTGACCTGCTCTTACCTCACACTCACAGAAGAAACACAAAAGCAGGAGCAGCAGACCACTGACAACAAAAATACGGACTTGGGAATTCTTTGGATAGCGTATCGAAATGCACTGGAACAGCTCCTCTTCTGCATGGCCAGCCGTAGTCGCTAAGTCAGACAGATTAGCGAAGGGAGAGAATCTGCTGCTATGGAACATCTCAGTGAGGAAAACCTTGTGGTTACAAACGATGAGCGCTTAATGAGAGATTTAACAGAGTGGATACTGCACAGGTCACCGCAGACAGCTCGTGTTTAAAATCATACTTCTGATTTGTTGTCACTCTTGGCTCTGAAATTAAACGTGTATTGCGTGACTTCTCTGGTGGAGGGTCTGTCACTTGCTTTTCTCAGAGATGTTATTGCTTTGTCTGGAATGTTTCACAGTATGACATTAAACCTTTCTGTCATCACGGAGACCAAACCAGACCTAGTTACAGGTCAGATCTGTGGAGAGGCAACCCCGCTAACAGCCAGAATACCTGTTTTTCTATGTATTTTTGAGCTATAAAACCACCTGTAAGTTAATAAATGTAAGGTAGATGTGTTTAATTTCATATTGTGGAACATTCTAAGCAGAGCAATGACATATCTATTTATTTATGTATTTATTTATTTGAGAGGGACAATGCACATTAAAGGGACAGTGTGTAAGATTTTTACCCGTTAATTACTGAAATTGAAGATACCCATTCAAAAATACATTGTTTTCCAAGCCTTTTCACTTCCATCATGAAATCAAAGTATTCTTTTGGACTTAGATATAGTCACATAAAAGGGGGATCTTCCCCATGCAGAGGCAGCCATTTTGAATACGAGAGCCGCAGAAGGACATTTGGGCTCCGCCTTCGGCAAGGCTCGTGGTTTTGGGTAAACAACACAAGCATGCTGCCGGATCAGACGTCGTAATGGATCTAACACGTGTTTTGGACTAAATTGTTTTACTGGATTTTATTCGCTGGATCCTTACGGACAAATTGAGAGCAAGTTTATGGTGAAATACAGAGTTTGACCTGTGCAAAGCATTCTAAGGTAAGCTAACCTTGTTTTGTGCTTTTCCGTATAAAAGCCCCATGTGCTCGGGGACTGATTGTTGTGCAGGGAAATGCATAGTCAAAAAGAGGAGACTGTAAGGTTTCATTTGATGTGTAGAGTGTCATGGTACATGATCGGGAATGTGTGTTTTCATGAGAAAAGAAAAAAAAAAAAAAACGGGACCGCGCGGCGCGCGGCTTGTGCGCACGCCCGGGTGACCCTCGAGGTCTTCCGTAGCTAAAACAGAAAGTGCAATAGCACCATCCACCTATGCGCCACGAATCTTACACACTGGGGCTTTAATGAACATAAGTATAAAACAAATGTAAATATACCGAATTTTAGCTACAAAGCTAGTTTTCATCCGTAGTCCCTAGGCAGGCAAATACATATATACATACATATATCCATAGAAACGGGAAGGTGATGGACCCAACCGACAAGTTACGTAGTGCATGCACCTTTATTAGTACAGTAATTATACTATATTAGTCATAATTTCTAATTGTCAATGATCATCTTGGGTATTTTTAATCCAGAGGTCTACAGCCAATCTTCAGTTCATAATTTATCTGTAATAAAATCCAGTCTAAAACTGTGATCGATCAATATGATGGTGCTTCTCAAGTTTTTTGAGAATGTTTCCTGTAAACTAACGTTTACAGGAAACATTGTCTGTTATTCACCGATCATTGTTTAGTTTTCTAACTTTTTGATGGTTATAGAAGGAATATTATTAAAGTCGATTCATTTTTTTAGCTTTCTTGTTCCCTCATCAAAAACACGCTTGAAGTGGTTTTAGATGCCATCCATGCATGTCTGAGCAATTTAGCAAACTGTATCAGGTCCTATTTAAACCTTAACTACAGTTTGCTGTAAGACAATGTCCAAGACTCCGCCCACAAGCCTACATCACCCATGCGCCCACACGACATAAATATGTAAAAGCATGATAGTTTCATTAGTGGGATTCACGCTGATTGCGTTGTGGTTAAGGCTGCATCCCATTTCTCTGTCTTACCCCTTCGTCTTACCCCTACCCCTTAGTTTTGCGCGTTCATGTGAGGGCAAGGGGTGTCCCGATTCTAATTTTGATCAAGGGCTAGGGCAGCGTTTTTCAACCTTCAGGTCACGACCCCACGACGCCTAGAATTCAAATGGGGTCGCCTGAAATGTACGGAGCAGTGCAGTCACAATAAATAGTGATGGGCAAATGAGACGGAGCTCCGGAGCACGTCTCGTTCTTTCTGAAACTGTCTCGCAGCAGCCGCTCATGTGACCAAAGTGTTGACGTGTCGGTCTCTCCCCCCGCCGCTTCGCTCTGCGTGTCAATTGCTTCAGTGTATCGAAGTGTTTCATTGGCTCAGCGAATGTTCTGCTCTGCGATTGGTTCAGAGCGCTTCAGAGTGTTCAACGCGCTTCCTCGGCTTGACAAGCCCTAAACTGCTACAGTATAAAAGATGCACCAATATTTCTTAAAAATGTTGTGTATTGTGTGATGTTAGTGGTGATTTTGGTGACTTCTGGCGACTTTTGGCATTTGTTTCATGGCATCTACAAGTGGAAAAAAGCGATCCATTTACATCCCTCCATTTGGGAACTTCCCAAATCATGGATTGTGTGTTGGTTTGAAATGGTTAAATTTCTCCACTAGAGGTCAGTGTTTCTCCGAGGCCTCAGACACGTCAAACCATTTGACACAATATTGCGACTGAGGCTGAGACTGAAACATGATCCAAAAAAAGTCTATGGGGTCGCCAGAAATGTGTGATGTCAAAATGGGGTCACAGGCCAAAAAAGGTTGGGAACCACTGGGCTAGGGCCACGACCGAGGGCTACATACCCCTTGAAACGAAGTAAGCTCTTGACCAGACTTGGAGTGAAGGGGTACGTCTACAAGCTCAGGCAGGTTTTGGGATCAGGATGGCAGCGTCACATAGACCAGCCAAGGAGTCTCATAAATGTATTTACAGCTGTTGTAATTATTGATTAACAGTTTAGCATGGTTTACAATTATGACACTTATGTTCTACGATAAAAGGAGAAATTCAATTTGTCAACTGGACAAAGTTTGTTTGGTCGAAAACGTTTCGCCGCTCATCCAAGAGGCTTCGTCAGTTCAGAACTGACGAAGCCTCTCGGACAAATTGAATTTCTCCTCTTATCATGGATTCTACCTGGACGACTGAGGGATTCTTCACGCTTATGTTCTACGTTACTTTTAGTGAACTGTTGCGGTTTTAATTGTAGTGATGTCTGTTTCGTCAACATTATCGTTTTCATCGAACTTTCATGCATAATCAAGCTAGTTTTTTTGTCGAGCTGAGGTACCCGATAATTCTTGACATTTGTTTACGTTTGTTTGCGTCAGTTGTTGTCGCCTCTGTAGACGTAGCAGCCAGGTAGAGGCGAGGGATGATGACGCAAACGTTAATCGAGTGGTGTCCCATTTCTTAGGGGAACATTCGTACCCCAAGCCCTCTCAGCTAGGTATTGAGGGGCAAGATAAAGACGTAGATAAAGGGGAAGGGGTAAGACAGAGTACCACATTTAAGGCACACCTAAAAGCCTTCAATTTTCTCAAAAGCAGACAGTGTGCCTTATAATCCGATGCGCCTTATATATGGATCAATATTGGTTAATCATGGCTACCGTAGTCAGCCACAACTGTAGCTTCTATTCTATGCGCCTTATAATACATAGAATAGCATTAGAATGCCCTATATATTTTATTTTATTTTTATTTTTTATTCCTTTCGGTAAAGCGTCTTTGAGTTGTTTTGAAAAGCGCTATATAAATCTTCTGTATTATTATTATTATTATATGAAAACAGTTTTAAAATAGGCCATTCATTGAAGGTGCGCCTTATAATCTGATGCGCCTTATAGTGCGGAAAATACGCTAATTACTGCAGAGAGCAAAGTGAGGGGAGACTCAAACATGTGTCGAAGTTAGTGTCAAAAATGAACATAATTATAAAACATTTCGGCGAATATAGCACTTTAAAAACAATAATAGGTAACACGGTGCCCTAAATATGTTATGTGTTAGCAGTTAATCACCCACCTGCTCTTTAAATCAATAAAAGTCTTGCTGCTTTTGTGATTTTTGGGGCTAAATATAAAAATATCACCCAGCCCTATACCTTACCATAGCATCATTTATAGTTTTCAGTTTTTTTCTCCCACAGTGGATGACTGTCCCCCCATCCCCTCCCTCCTCCTTCATCGGAGGGGGTCCCCGTGGATCCTCCAGTGTCAGTGCGTTACCTTATAAGTGCTATGCTTTGATAACATATTCGCATACAGTACAAACACAATTGATTCTTACGAGAGAGAGAGAAGAGAGATAGTCACACATCACAGGCCTTCTTACACAACTGTACGCACAACGAGGAACAAAACGCTCTTTTGATAAGGATGCGACACACAAAAGCGCCCCCTAGAGACATCTACGGAGCACTTATCGCAATGGGAGAAAGCGGTACATAATAAAAACACAACATAATACAAATGTGAGCTGTAACGTAACTGCTTGGGTTAATTATACCATTGTTTCTACGCCTGGAGGGAAGTTGAAGCCGTGATTTCATTCTATGACAACTCTTATTTTCAGCTCAATTAAAAGCTGTTCATGTCAGTCTCTGGGTGTGTGGGCGGTGATGCTCGGATCAGAGTGCCGAATACGGAGGGGTGATGCTGTCATCTGTCAAGATGAGACGGAGACCTGTGGGTTGTCATGACGATATGCAAGGGTCAAACTTGAGCGTTGACTTTTTCTCCAGGCAAAACAAATTTTCCGCCATATCGCTGAGTTTATTGGTAGAAAAAGGAATTATTTAGTCAGATTATGTTAGAGAAAGAGAGAGGGGGGAGGGTAGTGGAAGATCCAGTGGTACGGCTTTTTAAATCTAATGGGCCTTATGTTCTGATCTGTTATAAAATTACAGAGAATTGTATACAATTCTATAGTAGTTGCTTTAACATGCAACTACAAAGATCAAAACTAGAATGTTATTAGTATGTGTGAAGAATCCCTCCGTCGTCTAGGTAGAATCCATGGCAAAAGGAGAAATTCAATTTGTCAGCTGGACAAAGTTTATTTGGTCGAATACGTTTCGCAGCTCATCCAAGCTGCTTCTTCAGTTCTGGCTAGAGTGCTGGTGGACACTGCTTATAACTAGTTGAAGGGAGGAGCTAACTACAATAAAATTACTATGAAACTATCACACCTATTTGTTTTCAGTTTCTGTGTGGGGTCTTATTTGCAGAACCATTCAGGACCATAATGGGTGTTTTCACACCTCTGGACCTGACCTGGCTAACCCTATTGTTTTCTTTGTTTTGATTTAGGTTTGATGATAGAGTTATAGATGGGAGACAAATTATGTCTGAGACCTCTATTTCTGTTCAAGGAAGGATTCTCTTTCTTGACAAAAATAGCCTCTTTAACTCCCTTAACTTTTGAGAGGGGAGTTAAAGAGGCTAAAGTAGTAGTAGTAGTATTAGTATTTTCCAATCTACTTCCTACTTCTACTTCCTAAATATTTATGAGAACAGTAAGAAGCATGGACAAGAGACTAAACATTGTACTACTTCAGATTATGTTAGAGAAAGAGAGGGGAAAGATGTGCAAGATCCAGTGGTCCAGACTTTTCAAATCTAATGGGCCTTTATTATGCTATGTTCTGATCTGTTATAATGTTATTTCTTTTTCAAAAACATACCTCGAGTTGTGTTTTGTTTCATTCACACGTTTAACACACAAACTCTGCAAATTTAGGTTGAGTTCTTCTCTCAAACAGAAAACACTCCTTTCCACCTCGCGATGTCATGTGGTAATACAGGAAGTGCTCCATACATCTTCACTAAAATCATTTAGAGGATTTCAGGCCTGGAATTGCCAAATGGGCGGCAGTAGCTCAGTTGGTAGTTGGTAGCTCAGTTTGTCTGCTGATCCATAGGTTGGCGGTTCGAATCCCGCTCTCGACGATGGGTTGAGCGGTCGGATCCACTGACCCGCGGGTTGGTGGTGCGATCCCAGCTCCCAAGCTCCCACAGATGAGTGCAGCCGTTGTGTCCTTGGGCAAGACACTTAATCCAACCTCGCCCCCAGTGTGTCTGTGCACACTGGAAGAGCCCCCATGACACAAAATACAAAATCAAGGCCGGTTGTATCAAGCGACGTGGGGCTGTCCTCCTGTGGACCCACCATCCGCAGGGGGGATCCATGGGGGCTGGTGCATTGTGATTTGGGCAGCAGACCTGGACCGTTGCCCTCCGACCCGAAAATTCGGAAAAAGTGGAAGAAAATGGGGGGAAAAAATGGAATTGTCAATCTCTACTGAACCAAAGGTAAAAGTAGCCACCACATGACATCATAAGGTGGAATAGAGCATTTTGAATCATTTTGAATAATACAGGGTCACTCAAACGTGAATGAAACAAAACACAACTCCAGGTCTGTTTTTGGTGAGGTAACAAAATTATATCATGTCTTAAAGCTCACAAAAGTTAATTTTGTGTAACGTACGTAGGTCCTTTGGAAGAAGAAAGTGCATCTTTGAACACATGTAGATGTGGATGTGAGCTCGGGCAGCACATTTTTGTTGTTTTTTTCTCTGGTTCTAATAAGAGTGATCACAGGCGCCAAGACCAAACGATTTCAGACAAGCAACCCATAAAACCTTTAAAGAAATTAAAATTCAAAAATGAAACAGTGAAGAAATGAATATTAATGAGAAATAGAACAATACAATCAAATACTTTTACAGGCCGTGTGTTTTTATAAGAGCTAAGTGCTAAGGCAATGTTTCCCAAGCAGGGGTGTGGAGACTTGATAAGAGAACTTGGAAATACTCAAAAGGAGGTACAGTAGTGCTTGAATTAGAGATGGGACAATAAATAATAATACTTTACTTTGAATTATTTTGCATGCAAACTGTGTTAAATAGACTTCCCTTGCATTACTGTTTATGGAAAAAGAAAATAAAAGGGAAATAAAATATTTGGTACATTTTGTTAAATTGTCTCCATGATATTATTTTAAAGATAGTTATTGTTTTTATTTATAACAGAGTACAGTTTTATAGTAGTTGTTTTATAATTATTGTGATATTATCGTTAATTGCTATCACGTTGACCATGATAATTGAAACACAAAATATGGTCCCATACCATTAGGTTGATGTTTTTATTACAGGCTCATGGTGCAGAGTGAAAAACAGACAGATAATGTAAGAACATATAAAACAAAACAATACGAGGCCCCTCACCTCTTTGGAGTTTCCACAGCTGAGCGGTACAGCAGATGGCACTGGATCTTTGTCAACAATAAAATCATCATGTTTCCTGAATATAGATGGCACATACATTTATATTCAGCAGCAGTGCATTTACTCTTGAGGACAAAAACATCATTCTAGACGATAGAATATAAATACTATATTCTATATTCTAACAACTATTCAAAATAAACATTAAAAAAGGGAAAAAGGGAAAAACATAGTGCCGGTATTAAAATAGACAACTTTTTAATAGTGGTCTGTGGCCAAACCTCCTTGTCCAAGCCTGAGCCCATCAGTTCTCAGAGGCTCAGCAGGGCCTGGCCTGGTCAGGACTTGGACGGGAGACGCTGGGAACAGCAGGTGCCACAGGGGATGCCAGTGACAAAAACTGTTGTTGTGTCCTTAGGCAAGGCACTTCACCCATATTGCCTAGTAAGAAGGTGGTGTGTGCCTGTAGAAAGTGGTGTGTGCGTGTAGAAAGTGGTGTGTGCCTGTAGAAAGTGGTGTGTGCGTGTAGAAAGTGGTGGTGATCGGAGGGGTCGATGGGGCAGATTGGCAGCCTCGCTTCCTTCAGTCTGTCCCAGGGCAGCTGTGGCTACAGTAGTAGTTTACTACCTCCGGGTATGGAATAAATAATGTACCAAATTGTAAAGCAACTCTGAGCATCTGGAAAAGTGCTATATAAGACGTATGAATTATTATCATGATTATTATTAGTAGTAGTAGTAGCAGTAGTAGTAGTAGTAGTAGTAGTAGTAGTAGTAGTAGCAGTAGTAGTAGTAGTAGTAGTAGTAGTAGTAGTAGTAGTAGAAGTAGATTAGATTAAGATTATGCCTTTATTGACCTCACACACAGTGACACACAGGAGAAATGTTACTTCTGCATTTGACCCATGCTTTTCAGAAGTAGTAGTAGTAGTAGTAGTAGTAGTAGTAGCAGTAGTAGTAGTAGTAGTAGCAGTAGTAGTAGTAGTAGTAGTAGCAGTAGTAGTAGTAGTAGTAGTAGCAGTAGTAGTAGTAGTAGTAGTAGCAGTAGTAGTAGTAGTAGTAGTAGCAGTAGTAGTAGTAGTAGTAGTAGTAGCAGTAGTAGTAGCAGTAGTAGTAGTAGTAGTAGTAGTAGTAGTAGTAGTAGCAGTAGTAGTAGTAGTAGTAGTAGTAGTAGTAGCAGTAGTAGCAGTAGTAGTAGTAGCAGTAGTAGTAGTAGTAGCAGTAGTAGTAGTAGTAGTAGTAGTAGTAGTAGTAGTAGTAGTAGTAGTAGTAGTAGTAGTAGTAGCAGTAGTAGTAGTAGTAGTAGTAGTAGTAGCAGCAGTAGTAGTAGTAGTAGTAGCAGTAGCAGGGCTCTCAAGTTTTGAGCGGGGTCGTGCGTGTGACTGTAATTTCCGAGGACCGGGGGGGGGGTGCGAGTGAACAATTTTTGGCGCTTGAATTGCGTGAGAAATGCCGTGTGAGCGTGTGAACACGTCGAATTGCGTGTTGAGAGCCCTGTTTGTCTAAAGAGCAAACTTAAACTACAAAGCAACTAATGAGAGTTATATAAATGAAGTTATTACCTGATGGTTCTCAGTTTGTTTTATCATCACCGCACTTTGTCAGTGCGCGCTGAGAGGGGCGGGGAGGAGGAGCGGGACATTTTTAACGGATTCATGTAAGAGTCTGGTCAATGAACCGGGCCCGCGTCTCACCGCGTCTCATCGCCTCTCACCGCGTCTCACCGCGGGCAGTTCGGCTCTGGGCCGCGCGTATTCCGCGCGTAAGCCGTCGGGGGGGACACGTTACGCACAGACGGAGACACCGGGACCGGAGTCGGTGCGTCTCAGAGGAGACGTGGCACCGGGACTGAGGCTCAGGACGTGCACGGGGGACGGCGAGCAGACGCGCCGTCCCCCCCTCCCCCTGTTCCCCCTGCTCGGGGGAGCAGGGGGAGCAGGGGGAGCAGGGGGAACAGGGGGAGGATTCCTGAAAGTTTGCGTTTTCAGCGCCGCCCCCTCCCCTGTTCCCCCTGCTCCCCCGAGCAGGGGGAACAGGGGGAGGGGGCGGCGCTGAAAACGCGCGGAGCCTGCATAAACTAAGGCCCTGTCCCCACGACAACGTTTTTTGGAGGAAACGGAGAAGTTTGGGTGCGTTTGGGCCTGCCGTCCAGACGGCGCCGGCGTTTTTGGGGGCGAGAACGGAGTTTTTCAAAAACGGCTTCCAGAGTGGAGAAGTCGGAGAACGCCCCCCGTTGCGTTGGAATGTGGGCGGAAAAAAAGCGCGGCAGGTGAGAAAATGATGACGTCGCGCTGCCGTAATCATCACGTGACCGGTGACCAGAGGGTGGAACCCGGCGCCTTCCGCAGGTAACAACGAGATAACAACAGCCATGGCGGACAATGGACTTCAGTATCTTTTGCAGACTTTTGGAAGTTTATTGGCAATGCTGCATCAAACTCTGTTCATATGCAATGCATTGCGACAACAGCAGAGGACCATGCACATGCAATTACGCCTTTCACGGAACCGGAGGCAGAGGAGCTTGTTTCGGGCTTCCTCCGTGTGCATGACATGCCACAATGTTTGGGATCGATCGATGGGACACATCCCCTCAACATACAAGCGGTGTGTGACTACAGGTACCGGTTTATGGACGTTACTGTGAAGTGGCCAGGCAGTACGCACGACGCACGGGTGTTTGCCAATTCAAAGCTAAACACGTATTTTAAAACTGGAAAGATCCCATCGCTGGAAAGGCAGATAGTGGACAATGAGGAGCACATACCAATTTGAGTGTGTTGTGTGCTGTAAATAAAGAGAAAGAGCAACCATTTCTTGTCTTTTTTATTAAATGAAAATTTACCTTTTACAAACAGGCATATGTAGTATCACACACTAAAATATATAGCTGCCCATTGGTGATGGTCCCCGGTTGTATATTCTCGCCGAAAAGCCAACATAATGTCCGAGTATGTTTAACATTCCCGTAGTAAGATCCAAACAAGCATTTTGCCTAAATAACACGCCCAACACGTTAACGAGAGTTCTACTTGTTAATGTCTATCTAATAAAACGATAGCAAGTAATGCTAACTATCGATTTATAGGCAAAAACTCTGCTCACGCAGCGCAAATCTTTGTTCTGTGGCGTCTGTCTATGTTAGGGACGGTCAGCATTTTCACATTACCGGAGTGAGTCGCTGCTACATTGGTGGAGCAGGGGGACAAAATATATTCGCTTGTGTTGACGGCCCCTAAAGTACACGTGTTTGCTTGTTTATGAAAGAGAAAGGACTTTCTGCGCATGTGCTCTTTGTAGTCCTGCGTTACTGGTGGCTCTGGCTCTTTCCGGTTTACAGCGCCACTTATCGGTGTGACATATGTACTACATCGTTTTCACTCAGCGCTCCGTGCTCATCTTGACGCGCATGTTTTCTGATCCAACACGTGTCTGGACGAGACTTTTTTTCACCCCGGGTAAAAAAAAAAACAGGAACGTTGTCGTGGGGACAGGGCCTAAGCCACACAGACCGATTTTCTGGGCACAAAAAAAATTAAATAAAATAAAAACACTAATCAGCGTGAGAAATGCCATGTGTGGCGTGTGCGCGTGTGAATACGTCGAATTGCGTGTGTCACACTCTCAAGCGTGAGCCTTGAGAGCCCTGTGTTATAATGCTTGTGAGTCGGCTCTTTTGAACATGAACAGCTGGGTACTGATCTCACTTTTTTTTTTTACTTTTTTGTTTCCTTGCTAATTTTTTATGCATTTTCACACTGATTAACACTGAACCAACACAGTAATCAGCACAGAAGCAAACCAGGCAAAACCAGTGCTTTGTGCGCAAAAAAACCCCCAAAAAACCAAAATTGATACCTTAATAAGATTTTCTTTTTTACTATTATTGTCATTATCATATTATTATCATTATTGTAGTGCAACATTTTATTAAGAATTTCACTATTTCAAAGGGTAAACACGCTCCCACAAACACGGCATCTTAAACAAATCTGAATCTTGGTCATTTCTCTTTGTAAATAGTTTGTAGATTAAATCATTTCTCACGTGGGCTTCTGTCATATAAATAAATATAAAAACAGCCAGTCTTTGAAAGGAACAAATCCAAATGATTCTCCCACAAGGAGCCAAAAGCCCCATCACTACTTTCTAAATATTTGAGAGAAGCATAGACAAAAAACCAAGAGGTACATGACACTAAACATTGTATTATTTTTACCAAGAAATAATAATGCTGATCCTAAACCCAGTGCACCCAATACATTTTGAACTATCCACACTGAGATATACAATTCTATAGTTGTTTTAACATGTAACTACAAAGATAAAAACTACAATGTTATTAGCAGTATTAGTCATTTCTAATCTACTTCCTACTTCTACTTCCTAAATATCTGAGTACAGCAGTGCTTCTCAATTATTTTCTGTGACGCCCCCCCTAGGAAGAAGAAAAAATTTCACGCCCCCCTTCCTGACTATAAATAGTATTATTTGTCTAGAAAATTGTTATTAGAACACCACTGTATCCTTTTATTAACAGTATAAACAAAAAAAGAAAAAAACTTACAACAAAGACTGCACTGAGGACTCAAATATTAATGTGTTTTTAATGCTTTGCGCACATTTGTTTACGTTTTACAGAAATGAAACTTAAAACCACCTCATTTGCATAAGCTAAAAGCACTGAAAAAAAACGCTCTCTCCTTGTGCCACTGATGCGTCAGCTTCTGTCGGACTAAAGGACACGACTCAGTGGAATATACGTGTTTTTTCTGTGACAGAGGATGTTTTGTTAATGGTGAGACTGTGCGTAAATCGCATGTGAGAACGCCACTGCCAACTACCGTTGTTGATGTGCAATTACACATAGTTCTAGTACAGTACAGCAAAAAAACATGTTTCCCAGGGTCATACGCGCCCCCCCTGGCATCACGCCACGCCCCCCCAGGGGGGCCCGCCCCACTATTTGAGAAGCACTGGAGTACAGTAAGAAGCATGGACAAGAGACTAAACATTGTACTATTTTACCAAGAAAAATTCTGTTAATTCTAAACTCACTGAACACAATACATATTTTACTAACTGTCCATGTTGAGATGTACAATTGTGATAGTTAATACCACTAGAGCTACACAATGTTGCTGTTTTTACTTATAACAAAGTACAATTATAGTACTATTATAGTTTTATATATACTATAGTAGTTCGTTTAACGTGTAACTACAAATATAAAGCTTATAATGTTGTATTATTAGTTTCAAAATTTAACCCTAGAACACTTTTGCTATTAAAAGTAACTCCATCACTTTTGCTGGGTAATTTTTACCCGATATAATATACCCAACAAAAAGTACTTGTCATGAAAAATAGATCAAAATATGAAAACACATGATAAATTAGAGTGCGTGAAAAGTCCCTCAGTCGTCCAGGTAGAATCCATGATAAAAGAAGAAATTCAATTTGTCAACTGGACAAAGTTTGTTTGGTCGAAAACGTTTCGCCGCTCATCCGAGAGGCTTCGTCAGTTCTGGTTAGAGTGCTGGTAAGACACTGCTTATATCTCGCTGCAGGGAGGAGCTAACTATATTGCAGTTTTTCCGAAACTATCTCGCCTATTTGTTTCTGTCTTTTGTTTCTCTGGCGCTACATTGGAGAAACAAAACAGCCACTTCATAAGAGGATGTACCAACACAGGCGGGCGTGCCAGAGTGGACCGTCATCTGTCGTACATCTTCACCTAGAAGCCACGGGCCATTCCTTTGAGGACAGTGAGGTTCAGATCTTAGCCAGGGAAAAGAATTGGTTTGAGAGGGGAGTTAAAGAGGCTATTTTTAAACAGAAATGGTGGAGTCAGACATAATTTGTCTCCCATCTATAATTCCATCTTAAACCTAAATCAAAACAAACAAAAGAAACAATAGGGCTAGCCAGGTCAGGGCCAGAGGTGTGAAAAACAGTCGTGTAGGGATGAATAGGTATGCTAAACTAGACGCCAGAGAAACAAAAGACAGAAACAAATAGGCGAGATAGTTTCGGTAAGCAGTGTCTTACCAGCACTCTAACCAGAACTGACGAAGCCTCTCGGATGAGCAGCGAAACGTTTTCGACCAAACAAACTTTGTCCAGTTGACAAATTGAATTTCTTCTTTTATCATAAATTAGAGTGGTTTTCTTTTATTTTCAACTGTGGTATGTGTAACAAAATGGAAAAAAAAAAAAAGAAAAAACATAGGAAGACCCTAAAAACATGCTCCAAAATTGCTGAAAAATTAGGAATTTGAGAACAAAATAATGATAATAATGATACTGGAAACTTGGTGTTTGGTCCACCCATTCCTGGGACACGTGAGACTTCCCTGGTGAAGCACAGACTCCTCGACACACGAACATTTACAGGAAAGAGGAACAAAAAATAGGTTTTTTTTTCAGTGCGTAAAAATGACCAGTTGACTAAAATATTGTTTTCACCATAAGAATTCCCTTTGAAATCACCACTTTGTGATATCTATTCATCACCACTGCACTAAATAAGGATAGATACACATTCCAGAACCGCTCTTACTTACCTATTCCTTACATCATTACATTCTTACATTCCTCTTTCACTATTGCCTGGTGAAAAAGTGGGCTTTGGGGTAGGGAAACTCCTACACCTTCAAAGATGTCAAAAACAATGGTGAAGCTCCCCAGGGGCCCATGACACTCAGACAAATGCAACATATTGAAAATCATGTAAATACTTTTGCTCGGGTGAAAGTCACCGGGTGATAGTGCTCTAGGGTTAACCAGGGAACAAATAGTGCTGATATTACAGTTCCACGAGTCCTAAATATTTACGAGTACAGTAAGAAGCATGGAGAAAAATCCAAGAGGTACACAAGACTAAACATTGTGCTACTTTTGCCAACAGTTTTTTTCTATGTTGAATCTAAACTCAACGCACACATACATCTTTAACTGTCCGTATTGAGATAAGTTGTGAATACAAACAAGTGAGTGAGTGAAAGTCCTTCTGTTGGTCTATTTAAAACCCTCCCCCGCAGGCCAGCGTATTTACAAGGAAACGCTTATCATTTAGTCTCTGTTGTGGATCAAAATGTCAGGCTCCGCAGAGATTGTGTGCAGTGCTGCTAGGGCCAAAAGTGCATTTTTACAGCCCCAGGATCTGAGAGGGGAAAAAATGATTTGCAAATGCCCAAATATGCCTAATTGACCTGCGCGTTTGAAATCGATGTGGTATCCTTGAAGGGATCTTTGAGCATATCAGACCGGGCTGTATAATGAAGTATGCAAAAACAATGGAAACAATCAAGGAGTCATAAGAGGTCATGTGAATTCAAATTACAGTGCTGGCAGCCAATTAGCGGAGACAGCTGTTTTATAGGGCAAGAGCACCTGATGTAAAAATACAGTGGATGTGGGTGAGGCGTCATTGGCGAGCGCATATATTAGGTGATTGTGTGTTTAGAGGGCTCCGATCGATACTTTTCCCAGCCTTGATTGAATTCACAATTAGCCGTGGTAAGAGATTCTATGGCCCCCGCCTCAGAGCATGCTTGGGTAACGGTCAGGTGGAAGGATGGACGGATGGAAGGATGGAAGGATGGAAGGACCGGCGTGGCGGGCCGTGACAGTGCCGGAGAAGGCTCTTTTGACCCAAGAGGAAGGGAAAACAACATCAGTGGTAATTCCCCTTCAAACACATTAAGCAGGATGAAGAGGGTCCCCCAAGCCCCTCTGAATGGACCGGCATTGATCGCGCAAATCCATGAATAAATTTTGCACACTAATTGATTTTTTTTTCCTTTTTTTTTTTGCACCTCGTCGGAAAATAACTCTCTGTCATTCTGAGGGGAGATTGTAAATGTAGGGAATTGTGGAGTTGCTTCCTGTTTTAAAAATGTGTAGGAAATTCACTTTTTATGGGCTCATTGAGAAGAAACAAATGTATTCAAGGAGCTCAAAACAAAATGTGAACTGTTTTCTACAAAGTAATACGGTTTTAATATGTATCTGAAAATAAAATCATCAGGAGGTAAAATTTTGAAAGATGTCAGCCGTGTGTTTGTAACTGATTTTTGTGACGTTTTAGAGTTTAAAAAATAAACAAAAAGACAGAGTGCATTACTTTTTAACTGTATTGTAATAATAAAAAAAAATAATATTTCAGTTTTATGTAGTGTTTTTCACTTCACAATAACGTCACATTAAAACAAGGACAGGACAGACAAAACAGTGATGAGCAGCAGTTCTGTGTGGGTTTTGTGTATTTTTGTTTCTTTAGCCATGCAATTCTGCTCAATTTTTAATCAAAATAACACTTTTTTGCAATAGTAACATAATATGTAAGACATTGTGAAAAATTAACAAATTTCCGAGTTTAAAAATATGTAATTGTAACTGTTATTTTCATAAAGTGTAATACAAGTGTTGCTTTTTTTGAAATCTTACATGCTCAGATGCAAATAACTCAACTCTCAAATATATTTTTATTCAGTTGAGGGAACCTCTAAGAAGATATTACAATATATATATAAAAAATACAGTTTTTTTTTGTTTTTTTTTTAAACAGCTGCCCATTTCTTTTTCTTGTGCTCTTAACCTGTAAGTTAAAACATCAGCGTCTGTCTTGGCTCTGGCCTGGAGAAATCTTCTGCACATTCAGGTATTATACTGCCACCTACTGGTTAGTACACTGCAACAATACCATCACTTTGTCACTTATTTTTTTACATTTACTATATCTGAAAAGTTAAATGTTACAATTTAATTAAGACGCAAATATTGATCAATAATTACCACAATTCATCTAAAGAAGAGAGAAATTGGTATAGTTTGTTTTATTGTGTTTCCAGAGATTAAAAGTGCTTTGTATTCTCTCATGTACTGGTTTACTTCTGGTTTGATACCGGATTAGACCTCATCTGGACCTTGGACCCAGTTTGGACCTGTTCCTGGTTTAGTCCTGGTCTTGTCTAGTCCAAGTTTAGTCTTAGTTTAGTTTCAACCATAATCTTTTATCATATCCTCCTGTGACCCGAAGAAAAAAAGTGTATTATTATTATTATTATTATTATTATTATTATTATTATTATTATTATTATTATTATTATTATTATTATTATTATTATTATTATTATTATTATTATTATATTTTTTTCTATTTGGAGGTAAATGAACACCTTAGCATTTACATTTTATTCATTTTATTTTTATTCATAATGTTGTAACATGTGTGTAATGGACTGTGATAATGTTAAATCCACGTTAAATCGACCTAACAATTTTTTTTTATTTTTTATGATGATCAACATCTCTTCTACACTCATCTTAAAAAGTTTTTAGACTCCTTTTTAATTTCTTATTTTATTTATTTATTTTATTTTATTTTATTTTATTGATTTGTTTATTTATTCATTTAAATCATAGTGCAGCCACAGAATAAAGTCTAAAAACACTTAAAAGATAGACTGGTTAACTCAATGTCGACTATAAAGGATACACATTGAAAAATTGGAAAACACAAATTGGACTGCTCCTGAAAATAGGATGGGTCAAATGCAGAAGAAGTAAAATTTCTCCTGTGTGTCACTGTGTGTGAGATCAATAAAGGCTTAATCTTAATCTTAATCAATTTAATGGGTCAGGTCTCAAGAGGCTAAAGAAGAGTTTTGTTTTAGTTTTTTTTATTGTGTTTCCAGAGATTAAAAGTGCTTTGTATTCTCTTATGTACTGGTTTATTTCTGGTTTGATACTGGTTTAGACCTGATCTGGACCCAGTTTGGACCTGTTTAGTCCTGGTCTTGTCCAGTCCAGGTTTAGTCTTAGTTTAGTCTCAACCATAATCTTTTATCTGACTGTGTTTTGTTGAGTTTTGCATCCATCTGTACTGCATATGTGTGTACAGTGGGTTGTACCTGTACACATGGAGCAGACCAGTCACTGCCCTGTGTGCCATCTGTGAGCTCCAGAGACACGATCAAAGTCCTTGGACCGGATCTGTGCCAAAAAATGAACAATGAGCTCAGATATGTTCTCTTCAAATACTTTCAGTGTAGGTTTAGGTGGTTTATGACTGGATTATTAGGATTAAGGGTCTATATTAGGCTGTTTTCTGATCTTTGTTATAATATTTTTTCCCTCCTCTCAAATATACCTGGAGTTTTGTTCCATTCTCACATGTTTAGCTTCTCTCAAATTGAAAACACTCCGTTCCACCTTGTGATGTTGTGTGGTCATACGGGAAGCGCTCCATAAACTCATCACTAGAGTCATTTGGATAATTTCAGACCTGGAATTACCAATCTCTACTGAAAACTACTACTTCATGACATCACAAGGCAGAACAGAGCATTTTGAGTTTTGGAGATGTAGACAGAATAATAATAAAGGGTTACTCAAACGTGTGTGAATAAAACAAAACACAACACCAGGTATGATTTTCATGAAGTCATAACATGGATTAAATCTCACTAGAGTCAATTTCATGTAATATAAGACTTTTAAACGTGGCATTTGCTCATAAACTGTCCCTGCATTTTGTAATGTTGTGTATTATTACACATAGAGGGTTTCTTTTTCTATCCCACCAAACAAAAGTAGTAATTAGAAAAACAAATACACAGGACTAAAGGCAAGTTAATATTCATAGAGTAAATGTAACCTGAAAACAAGCAGGGATCGTTTCCAGATTCATAGTGTCAAACAGAACAATATATTTAAGATAAGATAAGATAAGATAAGATAAGATAAGATAATCCTTTATTTGTCCCACAATGGGGAAATTGCAGTGTCACAACGCAAGTTTCAGAAACAATAGGAAAATATGAGTATGCATCAAAATTAAGATTCATTCATTCATTTTCTTCAGCTTTTTCCATTTTCTGGGTCGCGGGGGCAGCAGTCCAAGCAGTGTTCTGCTGCCCAGAACACAATGCACCACCCCCCATGAATCCTTCCGCGGGTGGTGGGTCCACAGGAGGACGGCTCACGTCACAACAGGCCTTGATGTATCTTCTGCCATGGGGGCTACCAGTGTCCACAGACTGGGGGCAAAGGTGGGGTTAAGTGTCTTGCCCAAGGACACAACGGCAGCGCTCATCTGTGGGAGCTGGGATCACATGCGGTAAACCCGTCAAGAGCAGGATTCGAACCGCTAACCCCTGGATCACGAGACATATGCTCTACCAACTGAGCTACTGCCGCCCCGAAAAAAAATTAAGATAAATAATAATAATAATAAGCATGTACAATCAACTAAAAAACACAACACTGTAAGGTTAAAAGGCACAGGAACATTGCACAATAAATGTCTTTGATTCTGAGCAGTGAACAAACAGCAGTTAAAGTGACTCCAGTTCAGTAATATATAATATCACGACAATAAAGGATTTGTGCTCTCTACTGTGCTGTTTTTAGGGCCTGTGATATTGTGGGCTCTGTTTGGACAGAAACACTCATGAGTGAAGCTGTGTTCGTTCAACAGATCACAACAGCAGCATCTGCCACTCTCATCTATTCATTTTAATCCCAAAGTTCCCAAAGGTCGCAAAGTAAATTAAGTACATTTCAAATAATCGTTAAATATAGGCAGACACACATTTTGAGCTACAGTAATCCCTTGTTTATCGCGGGGGTTAGGTTCCAGAAATAACCCGCAATAAGAGAAATCCGCAAAGTAGGACAACTTTATATTTTACAATTATTCTACATGTTTTAAGGCTGTAAACGCCTCACCACACACATTATACACTTTTCTCAGACTGAAATGAACCTTTTCTCACATTTGTCTCTAGTTTAAACACTCAAACTTTCATAGATTTTCAACAAAATGTATTAATAGTGACGCGTGGGGGGAGACACGGCCCCGGGAGCCCCGCCAGACGCGCGGACGCGACGCGCACCAACCCCTTGGAGAAGTGCGCGACACGTGCTGCAAGTTTCAGAAACAGTAGGAAAATATGAGCATGCATCAAAATGAAGATAAATAATAATAATAATAAGTATGCACAATCACGATGATTTGTCCACGATGAGGGGGTTTATCGTGGACAAATCCGTGACAGAGCAGCACGAGGTCGCGCGTACACCGGGGCTGCGAGCACGAGATAGAACCGCGGCGCCCGGACCGCGTGCTCTCAGCCCGAGCCACAAACCGAACACGCACAAACCGAACACGCACAAACGAACGCAAGAGCCGCACGGAGTGATTTAATCCTGGTTTAGTCCAGGTCTAGACCTGGTCCAGTCCTAGTTTAGTCCAGGGCCAGTCCAGGTTTAGACCTGGTCTAGACCTGGTTTAGTTCTGGTCTAGACCTGGTTTAGTCCACGTTTAGTCCTGGTCTAGTCTCTTAGCCAATCAGGACGCAGAACACAATGTTACACTATAAAAAAAAATGTTAGTAAAAAAATTAATTAATTAAAAAAAACAAAACAGCGAGGGCGCGAACAGTGAACCGCGATAGAGCGAGGGTTCACTGTACATCATTATAGAAAAAAATGCGATAAAACTACCGCAGATCCTTCATCCCCACCGCCATCAGACTGTATAATTCTACTATATAGGCCAGATGTGCAATAACTTCTTTTTTTTCCCCATACTCTCCTAGTTACTGTTTGTATTATTATTATGATTATTATTATTACTACTTATTTTTATTATTATTATTATTATTACTTACTTTATTCCATTCTTGCCTGCATGCACTTTTTCTTTCTTGTTCAAACTGTCCTGGAGCTACTGTGGCAAGTAAATTTCTCCTGTGTGAGATCAATAAAGTCTTATCTTATCTTAAAATATAACTGTGAAGACCTTTGTTTCACACGTGTCAGTGAAATAAACAAGTCTGATTTGATGGCCGTGTTTGAGCCTGAGGTGACCGAACTGAGCTCCATTTGTATGAAAAAATACAGAGAAATATAATTCTGGACTTGCCAGGGACATGAACCTAAAAGAAGCAATAGTATAAATATAATCTATAGTTACATTTAATTTCAGTGTTTATATTTCAAAACTATTTGAATTGTGTGTAATGAAAAGTCATCATCAGAATTAAGGCTTGGTGAAAATCCAAATTTCTTCTTTGTAAGTTTTCCCAGACTCTTGAGTTTCAGCGTGTTTGCTCGTCCTGTCTCTGAGGCGGGGCATCTGATGTAGAGCGGCTTCAGGTGCAGGAAGGAGCAGGTCACGTTTGGGAAACAGTAAAGTGGGGAAGTGACTCAGTGGCCCGTGCGGCAGAGGGGGAGTCGGGTGGTGCAGGGCTGTGGTGTTGTGGTGTTGTGGTGGAGGTCCCGGGGCCTTTGCGAGGGCCCGGTTATGGGTTGGACCTGGGCAGATGTGCCTCTGTGTCACTGCACATCTGCAGCTCCATGAATCACCTGCAGATGTTCAACAACAACAACTCCTGTCACACAGCCGGACACACACACACGGACAACAGGGCAAAGTGAGCACACCGTACACACACCGTACACACACACCGCACACACACACCGCACACACACTGTACACACACCGTACACACACACCGTACACACACTGTATACACACCGTATACACACCGCACACACACCGCACACACACCGTACACACACACCGTACACACACGTATACACACCGCACACACACCGCATACACACCGCACACACACCGTACACACACACCGTACACACACCGTACACACACGTATACACACCATACACCCACCGTACACACACACCGCACACACACAGTACACACACCGTACACACACGCACACACACCGTACACACACCGTACACACACACCGCACACACACTGTACACACACCGTACACACACCGTACACACACACACCGCACACACACCGTATACACACCGCATACACACCGTACACACACCGTACACACACCGTACACACACCGCATACACACCGTACACACACCGTACACACACCGCATACACACCCTACACACACCGTACACACACCGTACACACACTGTACACACACCGCACACACACCGTACACACACCGCACACACACCGTACACACACACCGTACACACACTGTATACACACCGTATACACACCGCACACACACCGCATTCACATCGTACACACACCGTACACACACCGTACACACACACCGTACACACACTGTACACACACCGTATACACACCGCACACACACCGCATACACATCGTACACACACCGTACACACACCGTACACACACACCGCACACACACTGTACACACACCGTACACACACTGTACACACACCGTACACACACCGTACACACACACCGCACACACACTGTACACACACCGTACACACACCGTATACACACCGTATACACACCGTACACACACCGTACACACACCGTACACACACCGTATACACACTGTACACACACACCGCACACACACTGTACACACACCGTACACACACCGTATACACACCGTATACACACCGCACACACACCGTACACACACCATATACACACCGTACACACACCGCATACACATCGTACACACACCGTACACACACCCTATACACACCGTATACACACCGTACACACACCGTACACACACCGTACACACACCGTATACACACTGTACACACACTGTACACACACCGTACACACACCGTACACACACACCGCACACACACTGTACACACACCGTATACACACCGTACACACACACCGCACACACACTGTACACACACTGTACACACACCGTACACACACACCGTACACACACCATACACACACCGTACACACACCGTACACACACCATACACACACCATATACACACACCGTACACACACACCGTACACACACCGTACACACACCGTACACACACACCGTAAACACACCATATACACATCGTACACAGACCGTACACACACCATACACACACCGCACACACACCGTACACACACCGTACACACATCGTACACACACACCGCACACACACTGTACACACACCGTACACACACCGTACACACACCGTACACACACCATATACACATCGTACACTGCTCACTCAATTCGTATTCAATAATAGAATATTTTAACATGAAAATTTAATAAAAATAAAAGAAATATGCAGAGTCTTACAAACTATTATTTAACTCGCTTACACCCGATCAGTTCACCGTTACACTCTCTCTCTCTCTCTCTCTCTCTCTCTCTCTCTCTCTCTCTCTCTTATTCTGTCTCTCTGTCTGTTTCCTGTTCATCTCTCTCTAACCCCTCTCCCTCAATCTCCTCGCTCTTTTTCTCTCTCCCCTTTATCTCTCTTCCCATCTTTCTGCCCTCTTACTCTTTCCCCAGTCCATCTCTTTCTCTTTCTTTCTCTCTCTCTCTCTCTCTCTCTCTCTCTCTTATTCTGTCTCTCTCTCTGTTTCCTGTTCATCTCTCTCTAACCCCTCTCCCTCAGTGTCCTCGCTCTTTTTCTCTCTCCCCTTTATCTCTCTTCCCATCTTTCTGCCCTCTTTCTCTTTCCCCAGTCCATCTCTCTCTCTCTCTGCTCTTTGCAGTTCTTTCACTTTTTGTGTTACTTACAACCTCAACACAAACATTTTAAGGTCGTTTTCACACCTGCCTTGTTTGGTTAGTTTAAAACGAACTAGAGTTCGTTTGCTCCTTTGATTTGGACCTTTTGGGCTGGTGTGACTAAAAACCAAAAGTCTTGATCCAGAGCAAACAAGCGAACCGAGACCACCAAGGTCGTTTTCACACCAGGAAAGTCCGCTAGTTCACTTGCTTTGGTCCAGACCAAATTTTTTAATTTTAATTTTAATTTTGGTGCGGTTCGCTTTCACACTGCAGTTTTTTCCACAAGCGAACTAACATCTATAAACAAAAGCACTTGTGCTGAGGTCGCTCAGCCACTGGACAGAAATGAGCCCTGTCCAAACGCTGTGTCCAAACACGGAAGGAGGAGAATAATGGTGTTTTCAATCTAGTCTTACCGATATGGTTTGCTCAGTTTTTACATTTCGCACAAATGTTTGAGCAGCATCGTGAGGTTTACACTATTTTACAATCAATTTCCAAACGAGGAAGACACAGGGCGAGACGGCTACGGAGGACAGCGCTCATGTGCGCATCAAGTTCTGACTCTTGCTCTTCAGGCAAAACATAAGTAAGCCTCGTAAGTTTCGTTTAGTTTCGTCAGCCTGGGTTTCCCATAATGCTCGACATACGACGGGAGCTCGTTAAAGGGATATGCCACCCCCAGGTCAAATTTGGGCATCTCCCCACAGTCCAGAGACTAAAATAAGTGGTGGAAAGCGTTTTCCTGCTCACCCAGCCATTGTCCGAGTCTGTCGCCACTGACCACCGCGGTATCTGCAGCTCCTCCGCCTTAGACTGGAGTCTAACGTCGCCAGAGAAAGATTTCGGCCAAAAGGAATTAATTTGCTCGATGCGTTTCCCAATTACTTTATGTGTAGTGCGCATTCATATCGAGTGCAAATAAATGTGCAAATCAACACGGAGAGCTTGCCTTGGTCATTTTGGGTGGGAACTATTTTCCAGTGCGGAAGAATACAGCCGTATCACGCACCACGTTGTGCAACAGGGGAACTCCCTTCCCGGTGCGTAACTGGGATTCCCCTGGCAGCGTACTGCGTGATTCGACTGAACCGTGCCGAGACCGAGCTTTTTAGGTGGTCTCGGTTCGCTTGTTTGCTCCGGATCGAGACTTTTGGTTTTTATTCACACCAGCCCAAAAGGTCCAAATCAAAAGAGCAAACGAACTCTGGTTCGTTTTAAACAAACCAAACAAGGCAGGTGTGAAAATTACCCTAAAAAGGTCGGTCTCGGTCCGGTTCCATACGAATACTGGTGCGGTTCGTTTGAGGTGAGAATGCAGACCGGAATCGATCCGACACAAGTTGGCTTTTTGTACTTAACGAGCTCCCGTCGTATGTCGAGCATTATGGGAAACCGAGGCTGACGAAACTAAACGAAACGAAACTAAACGAAACTTACAAGGCTTACTTATGTTTCGCGTGAAGACCAAGAGTCAGAACTTGATGCGCACGTGAGCGCTGTCCTCTGTAGCCGTCTTGCCCTGTGTCTTCATCGTTTGGAAATTGATTGTAAAATAGTGTAAACCTCACGATGCTGCTCAAACATTTGTGCGAACTGTAAAAACTGGGCAAACCATATCGGTAAGACTAGATTGAAAACAGCACGTAACACCGTTATTCTCCTCCTTCCGTGTTTGGACACGGTGTTTTGACATGGCTCATTTCTGTCCAGTGGCTGAGCGACCTCAGCACACGTGGTTTTGTTTATAGATGTTGGTTCACTTGGGAAAAAACTACAGTGTGAAAGCGAACCGCACCAAAATGAAAAAAATGGGGGAAAAAATTGGTCCGGACCAAAGCAAGTGAACTATCGGACTTTCCTGGTGTGAAAACGACCAAAAAAAGTCACAATGATCAAATTTCTCACTCAATTTCAATACTGTGGAAAATCTACTTTTAACACTCCCTACAACTGTATACAGCTGGTGTTTTACAGCTTACTTGATATTGTATTTTTATATTTGACTACTACTTTTCTTACCTGGTCAGCCAAATGATATCTCTCTGTATTTCCTATACAGCGCGATACCATTTGGACACCCTCGCTCCACCCTCGCTCCTCCGGTTAAAAACGGACTCCGCGATTCTGATTCGTTCAAAGATGGTGACGTCAGTGCACCCGCCTTTGCCCGCAAAGTCACTCTTAGGCAGCGGAAGTTCCTCCTCAGTTTTGAATCAAGATGGCGCAATCTCTGATTGGTTCACTTAGCTGTCTGTCTACGCGCAACTGCAGCGCATTTTGGACCAAGCGTTACCAGACCAGAGTCATGGATTCTTCCAGGCAACTACTTTTCTATTTAAATCTGATTTGTACATATATATTTATTTTTTTTATTTTTTATTTTTACAATTATGTCTCATCTGACACTGGTCTATTGCTCTTTGGTTGCTATTCCATCTATTTTTTCCCCTCATTTCCATTTACTTCTTTTCCTTTCTTTCCTTTTTACCCTCTGTTATATGTTATATTTTATATTTGATGAGCGACCTACCGTACCCAAAACCATGTCCCTTGTGGATCAATAAAGTTTGTCAATAAAGTCTAAGTCTCAGATACCGCTATGATAATTAAGCATACGTGTTTTGATAAAAGTGACCATTATTCTAAAACTGTTCAGGAAAAGTACTCTCCTAAACCAGTATCTAGTTTAGTATTGATTAGTATCTGGTTCAATATATATATATATTTTTTTTACATTATTTATAAGCACGTTTTGGCAGATTTTTGGCAAACTCTCTAATCATTACAATGATTATTATCTGGCTTTTAACACTGCGTCTTTAATTTAATTTAATGTATTGTTCTATTGTATTGTGTGTTTTAATATTTAGTATTGCTTTTATGTGTAGCTTTTAATATTGATTTTATTCATTCCATTGATCCGTAATATTATTCTGCTGACTTTTTTGTTTGTTTGTTTTACATTGCTTTGTGCAGCACTTTGGAAACTATCTTGTATCAAATGTGCTACACAAATAAACGTATTACAATTAACTTTTTTTTTTTAAATAGTGAGGTATATATTTTTATCAGTAAGGCAAGGCACGCAATAGCATTAATGTTAGCAAACGTCACCCAAATTTAATAATGAATTCACACAAAAAAAAGAGAAAAAAGTAATGAATTTGCACCTTATCTAGGTTTTAATCAACTCTACTGGGTTTTTGCTCATTCAGATTTCAAAAACAGCCCGTATTGATTATTTTTAATAGAAAATCACGACTCACATACAGTGTGATAATTACTGCAGAACTTTGACTAGCATATCAATATTCATACGATTATATTGAAGTAATTTGAAGGTGTACTTTTTCTGCTTGTTTCTAGTATATTTTGAGATGCAAATAGTTTATAATGAAATGTTTTTGCGATTTTACTGTTTTGTATTGATGGTGCCGACTGCTGCATTGGCCAGGTTTCTCAGTCTCAATGGGAATTCCCGGTTAAATAAAGGTAAAATAAAATAAATTAAAAAGTGAATTGCTGCGTGAGGCTCTTCTAATCTTTACTTGGTGGAAATCTGTAAGTGTGCCGCGGTTCTGAGGAGGACAGAGAGACTTGTGCTTTAAAGTGCACTTAAAGGTAAGGAGTTTTAAAGCGTGAGGAGCTGGATCTTTGAGAACATTCCTGAGGCCTTTTTTCCCTTTTGGAGCAGCCCAGGCAGATAAAAGGAAACACTCGAGTGGATTAAAGTGTTCAGAATGTATCAGCATCAAACCACTGGAGTTTTTGCCCTCTACATTTTTCAAACACGGTCAATAGATCTAAATATTTTACTGTGCCCAGGCCCATTTATTGTTTGATGTTTAAAAACTTGTGTGAAATGAAAGAAAATTCATTAAAGGAGAAGGCCCCAGAACGAGACCCGGCGATCAGCTTTGAAAATCTGGTTTAACTGGAATATTGATCATTCTCTTTCTTCTGTGACAAAAGCCACTAGGGACGCTGGAGGTGTCAGTGGATGAAGGTGCTGCCAATAACAGCAGACAGTGAACAGAGGTGAGGGAGAGGAGCATTCTGACACACGGATCCAATACAACGGGATGACCGGACATCACAGCGCACTGAACGCATGTGAGGGCTCATATGCACAAAAACAGGAGAAAATGAAGACAGCTCCCTCAACACACTCAGATCCAATCATCAGGATTAACCAATACATCCCACACTTATACCTGACAACTGGACACTCGCGTACTGTCTGAGGAATAAACATACGCATTCTCCTTCACTCACAAACGTGATGAGTCTGTAGTTTCCCCCTGTTAGTACACAGGTACAGCTTTAGTCCATCTGAGTATACGATACTATTGGTAAAAGTGAAACATTAGTTAAATAAGCAGTTAGTTAAGTCAAGTCAAGGTGATTCTTCAGCCTCTGAGTCGGACCATATCGGGTGCATGCCCTCCATTCCAAATGTGTTTTGAACAGGACACAGCAGGAGACCAGCAGCTCCTCTGGCTCGTATTGACTGACGTGGCTGATGAGGGTCCAGGCTGCTCTTTGGCAGGAGGCTGGCGAAGCATGCAGAGGTGGCCCTCAGCAGGGTGTGAGGAGGGGACCAAACAGTCGTCCTTCATAGATATTCTGAGCGAGGCTTCATCCTCCGGCTCAGTCAAGGTCTGTGCACGCCTCTGAGGGAGCGCGCAGGGTCATGGATGACACCGCCTCTGCCAAACGTGACAGCACAGCTGGGCCTGTAATGACAGAGGGTCTGCCCAGCACGGGCCAGGAGCCGCACGGGGAGAGAGAGGGGCAGCAGCCATGTTGGACGGGCAGATGTTCAGCACAGAAGACAGCTGCACTACAGGGACCCTGAGCTCCTCTCCTCTCTGTAATTGAAAATCATGTAAAAGGTCAATTGTGTGATGCTGCCTGTCCCTCTCTGCTAGTTGTTCCTTTCAGTGGAACATGACAAAAACAGCACTGACTGGATGATAGCCTTTGCCTCAATTACAGCCTATTTAGATGTGATGTCAGAATAATGATGCTATCTGTAAACATTCCCCGTGAATAAATCTGCATACAAGAGGTGCAGGCCATCTGGTGGGGCCCACACAGGGGTCCCACAGTGGAGCCTAATCATGAGATACATTAGACAGACACTGTTATGACATTTGGACTTTGAAGATAGGAGAAACTTCACATCCACACAGGGCTGAGCAGCAGAGCACATCGTGGTGTCTGGGGTCAGTGACTGTCCTGAAAACAGTGGCCCTCTCCCTCCCGCGCTCTGATGAGAACTGGCACGGCTCAAACCTCCACAGAGAATCTCGTGTTTGGGGTTTTCTTAAACAGAACCAGCCACAAAACCGTCACGCCCCATCCTCCTCTCACAAACGCTCAACTTCGACTGACAGGAACAATCAGATCAGGAATGAAGCTTCCTTGTGTAACACCAAACCTGATACCTGGCACTGCCGGTGTGCAAAAAGTATCGTCATCGTGGGCTGCTGTATCGATACAATACTTTTTTTTTTTGCTTATTTAGTATGTAAGAGAGTAAGAGTAATAAAACTTGTTTATGCAATAGACTAGACACATTTAGATGTTTAAAATAGCTGCATTTCATATTAACCTTGCAGAAGTAGTGTTTAAAAGATACGGAAGCCGACAGAGGCCATGTTTGTAATGATTATTTTCCACCTTAATAACGAGAAAATGAACTCGAGAGCTCAAGAAAACGACACAATTCATTTGTGATCTTGAGAAAACTAAACTGTTATTCCGTGATCTCGAGAAAACACTGTATCTCCGTGGGTAAAGACGAAGCCGGGCCAGTCTTCTGCGGAGGTGCCGCGGACTAATCTTGAAATGATCCCAAATTAAAAGACGTAAAGCAATCAACCCCTGATCAAAATATTGCCTTATCAGCTGATTGATTATTATTCCAGACATTCTAATGACCAAAAACACGTCTATTCAGAATGAGAAATAGCCCCGAAGTCAGCCTGTCACAACGTGGAGGTAGACGTTTCAGTTGTTTTCTCGAGATCACGGAATAATTGTTTCGTTTTCTTGAGGTCTCGAATTAATTATCTCGTTATCTCGGGATAACAAGGAAGAAACGATTTTGCTTATGAATATGGCCTCTGTCGACTTCCATAAAAAGATGCACTTTCTAGTCTAGAGAGTCCGCCACCTGCTTGTCTCTAATTGAAATAATATAAATGTTATGCTTTGTCTAAACTTATTATTGTATTTTAGAGCAATGGAAACACCCAATGAGTAAATGTTAGAAGGATGTTTAATGTCATACTATGGAACACTCCAGAGAAAGCGATAAGATCTCCATGGAGACAAGTAGATAGCAGACCCTCCACCAGAAAAGTTGCGAAAAAAAGAGTATAATGTACAATTTACTGTATCAATTACCGCATGTACTACAAAAACTAAAATCTAGCCAAGTTAGGATGACTTGAATTAAGAAAGTTTTATTGTGATTTTAGTAAATTTCACTTGACAAGTAAAATGATCGACCAATGAAACAAGCCTTTTTGCCATTAAAATATGAAAATACAGCTTGTTTCACTTAAGATAAGAAAAATAACAAGTCATTTAAAATAGGAAACAGAATCTAATGTTGCTTGAATTAAGAAAAACACTTATTCCATTGGCAGATCATTTTACGTGTCAAGCTGAATCTCCTCAAATACAGTAAAATGTTCTTAATTTATGTCATTTTAACTTACCTAGATATTCCTTTGGTATCGTAAATGATTAAATGGTAAATGATGATGTTTCTATATCGCGCTTTTCCACCTTTAAAACTATCAAAGCGTTTTTTTTACATCAAGAAACCACTCCCCCATTCACATACGCACTCATACACCAATGTACGCACTGGGGGGGCAAAGTGGGTTAAGTGTCTTGCTCATGGACATAACAACCAGTGTTGGGAATAACGATGTTTAATTATTACTCTGCAAATTTCTCTGATCTGGCCAAGATTTTAAAACTTATATCAGGTTATTCATCTTGTTTTCAGATTTATTACCTACTTACTAGTTCTAAAACTGTTTAATTCTAGTCTAGAGGGAGTTTATTTTAAAAGAACTTGTCAAGTAAAATTATTTTGCTGCACGGACAGTTAATTTCACCACTTTTAAGTCATTTTCTGATAGATTTAAGTGTTTATATCTTAAATTTTGGCCAAGCTTTTTTGCAGTGTGTACATCGTCGGTAACAAAGTAATCTAATTAATTAGACTCCCCATCGTTACAGCGCCGTTATTGTTACCGGGAAAGCAAAGTGGCACGTTACAGTTGGGTTGAATGAGGCGCCGCGGTGTCAGGCTTCGTGCAGCGGACAGTCGTGCATCATCAGCAGGAGCGAGGAGAGTGCCGGGCTGGTCATAACGACAGACTTCATCTGTGGGAGCTGAAACCGCGCCGCCAACCTGTGGGTCGGTGACCGCTCAACCAAAGATGTTTATGTCAAGAGTAGGATTCGAACCGCCAACTGAGCTACTGTCGCCCTTTGCAGTGTGTATCGCTGTATCATGATACAGTGGTCCCTCGTTTATCGAGGGGGTTAGGTTCCAGAAATAACCCATAATGAGTGAAATCCACGAAATAGGACTTTATAGAACTTTATATTTTACAATTATTCTACATGTTTTAAGGCTGTAAATGCCTTAAAACACTGGAATTAACGTTTCGTCACATTTCTCTCTCGTTTAAACACTCAAACTTTTGTAGATTTTCAACAAAATGTATTAATAGTGAAGCGTGGGGGCTCCGCCGGGAGCCCCGCCGGACGCGCGAGGGGAGCGGCTCATCCAACGGCACTGGCACGTCCCGGGACGCGACGTGCACCAACCCCTTGGAGAAGTGCGCGTGGTCAAATCCGTGACAGAACAGCACGACCGGCGCAAGGCCGGGGCTGCGAGCACGAGATCAAACCGCGGCGCCCGGACCATGCCTCCCCCTCAGGACCGAGTCCTCGCTGCCCGAGCCACAAACCGAACACGCACAAACGAACGCAAGAGCTGCACGAAACCAGCAAAGAGCTGATTTAATCCTGGTTTAGACCTGGTCTAATCCCAGTTTAGTCCAGGTTTAGACCTAGTCCAGTTCTGGTTTAGTCCAGGACCAGTTCAGGTTTAGACCTGGTTTAGACCTGGTCTAGACCTGGTTTAGTTCTGGTCTAGACCTGGTTTAGTCCACGTTTAGTCCACGTTTAGTCCACGTTTAGTCCACGTTTAGTCCACGTTTAGTCCTGGTCTAGTCCTGGTCTAGTCCTTGTTTAGTCCAGGACCAGTCCAGGTTTAGACCTGATTTAGACCTGGTCTAGACTTGGTTTAGTTCTGGTCTAGACCTGGTTTAGTCCACATTTAGTCCTGATCTAGTCCTGGTCTAGTCCTGGTCTAGTCCCGGTCCCCCCAGCGTCCCCCATCTATTAGTCGGCAAAGGTCTACAGTCTCTTAGCCAATCAGGACACAGAACACAATGTTACACTATAAAAAAAAAAAGTTACATTATAAAAAATTAAAAATAAAAAAAACAGCAAAACAGCGAGGAACAGTGAACCGCGATAGAGCGAGGGACCACTGTAATATCGTATAGCGAGCCCTTTATCGGTGTATTGTATCGAATCGTGAGCGACCGTCTGATTCCCAGCCTGTACTTGGCAGCTACACTGACTTTAAATAGTGTCTATAAAAACATACCAAAGCATGTTTACTTCAGCAATTAATCTCAAAGTTGTTGGTTTTAATGAGCAGCTCTGGGCGCACACTCAAACACATGCTTTCAGGAAATCTCTTAAAATTTCGGCAACAAGCGCTGACATTGAAGCACCAGCGAAAACAGGAAGGAAACAATATATTCCATAAACTTTCCAGGATGAGAAACTGATCAATTCCACTTGTGTCTGCAGGAACCCGCCTCGAGGCACGACTCTGTTTGCCACACACTTTTGCCAATAACACAATCACAGTCTAACCGCACACTTGGACGGACGCACTGTCGCAAATGATGTTTTGATTCAAGCATATTGCGCATTTTCTCCGCAGCCGTGCTCTTGCTGGCTGTTTACAGGTTCTATAAGTAAAACCAGGGGATGCTGTTCTAAAAGGCCATACTGTATATTACGCAGAATTGGGTCTCGTGAGGTTTAAATCACGTTAGAATGTTTCCTCGTCAAAAAACATAGCTGGAGTTGTGTTTTGTTTCACTCACACGTTTGAGTAATCCCTTTATTATGAGTCTGAAAATGCTCTGCTCCAACTGATCTCACGAAGCGGTAGTTTCCAAGTTAACAGCTACCTTTTACCTTTAGTTCTGTAGACAATGGAAATTCCAATTAATCAAAATTAAATTAATCCAAATGCTTCTAGTGAAGGTGTGTGGAGTTTAAAAACACATACCAGCATTTTCTGCTTGAGAGAAGAACCCAAATATGCAGATTTGCGTGTTAAACAAAAAACAAACAGAACAAAACACAACTCCAGGTAAGTTTTTAATGAGGAAACAAACTAATGTAACATGGGTTCTTGAAAATAAGACCAAACAAAACTGAAAATATGACAAATCTGAAAAACAGCAACCACCAGACCCCACGGAAAGTTTCTTCCTAAGAGACCTGCTAATGATTTTGAGCAGCCTCTTATTTAACGGTGCACTATGTAGCTTTTTTGGCAGAGGGCCCACCAGTTGCTTGTTTTCACGGAGATGTTATTGCTTTACCTGCAATGTCCCAAAGTATGGCATTAATCTTAACAATCTCCATAGAGACAAGCAGGAGATGCCACCCGGCTAATTTACGGAAATCTGTCAGAATGCATACAGCTCTGGGAAAAAATAAGAGACCACTGCATTTTTTTCTGAAATCAGCATCTCTACATGTATTACAGCCATTCCATTCCAGCGTCTGTTGAATTCCAACACAAACACAAAGCTGAGCTACTTCACTTCTTGCACCAGGAGTGGAATAAAGTCACCCAAGAACAATGTGAAAGACTTGTGGAGAGCATGTCAAGACGCATGAAAGCTGTGATTAAAAATAAGGCTTATTGCACCAAATATTGATTTCTGAACTCTTCTTAAGTGTAAACATTAGTATTATGTTGTTTTAAAATGAATTTGATCTTGTTTCTTTGCATTGTTTGAGGTCTGAAAACATGTACAGTGAACCCTCGTTTATCGCGGGGGTTAGGTTCCAGAAATAGCCCGCAATAAGTGAAATCCGCGAAGTAGGACAATTTTATATTTTACAATTATTCTACATGTTTTAAGGCTGAAAACGCTTCACCAGACACATTATACACCTTTCTGAGACTGGTATTAACATTTTTCTCTTGTTTAAACACTCAAACTTTTGTAGATTTTCATTAAAATATATTAATAGTGGGGGGGGGGGGGGGGCACGTGACACGCGGACACGTGCGCGCGGACACGTGTGCGCGGACACGTGCGCGCGGACACGTGTGTTTGTTTTGGTACCACATATCCATGCCATGTGCGAAAGTCGAGTGGAAAGCGACCTGGATATCATTTTGGGCAAGACTCAAGCCACTGCTAACAGTGCCGAACTGCTAACAGACGCCTCTGAGCACCAGTCCTCACCACAAGACCAGGTAAGACTAACCTGCGCTCACAAGAATTGGTTGCATTTCACCCCGGCTCCAAAATCAGACCGCTATCAATGCGTCGCCAATACTCCACAGCTCTCTAGGACGGGGTCGGGTTCGTGAGGGGAAAAGACCCACTGTCTCCTCTGTGCGCGCGAGTGTCCTCCCCCCGCTGCGGCTCCCCCGGACGCCGCGCGGCCAGGCGCCAGGCCCGTCCATGTTGATTCTTGGCTCTTCCATTTGTCCGGCTCGCACTCAGTCTCTTCCATGGTCCGGCTCGCACTCAGTCTCTTCCATTTGTCCGGCTCGCACTCAGTCTCTTCCATGGCTCGTGCAAGTAAACAAAGGCCACACCTCCTGTCACCCAGGCGCTCTCGTGAAGGACATCAGAGACTCTGTCCCTACCATCCCTGGTCTAGACCTGGTTTAGTCCTGGTTTAGACCTGGTTTAGTCCTGGTTTAGACCTGCTTTAGACCTGGTTTAGTCCTGGTCTAGTCTCTTAGCTAATCAGGGTGCAGGACAGAATGTTACACTGTAAAAAAAAGTTACACTATAAAAAAAAAAAAAAAAAATTGGAAAAAAAAATCCGCGAAACAGCGAGGCCGCGAAGAGTGAACCGCGATACAGCGAGGGTTCACTGTATCTTTTTTTGTTATTTTGACCGTTTGTCATTTTCTGCAAATAAATGCTCTAAACGATAATATTTTTATTTGGAATTTGGGGGAAATTTTGTCAGTAGTTTATAGACTCAAACAAAAATGTTCCTTTTGCCCAAACACATACCTATAAGTAGTAAAATCAGAAAAACTGATCATTTTGCAGTGGTCTTCCAGAGCTGTATTTTATTTGAGGTATTTTTGAGCAATGAAAACACCCATAATTGAATGCATCTATCTTGTATAAGTTTAAAGTTCAAAAAGTCAGCTTTATTGTCAAAAACCATATGCACAGGGTGCACACACAGGATTTGAAATTGCAGCGCCCCCTAGGCCCACAGTGAACATAAAATATCTGATAAACAAGACAATAAACACAATGACTAAAACGTCACTTATACCCATAGCAAAAGTACAGTAATACTATATTGTGGAATATTACAAGCAAAGCAATATCATCTCCATGGTGACGGACCCAGCGCACTTTTAAGCAGGATTGATTTTGCCACTCGTATCATATTGTAACTGTACCAGGGCATGTGTACAGCTCCAGAATGTACATTTCAAAGACAAGACAGCTTCTGGGCTTGCTCAACTTTTGCTTGTTATCAGGAGCTGAGAGTGAAATGGAGAGAATTGATCTTTTGTCTACTGGAGGTGCACTCCCTTGGGCACGCCGCTCGCTCCGCTCCGGCTTGGCACGTAACCACCCCTCATCCACCCTCGTCCACCCTCCCCGCTGGCTCCCTCCCTCGCTGCGTGCATGGCGGCTGCCTCTCCTCCAGCTGACACTTGTCCTACCGTTACAGGGAGAGACGTGCACTGAGCTCCTGACACCACCATTGATCCAGCCCCGTTTGCCCATAAGCTCCATATCAAGCTCCCGGAGACTGGTGGAGACAGAGGAGGGTTAGGGGAGGAGGAGGACGGAGGGATGGGAAGGAATTGTCGACTCAACTTGGATCTTCAAACTAACAATGTTTGGAGTGGGATTGGAGCAGAAACACTGGAAACTGAGGCGTTATCAGTTGAGCTGGGTTCATTTTATTGCTAATACAGAGAATAGAGGTAAAAAATAACTATTATTACCACATCTATTTTGGTGCAAATGTTGATATAAAGTCTCCTAAGTCTACTCAAAGTAAGATTCAATATTTTAAGAGCCCATATTAACCATTTTCTGATCTATGATGTAGTAGTTCTGCAGCACAAACATACCTCACATTCACACATTTTTGTTGAACACACAAATCTTCTTCTCTGAGACAGAAAACACTCTGTTCCACCTTGTGATGTCACGGAGTAATACAGGAAGTGCTCCATACACCTTCACTAGAATTATTTCGAGAATTTCAGTCCTGGAATTAACTATTTCTACTGAACGAAAGGTAAAAAGTAGCTGTTTACTTGAAAACTACAGTTTCATGACATCACAAGGTGGAACGGAGTATTTTGAGATTTGGAAATATAGACAGACTAATAAGAAAGGAGTACTTAAAGGATTACAAATGCAAAAGAAAGCTCATTATGTTAAACTAGAAGAGGGGGTGGGATTAAAGAAATTTTCTTTTTCTCACTCCTTTTTGGGCAAATTTTTGTTGTTGTAGTTGTTGTTAGGCCCGAGCGCTAAAGCATAGGGCCTATTGTTATTGTTCTGGTTTTTCTTATTTTTATTTATTCTTCTTCTTATTATTATTATTATTATTATTATTTTCCTCCCCCCCTTTTTGCAAGGTTCGGGTACTTCCCACCGACAAAAACTCACAAACCTTTGCACAAAATTGCCAAAAAAGGAATTTACAAATAATCTGTATTTAAAAAATCTTAAAAAATGGCTCGAGAGTTCCCCCTGGAAAATCAAAATACATTGTGCCTATGGCTATACCCGTGTTGCCATGGCAACAGGCCAAACATCTGTCCTCGCCAATGGGACGCCCGGCAATGGGACGCCCGGCAAAAGCGTTTCCATGGTTCAGCGTTCAGTCTTTTATAACTTTTAATGTCCCACTTGTCGAGATGATCCAGCACGATTTTGGTGAGTCTGGGTCAAAAACCCTGGAGATGTTTGTTAAAATACAAGGACAGGAAAATTTGCCTTCGGTGCGGGGTCACGTGCTCGGTCCAATATGGCTGACTTCCTGTTGGTCGCCTAGCAACGGTGTTTCTGTGTACCAAATTTGGTTTGGCTATGACAAAGTTTTTGCCGGGCGTCCCATTGGCGAGGACAAGTAGCGATGAACGGCCCTCGCTTGTTGTTGTTGTTGTGGTTGTTGTTATTTCTGTTATGATTGCACTTTTGTCAGATGTATAAATTGCTTAATTGCCCAAAATACATAAATAATAATAATAAAAACATGTGAGAATGAAACCAAACACAAGTCCAGGGGTGTTTGTGATGAGGAAAACTATAATTATTATAACATAGATCAGAAAATTGCATAATATGGGCCCTTTAAACGTACAGATTCTAAATAGCAGCTTCTCCACGCTGTTGGATTTGAACCGTTTCCACTCATCAGAAAGAAAATGGTCAATTCGTATCGTATTACATTTCTCTTTTTGGTTTACACTCCGCCTGTTAATCCCACCTTGAAATTACAACCACACACTAGGCTGAATTCCTCTACTGACGGCCAGCCAGGCTACTTTGGTCTGAAAAATCTCCAAAAGCGACCTATAAAATCCCAAATCCAATCAGGACTACCATTAGCGGAGGATACTGTATAACCTAAAACATTTCAGAGCATAAAAACAAACTCAGAAGACAGATTTAAATGAGTTTTCTTGGTCATTTCTTGTCTCAGTCTACAAATCACTCACACCACATGGCTGGAAGATTAAGTTCAGATTTAACAAAGTACAATGAGTCGGTAGTGTACTTTCGGGGCGTATTCCCAACTGGTTTCATAGATTGTTGTTATTGGATGTCCGCGCAGCCTTCTGAGTGCTTTTGATTGGGGATCTTTTCTGTTATTATTACCGAGCGTTATTGGCATCGAGAGGAGAGGGGAGGAAGGGCTCTCGGGTTCAGCGGTGGGCAAAGGGAGAGGAGAAAAAGGCGGAGGGGCGGTGGGACACACATAATCGTTTGCGGGTTAGACAATTTCAACAGCGCGGACGGAAGGATGCCCTCGGTAAGCACCGGCGAGCAGCGGAGAGGCGGGCAGAGCTGCGCGCACGGGCGGAAGACGATTCAAGTTTAATAATGGTGGGTCCTAATTGCCGTCCTCCAAGAAGCAAACCTCCACCTACCCCCACCCCCTTTCGCACTTAAAGATCTGAACACTAATTACGGTGAGAACGCACGGCACTGTCACCCGATATTAAGTTGTAGCAGCGCCGACCGAGATAATCGATAAACACTTAAGTTGTAGCAAGAGGAAAAGCGAGGAGCAAAAAAAAAAAAAAGACTATTTTTTTCTGTAAGGAACAAGGAAGGCCTCAGACATTCTCATTTTCAGGATGGTACTTGAAAAACTGCACTGCACAGACGCCAGCAGAACAAATTTTGAAATGTGGTATCGTGCTGCAAAAAATGCCAGTAAATGATAATAAAGATTATGATAAAAGGAGAAATTCAATTTGTCAACTGGACAAAGCCATTAGGGTTTGAATGGGGTATGCTAAACTAGATACCAGAGACAAACTGGAAATACAAAAGACAGAAACTCAAAACAAAGAGGTGGGATAGTTTCAGAATAATTTCATTGTAGTTAGCTCCTCCCTGCAGCTAGATATAAGCAGTGTCCATCAGCACTCTAAGCAGAACTGACGAAGCACCCCGGATAAGTTGCGAAACGTTTTCGACCAAATAAACTTTGTCCAGTTGACAAATTGAATTTCTCCTTTTATCAAGGATTCTACCTGGATGACTGAGGGATTCTTCACACATAATAAAGATTAGTTAATGACGGATACTGTAACCTCATAATAATTTAGTAAAACAAAAATCATAATTAAAAAAAAACAAAAAGCTAAAAATGCATCTTAAAGGAGACGCAATTATTCAAAAGAGAGAACTTTAACTATAATTATTTTGGACTGACTTTTATTTAAAGGTGGTGTGTCTGATATTTACTGTCTTAAAAGATTCAAGATTCAAAGCTTTTATTGTCATATGCACAGTAAAGAAACACGTTTCCCTGTACAATGAAATTCTTACTTTGCTGCCCACCCTGGATGCCAAGAGCAAAAAATTAAAATAGATAAATAAGATAAAAAGAAGCATGTAAAAAAGAATAATCAAATAGAAACAATCTTTACTGAATTTACACTATAAAAAATATAGGCTGGGTGCTGTGTACATATTTACAGATAATGTGCAACATTGGTTTCATGTGTCAGTAGTAAAAACAGTGTGTAAACATGGTTGATATAGCGCAAACAGGAAGTGTAAACATGGTTAATATAGTGCAAACAGGAAGTGTAAACATGGTTAATATAGTGCAAACAGGAAGTGTAAACATGGTTAATATAGTGCAAACAGGAAGTGTAAACATTGTTGATATAGTGCAAACAGGAAGTGTAAACATGGTTAATATAGTGCAAACAGGAAGTGTAAACATGGTTAATATAGTGCAAACAAGAAGTGTAAACATGGTTAATATAGTGCAAACAAGAAGTGTAAACATGGTTAATATAGCGCAAACAGGAAGTGTAAACATTGTTGATATAGTGCAAACAGGAAGTGTAAACATGGTTCATATAGTGCAAACAAGAAGTGTAAACATGGTTCATATAGCGCAAACAGGAAGTGTAAACATTGTTGATATAGTGCAAACAGGAAGTGTAAACATTGTTGATATAGTGCAAACAGGAAGTGTAAACATGGTTAATATAGTGCAAACAGGAAGTTGTAAATATGGTTAATATAGTGCAAACAGGAAGTGTAAACACTGTTGATATAGTGCAAACAGGAAGTGTAAACATGGTTAATATAGTGCAAACAGGAAGTGTAAACATTGTTGATATAGTGCAAACAGGAAGTGTAAACATTGTTGATATAGTGCAAACAGGAAGTGTAAACATGGTTAATATAGTGCAAACAGGAAGTGTAAACATTGTTGATATAGTGCAAACAGGAAGTGTAAACATGGTTAATATAGTGCAAACAAGAAGTGTAAACATGGTTAATATAGCGCAAACAGGAAGTGTAAACATTGTTGATATACTGCAAACAGGAAGTGTAAACATTTTTGATATAGTGCAAACAGGAAGTGTAAACATGGTTAATACAGTGCAAACAGGAAGTGTAAACATTCGAGCAGTTACATGTGCAGCTGTAATCTGAGAGATTAGTTTAACAGTTGGTCAGTAATAGTGCAAATTACTCATGTCCAAAGTATAGGTCAATCAATGTCCAGGAGGGAGTTCAAGCAGTCCAGCAGTTCAAGAGTCTGATAGCAGTTGGGAAGAAAGAGCTCTTAAGTCATGTTATAAAGCTGTTACCTAATCAAAAACATAGCTGGAAATCAGGAACCTGATGACGCTGTAGAGGCGAAACGCATTGTTCGCTCTAAGCCCAATAAAGGAATAAGAGTAAAGTCAAGCGAGCGTGCGGTAAATTTCTTCTTTTCTGAAATAGCTGGAGTTGTGTTTTGTTTCATTCACACAAGTTTGAGTTATCCTTTATTATTCATCTGTCTACATCTCCAAAGCTCAAAACACTCTGTTCCACCTTGTGATGTCATGAAGAGGTAGTTTCCAAGTTAACCTCTACTTTTTTACATTTTGTTCAGTAGAGATTTGCAATAACAGGGGTGAAATTATTATTAAATGATTCTAATAAAGGTGTATGTAGTTCAAAACACAGTGGATCAACACGTGGAACAGAGTGTTTTCTGTTTGAGAGAAAAACTAAACCTAAATATGCAGGGTTTGTGTGTTAATTGAAAATACAGCTCTGGACAAAAATAAGAGACCACTGCAAAATTATCACGATTTTACTACTTATAGGTATGTGTTTGGGCAAAAGGAACATTTTTGTTTGAGTCTATAAACTACTGACAACATTTCCCCCAAATTCCCAATAAAAATATTATTGTTTAGAGCATTTATTTGCAGAAAATGACAAAAGGTCAAAATAACAAAAAAGATACATGTTTTCAGACCTCAAACAATGCAAAGAAACAAGATCAAATTCATTTTAAAACAACATAATACTAATGTTTACACTTAAGAAGAGTTCAGAAATCAATATTTGGTGCAATAACCCTTATTTTTAATCACAGCTTTCGTGTGTCTTGGCATGCTCTCCACAAGTCTTTCACATTGTTCTTGGGTCCTACTTTAGATCTGGTTTAGTCCTGGTTCAGATCTCAATTAATCCTAGTTTAGTCCTGGTTTAGTCCCCTTTTTAACCTGGTTTAGTCCTGGTTCAGATCTGGTTTAATCCTAGTTTAGTACTGGTTTAGTCCCCTTTTTAACCTGGTTATTCCTTGTTCATCCCTGGTTTAGTCCTGGTTCAGACCTGGTTTAGTCCTAGTTTAGATCTGCTTTAGTCTTGGTTCAGACCTGGTTTAGTCCCAGTCTTTCACATTGTTCTTGGTTGACTTTATTCCACTCCTGGTGCAAGAACTGAAGTAGCTCAGCTTTGTGTTTGTGTTGGAATTCAACAGACGCTGGAATGGAATGGCTGTAATACATGTAGAGATGCTGGTTTCAGAAAAAAAAAAGTAGTGGTCTCTTATTTTTTTCCAGAGCTGTATGTGAATGAAACAAAACACAACTCCAGGTCTGTTTGTGATGAGGAAACAACATTATAACATCAGAAAATAGAGTAACATGGGCGCTTTAATCACTACAGTAAGAATTATGTTAGGCTTACCTACAGTATGTGTGCTACCAATACAATACTGAATGGGCCCCACCTTCCCCATGGGTTTCTCCAGTGTCTGTGAGAGAAAGGTGAACCCGGTCACTCTAATTACAGGGGCCCGAGCTCTCTCCGTCTCCCTCTCTCGCACACACACTCACCGGGCCCAGCTAAAGACAGGCCAATTAGGGCGAGCAGGAGATAAGGGAAGTTTTATTTGTATACTAATTAAGCCCCTGATGTAATTCAAAGGGGAGGGGAGCGGAGGGGACTACAGAGAGGCAGCGTAATTGTGTGTTGGAGAAAAGGTTGCTTTAGGTGCGGTTATCTGAGAAACGCAGCCTTGAGATAGCTGGCCCCTAATCCTGCCGCTGAGCCCCCATACCGAACCACAAGGTCTCTCATAATTTCCACTGTTATGTTTGAAATGGTAGACTCAGAGTGTGTTTAATGTCCGCACAGGAATTGTTGATACCACTTTATAATATTCAGAATGAGTCAGGACTAGTAAATACTTAGGAGTTAGAAGTTATAGTTAGCGTGTTACTTAAAGGTCCTATATTATGCAAAATTGAGCTTTGTGAGGTTGAAGCCATGTTAGAATATTGTTACCTCCTCAGAATCATGTCTGGAGTTGTGTTTTACTTCATTCACACATGTTTATTATTAGCGTGTCTATATCTCAAAAGGTCAAAATGCTCTGTTCCACCTTGTGATGTCACAGAAATAACAACAAAAAACAAATAAAAACAAAACATTTGCCCAAAAAAGGGTGAGAAAAAGAAAACTTATTTAATCCCACCTCCTCTTCTAATTTACGATAATGAGCTTTTTCTTTTGCATTTTTCGGACATTTTACATTAGACTTGAACTATTTACAAAAAGAAACCAACAATGGTAAAGAAAGTAAGGAAACCAACAATGGAAACAGACACTGATACGGGTAACGTGATGGAAACAACAAACCAACAATGGTGCGGAAACAACAAGCATAAACCAGCTCTACAGAAGATAGTTTGTTCTAATATTCAGACCCACTCTCTATAAACTGTGACCAGACCAAGTGTTTATAGAACAGCTTGAATTGATGGATATTTTGGCATTTCTTGAGACGTGTATCCAGACCGTTCCAGAGTTTTACACCACATGTCGACACACAGAAGCGTTTACGTGTACTTCTAACATTTGACAATTCAAAATTTCCATCCCCTCTTAAATTATGAGTTCTCGCTCTCATTTTGAACAAGTTTTGTAGATTATTTGGTAGTAAATTGTTGAATGCTTTAAATAATATCATCAGTGTGTAATATTTTCAAGGTCAGGAATCTTTAGGAGCTTAGATTGAATAAAAATCCAACTTTATGGATGATTCACAAAGCTCGTTTTTGTAATATAATCAATGGATGAACTGTACATTGGTAAGTGTTCCCCCACACTTCAAGACAATATGTGAAATAAGATATTAAGTTTTTCAAGTTAATAGCTTCCTTGTACCGTTATAAACATGCTCTAGCGCTGACCACAAGAAAGAGTTTTTGTATATCTGTCTGTGGGGTGAAAATATGTAACAGCCTGAGTTATGAACTAAAACACTGTTCAAACATTAAGGAGTTTAAATTATACAAAATGTATACAAATCTAGTATTCTGAGTCGTTATAGTGATGCAATGTTGTAATGGTTAGTGTATTAAATTATTATAAATGGCTTATCTGTGGACATTATAAATATAAGTTGTATAGTAATACCAGATAAATTCGGTTCAGAGGAAACCGGACAATATTAAAGGAGAAGTAACGTTTTTTACAATCTGATTGTAAAAAACGTATTTCGGTAATAAAACAAGTTGTTTTACTCACCCATAGCACTTTGGTGTCATATGGAGCACTTCCGGAGATGTTTTAGATTTGCGATCTCCATAATGTGAGTTCTCGGGGCACATGTTTGCGGTCTCCAAATAACACAAACTTTAGCACTTTTCAAATCATAGAAGCTCGATGTCTTAGTCTACGATTTAGTTTGGTCAAAAGTGGCCTGTAATCCGAGATTTAGCCATAGTTTCGAGTAGATGAGGACGCCAGTGCGCATGTGCGGAGTGTGCTCTCAGCTCCCGGGACCCAAACATGAAACGCAAAGCTGTAAACTATGGATAAATCTCGGATTACAGGCCACTTTTGACTCAAACGAAATCGCAGACTAAGACATCGAGCTTCTATGATTTGAAAAGTGCTAAAGTTTGTGTTATTTGGAGACCGCACGGGGAATATATTATATGCCCCGAGCTATGGCTAGAAGTCGCGCTAGGCTAACGCAAATCTAAAACATTTCTGGAAGTGCTCCATATGACACCAAAGTGCTATGGGTGAGTAAAACAACTTGTTTTATTACCGAAATAAGGCTCAAATTGTAAAAAACATTACTTTTCCTTTAATGCTTAAATGACTGTAAGGGGTGGGATTGAAAAAGTTAACACTTCTTCCCATAACCCTTTGAGATATGTTACTTATGTAAAGGAAATTATATTAATATGCCTACGCGTACATGTATACGTGTAATGTATTATGTACTGTATATTGACTTTGTGACATACTCAATAAATTAATTCATTCATACATACCTTTTGTTCAGTAGAGATGGGCAATTCCAGATCTGAAATCATTCAAATGATTCTAGTGATGGTGTGTGGAGTTTAACAACACAGTACTACCACATGACATCACAAGGAGGAACAGAGTGTTTTCTGTTTGAGAAGAACACAGCCTAAATATGCAGGGTTTTGTTTTCAACATAATGTATAACATATGGTATATTCCATGTCTCTTTACAATTCCATGCATTATTAATCCCAATGATTCAAATTCCTTATCGTATTTTATTTATCAGTGATGTTCTGTGTTGCACTGAATAGTACAAAAGGCCTTATAATCTAACTTTCATGTTTTTATTACATAGAAAGTCGTGCATAATGTACAGAGCTGTCCTACGTACATTAAAGGGCCCGTATTATGCTATTTTATTGTTAAGTTGAAAAGTACCACCCCATGACATCACAAGGAGGAAGAGAGCATTCAAACTCACTCAAACACGTGTGAATGAAACAAAACACAACTCCAGGTATGTTTTTGAAGACCAACAACAATTATAACATGATTTAAAGCTCACAAGAATCAATTTTAAGTAATATAGGACCTTTAAAGGTGCATTGTGTAACTTGGTCCATCAAATGTTTTTCTCCATGGATATCTTATTGCTTAGTCTGGAATGTTTCATAGTATGGCATTAAACCTTTTTATCTTCATGGAGACCAAACCAGACCAAACACAGGTCAGATCTGCGGAGAGGCAACCCCGCTCAGAGTCAGGCTATGTTTATATGATGACGGTCTGAGCAGAAGACGCAAAAGTGGTGTCGCGTCTTCACTTTTTATTCCACGTTTAGACGAGTGTTTTTGGGAGGAAATCTGCTGTGCATACGGTGACGCAAAAGTGTGTGGAATTGGATTGGGTATGCATGCCAGGCGGCTAGGTGGCGCTGTGATACATTATCACTATGTCCACGTGCATGTGTAGAATCTTCCTTAAAGGTCCCGTGGCATGAAATTTTCACTTTCTGAGGTTTTTGAATGTTAATCTGAGCTCCCCTACCCTGTTTAGGGCCCCTCCATGGCTAAAAGTTGCGAAATGTGTCCTTTTCTGCGTTTGAATAAAGGACAGCCCAAACAGGCGATTCTGAACAAGGGAACTTTCTAATGTCACACTCGCAGAAAGGTTTCCACCCCCCGTCTGGATGTCCACACCGTCTCTGGAAATCACGCCCAGAGAGTTTGGACCGCAAACGAGCTATGCAATGTGAGATGCGGTTTTTTATTTGCCTGGAGACACGTGAGAGTGTTCGGATGTCCTTTATCCGAGCCTCTGAACCTCTGAAACAGCAGTGGTTTAATTCTGTTTTCTGTGAAAATGTGTTTGTTTGTTTTTTTTTAATGGAAATCTTCTCATATCTTCCTCTGCGCTTAAAACACGGAAGTGGGGCCAGCGCACATCGCACCGCTAATCCAGGAAACAGTATTTGGCCACACCCCCACCAGCTGCAATGGCCTGTCTCTGTCCTCCTCATTTGCATTCAAGCAACAACGCCCAGAATAAAGTGTTTGAGAGAGATATTTTTGACTCTGTGTTAATGAGGCTTGCTCATGCACTGAGTCTTGATTTTGAAGAAGGATTCATTTACAGTATTAGGGAACCATTAAGGAGCCATATAAAAGCATCAAGAAGTACCATGTCATGGGATATTTAATTTATTTACTTAATTTCCTTTACTTAACTTTTTAATTTAATTTTAATTTAATTTAATTTATTTATATTAATTTACTTTATAAATATAAATATCCAGAAATGATGATGTAAACACGTACACGACGTCAGCAGATTTGACCAGAGTTTTGCGTCTTGGGCAGTGTAGACGAAAACGCTACGGCGGAGCGTGTTCAAGTTTTCCACTTTGGAGGGCGGTTTCAGTTTTTTAAGCCCCAAAACACCGTCACCGTCTAAACGAAAGGCACTTCCAATCAAATATTTTGTCGTTTTTACCCGTAAGCATTCTCGTGTAAGCAGGCCCTCAGAATGTTTGCTTTTCTAGGATTTTTTGAGCTATAAAACCACCTGTAATTGAATAAATCTAAGATAGACCTGTTTAATGTCATACTGTGGAACATTCCAGGCAAAGCATCTCCTTGGAAAAGTAGGTACGGAATCTGCTTTAAGTGATACTCAGCAGCACAACAAAGCCACTGTCCCCTCTCCTGTCCATCATCAGCCCCTCTCCTCAGCCTCTCGTCGGGCTGCAGTTTCATCCCTTATTAAAGATTATCTTCACAGAGACCCCCTGCCTGGCGGTGTCACAGTCGGCCATGTCGGGGAGGGTATCAAAGCGGGTGCCCCACCGAGCTTTAGCGCTGTTCGATTTTATTAGACTCGTAAAGAAGTCCGCATGAGGCAGCTTCTTCAAAAAGTCAGGCGATCCCGATGATTTGACAGTTCTCAGCAGGCGGGGCTGTGTTCCTCATTTCAGAGAGCAATTCTTTACTCATTCCACCAATTCTGCTAAGCTCTCCGCACCAATGTGAATCCACCAGCCAGATTTATAAACGAAGGCCTCATAATTTACGTCAAAAATACTTTGCGTTATACGTGATGGAGGGATGTATAGGGAATATGAGCATCACATGTATTTGGAAAACTTCTGAATATTAATTAGTCATAGCAAATATTTGTAATGTGAAATTAAATGACTGTCATAGTGTCTCTGGTATCAAAGTGGTTTCAATCAATGTAATATTTTGAGTAAAAGCCGGAAAATAAGTAAAAAGTATAAATGTTTTTACCCTTCAAGACCTGGGTACAAGGTGTTTGAGACAAATTTCTTCATGAGGAGATAAAAGAAAAGAAAACTTAAACCTAGACTAAGATTTATTCAATTAATACTTAAGTTTTAGTCTAGTTTAACTCATGCCATGTTAATTTAGTCAAATAAAATATATTATTTGACTAAATTAACATGACATGAGTTTCATGTAAACACGTGTTCCTTGGACATTATTTTCTGGTTTTTGGGTTCTGGATTTAAAAGTAAAACTTCCTTTCACCCATTTATGTTCAAATTATGTTTTATTATTTGACAATAATATCTGTACTTTTAATTTACCAAATGATCTACTTTGAGTCACAGGTTTAGTCAACAGAAATGTTTGCGTTTGCTGTGTCACTATGATTATTATTTTCTTTATTTAGTCTTTGCAAGCAAAAAACTATTTTATATATTTCAGGGTTACGAAATTAACACTGGGTACAAGAAAGACAAACATAAAAGAGTCATATTTAATTATAGCTTGTATCATATAGATTGTTATATCCACAGTTAAAGTCTTGATTTTTCCAGGACAAAACCCCAAACAGCACGATTCTGGATGATCACAGCTCTGCGTGGAGAGGCATCGGGGAAAGACTTGAATAATTCACTCCAGTTAAACCCATCAAGAACATCTGCGTGGACATTTTTTATGCTAAAGACAGTGTATGATCTCGTGATGCTTTCAAAACGTATCTGGCTTCACTTATGGCTCGAGCTTTCCCCTGAAGCGACAAAGATCAGACCAGAGAGCGGCCAACTATGAGGCTCACGTACAGATAATTTGTCAAAGATCCATTTCGAAGGAGGTCTCTCAAAAATGTTAAAGGTGCACTGTGTAACTTTCCAGCTGGAGGTCCATCGCCTGCTTGTTTCTATGGAGATGTCATTGCTCTGCCTTGAATGTTCCATTTAAATTAAACAGCTCTGCCTTACATTTATTCAATTACAGGTGGTTTTATGGCTCAAAAATACCTAGAAAAACAGGCATTCTGACTGGGAGCGGGGTTGCCTTTTCATAGATCTGACCTGTAACTTGGTCTGGTTTAGTCTCCATGATGAAACCATAGACACCAGCAGTGACGTGCGGTGAGGGTCATGGCTGGTGAGGCACTGACGTCATCAGTGACGTCACCAGGTGTCGGCAAGTACCTTTGGCCCCGGGGCGATTTCTCAAATATTTTTGATGTGAAGCTGAAAATTAATTATTATTGTTTAGTGCATTTTCCAGAGTGTACCACGTAGCATCATAAATTAAAACAGCAACGTTTTGAGTGATCTGGCTCTGAAAGTGAGCGGTGGACTGCTCATGTTTAACGAGGCTTCTTTGCAAATTTTTCAGGTCACAATATCTGAGTCCAGACATCGTCACAGCAGGTTGAGAAAAGAAGGAAAAGCAGAAAAGACGATTTCTTACCAGCTGTTTAAAAAGAGCGAATTTTTCATCCCGTAGTCTGGAGCAAACCCTTTAGCTCTGGCGTTGGTCTTCCTTTAATTATAACCTCCTCCTTCGACCCAAAGTTCAGTTTAGAAAACTGCTCGAGCTTTAATATGAAATCTTCCTCCATTTAAAGGTCCCATGACATGGTACTTCTTGATGCTTTTATATGGCGCCTTAATGGTTCCCTAATACTGTAAATGAATCCTTCTTCAAAATCAAGCCTCAGTGTATGAGAGAGCCTCATGAAGACAGTCAGAGTCAAAAATATGTCTCTGAAACACTTTATTCTAGGCGTTGTTGCTTGAATGCAAATGAGGAGAACAGAGGACAGCGGTGCGCTGTGCGCTGTCACCCACTTCTGTGTTTTAAGAGCGGAGGAAGATATGAGACTCTTTCCATTAAAAAAAAAACACATTTCCACAGAAAATAAAATTAAACCACTGTTGTTTCAGAGGTTCATGCAGAGGTTCATGCAGAGGTTCATTTTTTTTATTTGCCTGGAGGCATGTGAGAGTGTTTCCAGGCTCGGATAAAGGACATCCGAGCCTGGAAACACTCTCACATGCCTCCAGGCAAATAAAAAAAATGCATCTCGCATTTCATAACTCGTTTGCAGTCCAAATTCTCTGGGCGTGATTTCCAGAGACGGTGGGTAGACATCCAGACAGTGGGTGGAAACCTTTCCGCGAGTGTGATGTCAGAAAGTTCCCTTGTTCAGAATCGCCCGTTTGGGCTGTCTTTTTTTCAAATGCGGAAAAGGATCGCAAATGCTCAGTTTACAGATTTCGCAACTTTTAGCCATGGGGGGCCCTAAACAGGGTAGGTGAGCTCACATTAATGTTCAAAGAAAGTGAAAATTTCATGCCATGGGACCTTAAAAAAGTCAGGCCAGACAAGAAGAAAAAAGTGAACTTGAACGGATTATTAAACTTGACTTGCTAACTCTAAATTGTATCTTGTGTCACTTATTCTAATCTGCTGCTCCAGGAGTTGCAGAAGAATCCCTGGGCTCACGAGTGCCTCTACCATGAGGGCAGGTAAGTACGAGCCTCACACGGCGCCTTTTCACCGCCGCTTTAGCGCAGAATCTGTCACTGCTGAGCTACAGCACAGTCAGTCCATGTGAGGCCCCAACGGCTAGGGCCTCTCAGCACCAGTATTTGAACGGTAAAAGTGAAAATTTTGAATAAAAAAAGAATTAAAATGGCAAAGTTAAATAGAAAATAACTTTATAGTACAAATCACTGGGTAAATACAACCATGGCAGGTGAGGCACGGCTTCAGCTGCCTCGAATGACCGCACCTCACTGGACACCAGAACACCACCAGGCACCCAAAAAGTTACACAATGACCTTTAAGAACTACAAATTATTCAGCAAATTTCATTTAAATGTACTGAATGTGCGAGTGAGTTGAAAAACAGCGGAATGACTTGAGGACGTCTCTTCCCAAACTTTGATTGCTATACTGCGTTTTTAAGTTATAGCGCGCATGATGAGACGAGTGCTTGAAAATACCCATGTGAGAATCGCTACTTTTATGTCCATTCATATGAAATTAATGTTGTTTACTCATTTTTTATTTTATTTTATTTTTTTTGCAAAGACATCAGTCCAATCTCGATCCGTCTGATAGGTTTCCCCTTTTGAATTTCACACAAATATTTGGGGTGATGCAAACCGTGGCAACGATTGGGGTCAGAACAGCGTTGGTGTGAGATCTCCGAAAACAGAAATCATCAGAAATATGGACGAGGGCTGCGCGGTGAGTAGCAGGCATTTGAATGAAAGGTACATCAACACGGGGCTGTCAGGAATCTCAAAATCTCCACTCATAACTACAGCCCCCAACAGCCAACCGGTCGAAAGCTTTTTGTTTCTTGCCCACTGGTCACTTCACTCTCCAAATGTTAAACCTGGGCCCTCCCACTGAGAAGACGAGAATGAGAGGGGAGAGGGGGAGGGCATCAGGCGCATTCGAGGTGGAGGTTGAGGTCTGGGGGCTGTCAGGTTCCCCCACCCTCACATCAGACGTAGCTTTTGGGCAGCGCCTCGGTTGGCATAAGCGAAGCGGGAGGGTCTGGTGGGGCCCGCCGTGCCCACAATAACAGTTTAGTCCATTGCAGCGTATTACAAATGTGCTGTTGTTGCATCATCACAAGTTGCAGTATCCAATAGAGCCGCTTCTCTCCCAGTGTTGTAGTCCACATTGTGACGGACATACTGTAATTACATATTGTTTACCCAACAAACAGGGTTTCATTAAAAAAAAAAAAAATCATAATAAATTAATTCATTTTAAAAAAATCTGTGGTTAAAAGTTAAGATTTATTTATTGTACCAATCAGAAAATAATCAAAAAATAAGAGACCACTTCATTTTTTTCTGAAATCAGCATCTCTACATGTATTACAGCCATTCCATTCCAGCGTCTGTTGAATTCCAACACAAACACAAAGCTGAGCTACTTCAGTTCTTGCACCAGGAGTGGAATAAAGTCACACAAGAACAATGTGAAAGACGCATGAAAGCTGTGATTAAAAATTATTATTATTGCACCAAATACTGATTTCTGAAATATTATTTTCTGAACTCTTCTTAATATTTTTATTTGGAATTTGGGGGAAATGTTATCACTAGTTTATAGACTCAAACAAAACTGTTCCTTTTGTCCAAACACATACCTATAAGTAGTAAAATCAGAAAAACTGATCATTTTGCAGTGGTCTCTTATTTTGTTCCAGAGCTGTATAGTGTAGATTTTCTGGCAAAAAGAATAATAAAACCTGCAGATACAGAGGGGTCTGGAGAGTATAATAAGACATCAGAACTCAGTTGGGCCAAAACATGTCTTGCTATGATGCCGGTGATATTCAGCACCTCCAGTCAGGGGGTCAAGGGGTCCACATTATAGCCGATTTTCCACCGGCATAGTTTGCTTGGGACCGCGCTGTCGTTGTTGTTGTTTAACTCAGTCTAGCTTTAAATAACACTTCTGTGTGTGAGATACAGTCTTACACACACACACACACACACACACGCACACACACGTGCACACACACAGTAGAAGTGTGTGTGTGTGTGTGTGTGTGTAAGACTGTATCTCACACACACACACACACACACACACAGTAGAAGTGTGAGTGTGTGTGTGTGTGTGTGTGTGTGTGTGTGTGTGAGATACAGTCTCACACACACACACACAGTAGAAGTGTGAGTGTGTGTGTGTGTGTGTGTGTGTGTGTGAGATACAGTCTTACACACACACACACACGCACACTCACAGTAGAAGTGTGTGTGCGTGTGTGTGTGTGTATATGTGTGTGTGTGTGTGTGAGATAGAGTCTTACACACACACGCGCACGCACACTCACAGTAGAAGTGTGTGTGCGTGTGTGTGTGTGTGTGTGTGTGTGTATATGTGTGTGTGTGTGAGATACAGTCTTACACACACGCGCGCACGCACACACACAGTAGAAGTGTGTGTGTGTGTATGTGTGTGTGTGTGAGATACAGTCTTACACACACACGTGCACGCACACTCACAGTAGAAGTGTGTGTGTATGTGTGTGTGTGTGAGATACAGTCTTACACACACACACGCACACACACAGTAGAAGTGTGTGTGTGTGTATGTGTGTGTGTGTGAGATACAGTCTTACACACACACGCGCATGCACACACACAGTAGAAGTGTGTGTGTGTGTGTGTGTGTGTATATGTGTGTGTGTGTGAGATACAGTCTTACACACACGCGCGCACGCACACACACAGTAGAAGTGTGTGTGTGTGTGTGTGTATGTGTGTGTGTGTGAGATACAGTCTTACACACACACGCGCATGCACACACACAGTAGAAGTGTGTGTGTGTGTGTGTGTGTGTATATGTGTGTGTGTGTGAGATACAGTCTTACACACACACGCGCACGCACACACACAGTAGAAGTGTGTGTCTGTGCGTGTGCGTGTGCGTGCGTGTGTGTGTGTGTGTGTGTGTCTTACAATCGCACCTGTTCTGTTTGTGTGACACAGTTCTACAAACTGGACTGCGGGCACAGGTTTGGTTCTGGTTCACATTTTCCTGGTGACTTTATGGACCCAAAGGGGATTAAACACGACAGAGCCGGGCCTTGTGACCTGAGCGCGGATCCTTCAGTGGTTATTAGCCAGGGGCCAGTGCCAGGGGCCCCCGAGAGCTCCCCACACAAGAGCCGGTGACAGGCTCGGCACTGAAAAACTGCCAGAGAAGCACAATAAAGATAATTAGTGATGAGACCACAAGCTGCCTGGAGCCGAAGTGCTGCCCCGGATCCCCTGGAAATCTCACCCCCTTCTCCCCCTCAAATGCCCTGCTCCACCCCCACCACCCACCACCCACCACCCACCTCTTTAACCAGATTTAGAGGTGTGGTTTGTATTTGACTCCAACTGACCATTACAACTGATTACAAAATACTGTGTACTTATAAAATGTGAAATGTTTTTAACTAATAATTATGTATTTTTTGTTTAGTCACTGTGGGAAAAGGTTATTGTTTACATTTTTAGGGCCCTTTAATAAATTAATAAAAGAGTATTTAAAGAAAAGGAATATTTAACACACCATGTTTTATCACCGTGAATAAATTAATACTTATTTTTAATGTTTTAAAAAGTTGTAAATAGAATAAAGTTTAAAAATAAATAAATGTGTAAATAAATAAGTGTCAAAATGAATAGACTACTAAAAAAAATCAAATATAAAAAAGAATAAATAAATAAGAGAGGAGCAGAGGGAGCGCTGCAATTTCAAATCCTGTGTGACTTTGTGCTGACTTTGAACTTTGAACTTACAAATACTACAAATTCTACAAAATCTCACTGTTGACAGAAGCGAGTACACTCCAGAGATGAGCAAAACAGAATATTAACATATTTTATAACTTTGATTGTCAACACTCTGAGTCTCTTCACGTTACTCGTGGCATTTGCGATTACTCAGTGACTCAGCCTAGAGAAAAAATGTGTTATTCCTCCGTCGAATTATCAACTCTGAAATGTTATTTTAACCTCACAATCAACAAATGATTGTTTTCTTTTGTGGGGTGTGAAGAGGGGGGGCAGTGGGCATTTGCATTTACAGGCCTCTGTGTCTCAGCCCCTAAAATAAAGAGGCGCAGAGCAGAAGGGCGGCCGCCTGTACAGTTCAGCCTGGTGTTTAGCAGCACATTACAGGACCCACGACACCACCCCATTATCCCAGCCATTCAGCCCTTCAGCCCTTCAGCCATGTTACTTATGTTGGAAAACAAGCTTGTGTAATTTAGAATACATTTCAGGGCAATTAAAATTTCCCAGGCACAATTACTTATTCCCCCGATGGGGCCGCCTCAATCAGTCTCCCAGAATAATGGGTTTATGGCCTTGATGCGGCACACATGTCCTGCCTATCTGCTCAAGGCCCTGGTTATTAATTGTGGCTAAAGTTGATAAATAAAATCACCAGTGCTCTTAATGCTAATTAGTGTTTGAGATAATATTTATGATTTCATAAGCACATATTTCTCCAAAGGCTGCTGCGTCGTGCCCCCTCTCCGTCGGTCGTAGGCTGTCTGGATGTAATCTATCTTCAGGGAGCTCAGAGGCCGAGCGAGGGGCCGGACCAAACACCGGCAGTAAATACTAATAGTACTTAGTGGGTACTTAGGGAGCAGGAGTATTTCAGGCTATTTATTGAGCTGGGCTGCTCAGGCTTATGCAAGTTTTACAGGGAAAACAATGACAAGTGAGCTTTGTGAGGAGACAACAAAGGACTGTGTGTATTATAGTTAAAGCAAACATTCGAATGACGCACCATTCTGTTATTTTTTATCCATAAACTCTGTCCAAAGTTTGCAGCCTGCCATGACACCGACATGCTGCTGACACTGGCCCGGTGCTGGCATTGAGAGGCACTTCTGCTCCATTTTAACATCACACACTCTGGGGCCCGCAGCTCACTGGTCGGACTATTGATCCAAGTCACCACATCAAGGTAAGCATCAGTGCTGCAATGCATTGTGGGACCTGATCCTGGAGAGCGGAGCTGTCCACAGCTCGAGGCCATGCCCCAAAGAGTGACAAGAGCTGAAACCACTTCAAGGGGGCTAACTGTGCCCTCAGCCCTTTCTAGTGACTGCTTCAAAGCAGAAGGCAGCCTCTGGCAGTGCCCCCCTCTCTGCCTCCACTCTGTGCTCCTCTGGGGGAGCTGGTCCTCCTCTCCTCTCCCAGCTGTCAATGTCAAAGCATGAGTGAGTCCAGTCAAAGCTAGTCCCACTTCCACTCTCCTGCCTTTAAGTGTGCTCTGCCTCTGATGCCCTGGTCCCATCCCCTCTGCATGACTGGCCCTCGCTGACAAGTGGAAATCACAGAGATCCGAAGGGTGAAGGGTGGTGAGTGAAACAGACTTCACAAACGTGTGCCCTACAGCGATCAGTGTCCTCAACTCAGAATGAAGACACCCAGCACATCCAGTTTGCCTGGGCAAAAAACACTCTGGACATGGAGGAAATATGGAGGAAATATTTACACGCAGGGTAAAAGGAACAGCATGGTGATTCTTTTCTGACTTCTGAGATAAATAAGTGATAGAAAAGAGGGAGTGAGCTTGGCCAAAGGGACCTTGGGCTGTGCCCTGTGGGCATGGCAACTTTCATTTTCCTCTTTTCTGTGATGGTATTCCCAGCTGGTTTGGGAGTTATGATTGAGTTTCACATATTGGACTTATATCTGGCAGTCCAGCTTGTTTATCTGCTGGACTGATAAGTGCACAGGCCGAATATGAAGCTGAAGTGAAGGGGAGACATACAGAGAGACATACAGGGAGACAGAGCACTCACATATTCTCTCCTCCAGTCTTTTCTCATTGATTTAGCATGTCTTCATCACCAGTCTGACCCAGGTAGAGCCCCCTCTTTCCTCTCTCTCTCCAGCTCACAGCTCTGGAGTGGGCTCAGCGGGGCTCTGGCCTATTGTGTGTCAGTCAAGCTGCTGCAGACAGCTGACCAACGGGCCAAGGACACGCTTCAGTCCAGCACAGAAAGACCTGCTTTATACAAGAACATTTACTTTTATATACATTTGGAAATGAATTATGGTTGTGAATCCTGTTTTGGCCATATGCTTAGATGACAACTGTTAGAAATTGTGCATTCTGAAGCGACATTCTTATTTAACTGATTAGTTAGTAGCTTAAGTTTGCGTCCCTCTCTGTCAGAGCATGTGGAGTGCGGCCAAAGGAAAGTGAGACAAAGAGACCTGGGGATGGTGGAGTGAGGGGCGAGCGAGCAGCACTGAGAGGAGGTGATCGGGAGAGAGAGAGAGAGCAGAGCTCACTGGACCCTGACTGCGTACGAGGCCTCAATTATTCATGCGGCAGTGCACATGTCAAGAACTCACAGACAAGCACAACAGCAAGGCCACGCTCAAATCAAACAGCGCATCCGTGGGCAATATCCACAATGCACCTGGAGGAACACACCTCGGCCCATTTCTCTGTTGTTCTCAGATAAACAGAGAACAAGGCTACCTGAGCACTAGCTGATTCTCCTCCAGTGCCACGAGCTGCTCGTTGTTTGTTTGCTTTCTCCACCAATTTATTTGCTCCCTTCTTCTCGGGCTGATGTTGGTGCCAGTGGGTTCCATCTTTTCATGGCTCATTAGCTTACCATTTCATACACTTTATTTGTGTGAAGCAGCGGTCATGCCTTCAGAGCTGCTCAGGTCCGTTGCTTTTCATTCTAGGTCCCCAACATGGCTGCAGCCAAGGCCAGTCTCTCCACTCTACAAAATACACGCTCCAAATCCAACCACCATTAATGGATTACAAGAGATCAACAAATAAACTTAAAGGAAAAGTAACGTTTTTTACAATCTAAGCCTTATTTCGGTAATAAAACAAGTTGTTTTACTCACCCATAGCACTTTGGTGTCATATGGAGCACTTCCAGAGATGTTTTTGTTTAGCGATCTCCGTAATGTGAGTTCTCGGGGCACATGTTTGCGGTCTCCAAATAACACAAACTTTAGCACTTTTCAAATCATAGAAGCTCGATGTCTTAGTCTACGATTTTGTTTGGTCAAAAGTGGCCTGTAATCCGAGATTTAGCCATAGTTTCGAGTACATGAGGACGCCAGTGCACATGTGCGGAGTGTGCTCTCAGCTCCCGGGACCCAAACATGAAACGCAAAGCTGTAAACTATGGCTAAATCTCGGATTACAGGCCACTTTTGACTCAAACGAAATCGTAGACTAAGACATCGAGCTTCTATGATTTGAAAAGTGCTAAAGTTTGTGTTATTTGGAGACTCCATGGGGCATATTACATGCTCGGGGAATATATTATATGCCCCGAGCTATGGCTAGAAGTCGCGCTAGGCTAACGCAAATCTAAAACATCTCTGGAAGTGCTCCATATGACACCAAAGTGCTATGGGTGAGTAAAACAACTTGTTTTATTACCGAACTAAGGCTCACATTGTAAAAAACGTTACCTTTCCTTTAAGGACAGAAAACAGAATGTGTGGATTGAAAAGAAATGTCAGACATGTCCAATTTTTAACCAAAAATTTATGGCAAATCTTGGAGAATTTATTAATCAACAGGATTTGGTCAGTTTTACGTCTTTCTTTTTTTCTTTCTTTTTCTTATGAGACTTATTATGTCATAAAGGGTCCATATTAGGCTATTTCTAAGATATAATATTGTTTCCTCAACAAAAACATTCTTGGAGTTGTTTCCAATCCTGCATATTTAGGCTGAGTTCTTCTCTCAAACAGAAAACACTCTAGTGATGTCATGTGCTCCACTGTGTTTTTAAACTCCATATACCCTCACTAAAATCAACTGGACAATTTAAGCCCTGGTAAACATGCATTTTTATTATTATTTTTTTTTTTTACAATTTTCTTATTTACTTATTATATTATCATTATTTATCTTGTCTGCATGCACTTTTTTGTTGCACTGCTGGAGCTAATGTGGCAAGTGAATTTCTCCTGTGTGAGATCAATAAAGTCTTATCTTATCTTATCTTATCTTAACAACATTATAATATGGCTTAAAGCTCACAAGCCTATATCCTTTAAGCATTTAATCCTAAATTATAGACATTAAACATATTATTACAAAATAAAATAATATTTCTCACATGAAACATACTTGAAATTGCCTTATGCATTCATATGACCAGGCTTGGGGAGTAACGGATTACATGGAACGGCGTTAAGTAAAAGGATACAAAAAAAAGGTAACTGTATTCCCCTACAGTTACAAAGAAAAAGACGTACTCAGATTACAGGTACATTTAGTGAAAATGGGGATTACTTAGCAGGATTACAATTTGAAAGCATTTTATGTTATTTCATTTTTTCATTTAAAGCCGGAGGTCATATGTAGGGAAAACAGAACGTACAGACTCGTGCGTCGTGCGCGCTCTGTGAAACAAACATGCAGGGTGCGCGCTGTGGAATACACTTGCAGCGGCTCGCACTGAACTTCACGCAGGTCGCGCACTACGGACTAAACTTGCAGCGGGCATGGTTTCAAAAAACGCATTTAGCGGGTGGAAATTTAGGGAGAATTTTATTTTTGAAGAAGACAAAGGGAACAACATCACAGTGCAGTGCAAATTGTGCCTTCCAGCGGTTAAAACACCTGTCAATGTCCAAGGATTCTACTTCCAATCTCAAGAAACATTTACAGGTAAGATTAACGCTTTGATACTGACAGGCCCTAAATGTCCTGCTTCAGTCATGTTATGTGTGAATATGAGTCATTTCTTTGTCTTGATTCATTGGTAGGAGCAGTACTCGAGTTGAGGGGGGATGGGGGGGGGGGTGACATCCCCCCTGTGGGAAAAAATCAACCCTCTTCTAAAACGGGCATCCCTTCTTCCATCCCTTATGGCATTTTATCAATCAGGCATGAAAATCCCTAAACTTTTTAGCTTCCAATCAAGTTGCAGCATAATTACGCACCGATATGCGCTCCCGCCAATCATGACGATTGCCGCTGTTGTGTTTGCGCCTGTTCGCCGATCAGCTGTGAGCCTGATATTTACGCGGCATTTCTAAGAGAAGAAGATTCCTTAACTTGCTACGTTAATGCTACGTAAGAAGGAACTCTCGCCTCGGGACACGGGATACGTTCGGGATTATGTCCTTTTCTCCGGAGCTCCGGATTATTAAAGACAACACGGCAAACTGTTAGAATGGATCTGACCACATTCTTATGGGTGAGTCATATTATCAGATTATTTCTGCATCTATTTCGGCACTAAACCAGGACTAAACCAGGTTTAAACCAGGACTAAACCAAGACTAAACCAGGTTTAAACCAGGACTAAACCAAGACTAAACCAGGTCTAAACCAGGACTAAACCAAGACTAAACCAGGTTTAAACCAGGACTAAACCAAGACTAAACCAGGTCTAAACCAGAACTAAACCAAGACTAAACCAGGTTTAAACCAGGACTAAACCAAGACTAAACCAGGTCTAAACCAGGACTAAACCAAGACTAAACCAGGTTTAAACCAGGACTAAACCAAGACTAAACCAGGTCTAAACCAGGACTAAACCAAGACTAAACCAGGTTTAAACCAGGACTAAACCAAGACTAAACCAGGTCTAAACCAGGACTAAACCAGGTCCAAACCAGGACTAAGCCAAGACTAAACCAGATCTAAACCAGGTCTAAACCAGGACTAAGCCAGGTCTAAAACAGGTCTAAACCAGGTCTAAACCAGGTCTAAACCAGGACTAAACCAGGACTAAGCCAGGACTAAACCGGGACTAAACCAGGACTAAACCAAGACTAAACCAGGACTAAGGTGTGTGTGTGTGTGTGTACGTGTGTGATAACATATATCCTGTGTATTATTGAATTATTGAATGATTGTATGGACTTTTTGTTATAAAAGCATTTCCATTTTAACAAAGTACCTTCTAATTCTGCCCTGCCCTGAAACACCACAGTGATGTCAGTGATGGGGGAGGGCTTAGCTTAATGCCTCCCCCCGTTGGTGAAAAATTTCACCATCCCCCCTGGTTTCATTTTACAACTCGACTACTGGGTAGGAGCCAGTTTCGAGTTAGCTATCGACTAGCAAACTATTAGCAAGCTAGCTAACGTTTGCGGTCACAAGTACACTTTGTGCATTTGTAGAACGATATTACAATATTTAAACATTATCTAGGCAACATAGTCATGTTAACTGATCCATGAAGACCCTTTAGACAATTCCGAGCAAAGCTGTCGTTAGATGTAGGCCAGCATGCAAGTTGGACGAACATCCTGTCCAGCTGCGGAGATCGGGCAAGATGACCGTCCCGGTAAAACTAAAACTTGACTGAAAATATAATTTCGTTGAAGTCATAGGTGTTTAGGTGTTTGGTTTAGTGAGTGACCTTGTTTACTAGTGACTTGGCTTATAGTGATAACAGTTGTTAAAACTACACATAGAACTGTACTTGTCCTCCTAAAAACTTTTAATTGTATTGTAATTTTCTTGTTTTCTTGTTGTTATAGGATATTTGGTGTTAAAGTAATCCAAAAGTAACTGAAAGTAATCAAGTTACATTACTTTAATATTATAGTACCGGGATTACGTTACTGAATACATATTTTAAGGAGTAACTAGTAACTGTACCGGATTACATTTCTAAAGTAACCCTCCCAACCCTGCATATGACGTATTGGATTTAAAGGGCTGTACCCAATTTTTGAATGTCATAAAGTAAAATTAGTTTTGCCATGTACAGACGTATTATTGTAGATATTAAAGTCGCGCTTAGGGTGAAAACCACTCTGTGATGGCTGCATCTAATTATAAAGAACTTTTTTTGTTTTTTTGTCTGTGAACCAGGAGTTTGGTGGTGTGCTGTTCGCATGCTAGTTGTCGTTAGCATTACTGTGACGGCAAAAAGTGCCTCTGAAAGTTGCAGTGTACAACTTGAATGCTGGGAATGTGTTAGAAAAGTGAAGAATAAGTTTTGACTTTTGCAAACATTTTCAAACGGACTAGTTCTGATTTTCGTGTTTTTAAAATGATAGAAATCAGGTACAGCGCCTTTAACAACGGCTTTGATTCTGTTTTATTTCCTGTAGCGGTGCTGCTTGAGAAAATGACTTCCCTGAGTCATTTAGGGTCAGTGAATTCTATTTCCTGCTGCATGTAACCTGCTGTAAACAGTAATCTGACATGCAGCCTGGCTCCTGTGGCACTGGACAGGCCATCATCATGTGAGCTGTATTTTCAGGGGAAATAACACAGGGCAGGTCCCATTTAACTCTGTGTTTCTCTTCAGTTCCCCTTGGTTAGTTTGGTCATGCAACGCAAATAGTTTTGTACAGCACAGAGCTCAAAACTGTGAGTGTTTAGAATAGAGCGACCTCTAGTGGTGAAATAAAACACACTATGGATGGAGCTCCACAGTGACCACCCCCAAATTGATTCCTGAAGTAAATTTGTTTTGGTTTGGTTTTGTTTCACTCACACATGTTTGAGTAACCCTTTATTATCAGTCTGTCTACATCTCCAAAGCTCAAAATGCTCTGCTCCACCTTCTGATGTCATGTAGTTCTTAAGTTAACAGTTACCGTTGACTAGTGATGGGCAGATGAAGCGTCATGAAGCACTGAAGCCTTTCATGCAATTGGTTCACTCCAGCGCAAAGCTTCTTGAAGATGCATTTGCTCTAGTAGGACATCTACTGGACGCGAAAATATCAGTTGGTATGAATTTGAAATGTGTGGCGTTTTGCAGAAAGCCTGTGAGTAAAACTGCTAGCAAAATAAAGAAATAAGCAAAAAATGTATATTGTAGTGATGGCAGTATACTGTTTACAGTTTACACAGCTACACAGCAGCAAGAGACTACTGCAAAATGATCAGTTTTTTCTGATTTTATTACTTATAGGTATGTGTTTGGGCAAAAGGAACTTTTTTTGTTTGAGTCTATAAAATATTGACAACATTTCCCTCAAATTCCAAATAAAAATATTATCGTTTAGAGCATTTATTTGCAGAAAATGACAAATGGTCAAAATAACAAAAAAGATACATGTTTTCAGACCTCAAACAATGTAAAGAAACAAGATCAAATTCATTTTCAAAAAACATAATACTAATGTTTACACTTAAGAAGAGTTCAGAAATCATGGTGCAATAACCCTTATATTTAATCACAGCTTTCATGCGTCTTGGCATGCTCTCCACAAGTCTTTCACATTGTTCTTGGGTGACTTTATTCTAACCTGGGAAATCCCAGGCTGCTTTCGTTCGTTCCGATCTGAAAGACAGCCTGGCGACTATGGCAAGCGAGCTCTCCCGATTCTGGGAGCCAATCAGAGAGCGGGGAGGGGTGGCAAGATGGTGACGCGTACTATGTGACAAACGAAAGCTTGTAGTTTGAACTGACAACTGACATGATTGGCTATGGTCTACGTATAGGCCAAATGATAGACATTCGCAACGCCCAATAAACGGCCTTTGGCGATCGTAAACCACACCTCCGCTACGAGATATTTCGAAGGTGTCTTCCAGACCATATCTCACTTGTGATATGGTCTGGTGTAAACCAGGCAAACTTTATTCCACTCCTGGAGCAAGAACTGAAGTAGCTCAGCTTTGTGTTTGTGTTGGAATTCAACAGACGCTGGAATGGAATGGCTGTAATACATGTAGAGATGCTGATTTCAGAAAAAAAATGCAGTGGTCTCTTATTTTTTTTCCAGAGCTGTATATTGGCAGTATGGGAAATGATTACTCGGAAATGATGAAAATGGAAATGATAATTTACAGTGAGGTGAGGGGGGTTGGGGTTGTGCTTTTGTAACGTTGAGGTTTGGCCAGTGATTATGGTTTAGGGGACACATCATTGGTTTTTATTTAAAAACAGCAGTTTCTCTCTGTGATTTCTTTCTCTCTTTTTTGACAATATTTCTCCTGCTTTGGAAAACACCCGCTCACAGGGCACAGATGAGGCAGGCGTACACAAGAACGCCACTGCTAACTTCTATAAATGGGGATAGCCATATTTTTGTCTCTCCCAGTATTGAAGGGGGTCCTCCAGTCTTCCAATATTGGAATTGAGCCTGAGGGGTTTATATCGCTGTCACAACTCGTGGCAAAATCCAAACCACTTCCTGAATCAGTCACGTGGTACAGCCGGGCAGCGAGGCTTCGGACGTCATCATTCTCCTCATCAGCTCCTCCCCTAAATGAAGCCTCGATACGGAACGTCACATCACTTCCTTTTACCTTTAATTCAGTAGAGATGGGCAATTCCAGGGCTGCAATCATCCAAAGGTGTGTGAAGGCGTGTGGAATTTAAAAACACAGAAGAGCACTTCCTGTATTACCACACGACATCAAAAGGTGGATGTCGGTTTGAGAGAAGAACTCAGCCTAATTTTACAGGATTTGTGTGTTAAGCATGAATTAAACAAAACTCCAGCTGTGTTTTTGATAAGGAAACTTAAACTGTTAATATTCAAAAATTCCAAAAAGACTAAAAGAAATATACTTCCGGAACCATAGCGGGCTTTGAAGTGGGTGGGACTGTTGAGCTTTTATTCACAATCCATTTGTAAAAACACCATTAAAAATACATTGCATCACAAAACAAACATTGTTAGAAAAGTATAGATCGATTGGGCCACAGAGGACGGCTGCCTGCTCCGAGTTTGAATGGACGTGTTTGGATATTAATACAACTGTCAGGGGATTTAACAGCAGAATATTTAAAACACAAGTATTCGTACACACATCCCTCTATTTTTGATTCAGTAATACAGTGTGGCATTCAGTTCAAAAGTAATGATTTTTTTTTTTTTTTGTACAGAATTATGAAATTAGCCCACTTTTTCTTAACTGGCAACGATCTCAAATGAAGCGAGAACGAGAAGCTTCATTGTGTTTGTTTCCTCCTTGATCTGTGGAGAAAACGGTTCAATAAGTGAAAAGACAAGACACTTAAAGGTCACTGACACTGCTGCTTAAATGACATTTAAATGACACTGACACTGCTGCTTAAATGACCCTTAAATGACACTGACACTGCTGCTTAAATGACATTTAAATGACACTGACACTGCTGCTTAAATTACCCTTAAATGACACTGACACTGCTGCTTAAATGACACTTAAATGACACTGACGCTGCTGCTTAAATGGCACTTAAAGGTCACTGACACTGCTGCTTAAATGACACTTAAATGGCATTGACACTGCTGCTTAAATGACATTTAAATGCCACTAACACTGCTGCTTAAATTACACTTAAATGACACTGATACTGCTGTTTAAATGACACTTAAATGGCACTGGCGCTGCTGCTTAAATCACACTTAAATGACACTGACACTGCTGCTTAAATCACACCTAATGACACTGACACTGCTGCTTAAATCACTCTTAAATGACACTGACACTGCTGCTTAAATGACACCATTCAACTTTATCACGCTACACATTGCGTGTTTTACCTTTTTTTTTTAGACTTAGATTCAGACAAACTTTATTGATCCACAAGGGAAATTGTTTTGGGGACAGTAGATCCCTCATCAAATATAATATATAATATATGATGTATAACAGAGGGTAAAAGAAAAAAAATAGAATAGCAACCAAAGAAGAATAGACCTGTGTCAGATGAGACATAATTATATACATAAAATAATGACAATAAAATATATATGTACAAATCAGATTTAAATAGAAAAGTAGTAGTCAAATATAAAATACAATATCAAATAAGATGTACAATCCCAGCTATATACAGTTGTAGGGAGTATTATCTAGGGAGTGTTATTTGTTACATGAGGGTGAGTTGTTGTACTGTTGTATGGAGTATGGTATGAATGTAGTCCTGTATCTCACTGTTTGAGCGGAGCTGTAGGAGAATGAGTAAACTTGTATTATATACAAGTTTACTGTACTTTTGCTACAGGTATATGTGATGTTTTGGTCATGGTGTTTATTGTCTTTTTTATCAGATGTTTTATGTTCACTGTGGGCCTAGGGGGCGCTGCAATTTCAAATCCTGTGTGTGCGACCTGTACATATGGTTTTTGACTATAAAGGTGAGTTTGAACTTTGAACTTGAACTTTGATAGGTTTTTAAAGCCCCAGTGTGTAGGATTCGTGGCGCATAGGTGGATAGTCGCTATTGCACTTTCTGTTTTAGCTACGGCAGACCTCGAGAGACCCGCGCGCCGCGCGGTCCCGTTTTTTTGTTTTTTTTTTCCTCTCATGAAAACACACATTCCCGATCATATACCATGACACTCTACACATCAAATGAAACCTTACAGTCTCCTCTTTTTCATTTCCCTGCACAACAATCACTCCCCGAGCACATGGGGCTTTTATACGGAAAAGCACAAAACAAGGTTAGCTTACCTTAGAATGCTTTGCACAGGTCAAACTCTGTATTTCACCATAGACTTGCTCTCAATCTGTCCGTAAGGATCCAGCGAATAAAATACAGTAAAACAATTTAGTCCAAAACACGTGTTAGATCCATTACGAGTCTGATCCGGCAGCATGCTTGTGTTGTTTACCCAAAACCACGAGCCTTGCCGAAGGCGAAGGCGGAGCCCAAATGTCCTTCTGCGGCTCTCGTATTCAAAATGGCTGCCTCTGCATGGGGAAGATCCCCCTTTTATGTGACTATATCTAAGTCCAACAGAATACTTTGATTTCATGATGGAAGTGAAAAGGCTTGGAAAACAATGTATTTTTGAATGGGTATCTTCAATTTCAGTAATTAATGGGTAAAAATCTTACACACTGTCCCTTTAACAGTCTCCATAAAAATCTAAAGAACTTTCATGGCTACCATACTCAGAATATCAGTTTCACTGTCATTGTCAGCGAACAAAATTCAGACAAACTAGGAATTTGTCTATGCAGCGAGGTGCAACATAAAACAATGAATAATAAAGTAAATAAAAGCTGAATGTATTGAAGTGATACAGTACATGTGTTCACTTTCATCAGCTCATAAACAGCTCACTTTTTAGACGAGTAACAGTGTTCACAGTGTTATTTGTCATTGTCACAAGTACAACGAAATTTGTCCTCTGCATTTAACCCATCCTGTCATCAGGAGCAGTGGGCAGCACATTACTGCGCCCGGGGACCATCTCCATGATCTTCTTGCTTCGGCTTGGTCAGGACCTCAGCTGGAGAATCCTCCCACAGGTGGCTCACGTCACAACGGGCCTTGATGTATCTTCTGCCATGGGGGCTACCAGTGTCCGCAGACACTGGGGGCGAGGTGGGGTTAAGTGTCTTGCCCAAGGACACAACGGCAGCGCTCATCTGTGGGAGCTTGGATCACATGTGGTCCACCCGTCAAGCAAGCAAGCAAGCGCTCTACCACTGAGCTACTGCCACCCCTGTTAATTGTAACATGTTTGTAACACAGTTGAAAATAATCTGACCACTTTTTAGACGAGTACAAGGAACATACATGTGAGATTTGTGTTAGTAAAAGTAGTAAAGTAGTTATATTCAAATCAGTAACAAGTTTAAGTTAAGACCAGGCACAGTCTTTAAAAGGCCCATATTACACTATTTTTTGAACTGTGTGATAATGTCTCCTAGTCAAAAACGCCTCCCCTAGAATCATTTGGATTATTTCAGCCCTGGAATCACCAGTCTCTATTGAACTAAAGGTAAAAGGAGCTGTTAACCTGAAAACCACTACATGACATCACAAGGTGGAACAGAGTATTTTGAGCTTTGGAGGTGTAGACAGATAAACCAGGATTATTTAAACATGTATGAATTAAACAAAACAACTCTGGGTATGTTTTTGAATGGTTTTGGGGAGGTAACATCTTTATAACATGGCTTAAAGCTCGCGAAAATCCGTTTTGTGTGATATAGGACCTTTAAAAGAAACAGGACTGCATCAGCAAAACATGATCCCTGCTAGACAAATCACTTTGAAGTGGCAAGTGTAGCTATATTACTTTAACAGCACTGAAAATGTACTAAAACTGCAGTATTATTGTTCCATAAATGTAACTGACTACTGCCAAACTCTCTATGACCTCCTTTTGGACCCTCGCTCGCAGTTTGAGAACCACGTACTGCTCAAAAACAATTTCCATCTGTTTTTAGAAGAGAACTGCAGGTGTGAGATTTGTTGGTTACAAAAAGTTGGATCTTGTCCTTTAACGTTTGTTACAAGTGAAGGTAACACTGCTGTAAAACTATGATTAGCAATGTTAAATCTGTAAAAAATGTGATTTCATTTCCGAATTATAGTTTCGAGTAAGTGAGTAGAATGATTTTAAAAAGTGTCAGTTCTGTAGCTTTGGTTGCATAATTATATAAATGTGAATTATCCATAGGAATATAAAGGATGAGTTACATATTCAGACTGATGTATATTGATATATAGAGCGTTTATGTTTTTCACTTTATTTACAACAGCATCACACAATAACCCAGCGTGCACCTCGGACTTTTAAATAATGCATGATGGGACCCGAGGACGCTCTAATATGATAAGAACGTGTGGAGCAGTAATTAGTCCGGTCTCTTAACGCTGACACACAACAGTTAATCATGTTCATGTGTGTGAAGTGGCACAGGCTGTAGAGGGGATCACACACACACACTGCACGCACACTGATACATACATGCATACACACACAGCGAGGGAGGGCAGGCTGGCGCACACTGAACTCTGGCACCGCGGCGGACGGCCCTGTGATGCTCCAGTCGCCGCTTCATCAGCATCTCATCATTTATGTTGTGTTAATGAGGTCCCTGTGGCTGGAGCTGCGGCGGTGGCGGGAAGGTCTCGTCACGTTAACGCGCCCTCAGCAATGGCACTAATCTGATACGCACCAATGTCATAATTAAGCCTGGTGAATTATTAATGCCACTGTCCCAGGTATGGGCTGTTTGCATGTTTACCTGTGGCCTCCGGTGTCGTAGATTAGCAGGAGGTAGGATTAGAAAACATGGATCTTATCTTTTTTTATACGAAAGGTCCTATATTACGCAAAAGTGACTCTTGTGAGCTTTAAACCATGTTATAATGCTGTTAGCTCATCAAAAACATACCTGGAGCTGTGTTTTATTTCATTCATTCAGAAATGTTTGAGTAATCGTGCTTTATTACACTGTCTACTTGTGATGTCATGTAGTGGTAGTTTTCAAGTTAACAGCTACTTTTGACCTTTAATTCAGAAGAGAATGGCAATTCCAGGGTTGAAATTATCCAAATGATTCTAGTGAAGGTGTATGGAGTTTAAAAACACAACGGAGCACTGCGAAGTGGGTGGAGACACTGGGATAGATATAAAAGGACATTTTCAGAACACCTTCAGAATACAGAAATAAAACAAACAAACAAACATGCTTCACTCAAACTCTGGGTATCCGAATGAAGAGGTGACATGTTTGGACTATTAACTATAAACTTCTACTTGACGCATTTATAAATTTAAACTTTTGACTGGTACACTGTCAGTCAAAAGTTTGGACACAATCTCATTTCTTTATTTTTACTGCTTTCTATATTTTAGATACATATGGAAGACATCAAAACTATAGCCCTGGAAAAAAATAAGAGACCACTGCAAAATGATCAGTTTTTCTGATTTTACTACTTATAGGTATGTGTTTGGGCAAAAGGAACATTTTTGCTTGAGTCTATAAACTACTGACAACATTTCCCCCAAATTCCAAATTAAAATATTATCGTTTAGAGCGTTTATTTGCAGAACAACAGAACGGCAAACAGTCCAAATAACAAAAAAGATACATGTTTTCAGACCTCAAACAATGCAAAGAAAGGAGATCAAATTCATTTTAAAACAACATAATACTAATGTTTACACTTAAGAAGAGTCCAGAAATCAATATTTGGTGCAATAACCCTTATTTTTAATCACAGTGTTCATGCGTCTTGGCATGCTCTCCACAAGTCTTTCACATTGTTCTTGGGTGACTTTATTCCTCTCCTGGTGCAAGAACTGAAGTAGCTCAGCTTTGTGTTTGTGTTGGAATTCAACAGACGCTGGAACGGAATGGCTGTAATACATGTAGAGATGCTGATTTCAGAAAAACAAATGCAGTGGTCTCTTATTTTTTTCCAGAGCTGTATAGAATAATGTAGTAAAAAAAAGGTTAACTGTGTATGGCGTTAAAGTAGTTCCATTCACCCAATAAGCTCTCTTGAAGTTGATTTCTGTTTCTGATTTCTCCTCACACGCAGTGATCATTTGCTTGCTCGCAATTCATATCTACACATGTGAAATAATACAATATGCCCGGATGCATGTTTTATCGTGTGAGTGTATTACGGAACTATTTTGACGCCATAAATGTGCTACTACACTTTCTCGACAAAGCAAAATATCTTGTTTTAATGGTAAAATTGCTTTGCCTGGGTTGTTCTACAGTATGGCATTAAACATATACTGTATATTTGGTGTTTATTGAATTAGGAGTGTTTTTATGTCTCAAAACATTCCAGGAAAAACAATAACATCTCCGTATAGTCAAGCAGGTGGCAGACCCTCTGTCAGAAAAGTTACAGAATGTACCTTCATATTTTTTACTGATGTCATCTGTATGTATATAAAGAAAGTTAAAATAAAACATCGAATGAGAAAGTGTTTCCAAACTTTTGGTAGGGTACGTCCAGGTCCTGTGTCTCTGCCTGTATCCCGTTGCCGCGGTGATTAGGACCGATGTCGTCATGTGGAACCGGAGTAAACCTCAGCTGCCGTTGGCCCCAGATCAGCCGTCCTCTGTGCTCATTAGCTCCAGCCAAGGTTAAAGGTCATGTGAGGCAGAGCTACGGCCCGCCCGCCCCACAGCACTCAGGGGCCAGCGCACTGCCCCTCCAGCGGGCCCCAGAGCTGTGTTATTAGCTCATGGTGCACTGCCAGGGGCCCTCGTAGGTCGCACACTATGGTCCACGGCAGCTCCTGAGAGATCCACACAAAACAGACTCTGAGCTTCCAGCGGCAAAATACAGACAACAGAGAATCACAGGAAGAACGCACGAAAACAACATCTAATAAATGAAAACAACTTAAATTAAGAACATTTTTAACATTGTAACTTTTCTGGTAGAGGGTTTGTCAGATGCTTTTCACTGTGGAGATGTTATTGCTTTGTCTGGAATGTTTCACAGTATGGCATTAAAGCCTTTTATCTTCATGGAAACCAAACCAGACCAAGTTACAGGTCAGATCTGTGGAGAAGCAACTCCGCTCACAGTCAGAATGTCTGCTTTTCAACATCATTTTGAGCCATAAAACCACTGCTTTTGAGGACAGTGAGGTACAGATCTTGGCCAGAGAAAAGAACTGGTTTGAGAGGGGAGTTAAAGAGGCTATTTTTGTCAAGAAAGAGAATCCTTCCTTGAGCAGAAATGGAGGTCTCAGACATCATTTGTCTCCATCTATAACTCTATCCTCAAACCTAAAGCAAAACAAACAAAACAATAGGGCAGCAGGTCAGGTCCAGAGGTGTGAAAACACCATTCACTAGGAAGGACCAGGCCACCCCTGGAACCCCCCCTCCTTAAGATGATGTCTTCGGACTGAAGGATGGATGAGAGACACGGGGTGGGAGGGAGGGGGTCAAGAGAGACATACAAGAAGCACACACACACACACACACACTTACATGCACACACTACAAAAATCCACATTGTAAATAGAATAGGCACCTTATTACGCACACTGAGAAGCACCTTTTAATTCGCACTTTAGGCTAACCCCATTAATTGTATTTTTACTGTAATTTATTGAATTATATGCTACTATTGTATAGATACTAAATTGTTTTTATGTTTGTGATCATAAAACATGTACTAAATTGTCTAATGTCTGCAACTGCAACATATTTTCCATTGTATGCTATATCTTTATGTCTGGGACTGCGGATGGAAATTAGCACTGTGCTAAATCCGGCATATTTACGTCGGTTTGTGTGATCTTATACAAATTGTGCGTTCATTAATATGCATTGTCCCTTCCAAATAAACAAATAAATAAATAAATAAAGAGAGCTGACGTGGACGGTATTGTCGGGATAGGCTATATAAATAGGGCTTCTGGGTAACTGAGGACGCGGTCGAGATGAGCTGTGGTTGGCTGGTGAGGAGGATGAGGTGTGGTCCAGCTCCTGAATCTAAATTAATCATATTAACTTCACTTATAGCCCTGAATGGCTATGCTAACAAGACCCCACACTCCACTCCCACTGCATATTTAATAGGTCCACCTAACTAACAGAAACTGAAAACAAATAGGTGTGGCAGTCTCAATTTCATTGTAGTTAGCTCCTCCCTTCAGGCAGATATAGGCAGTGTCCATCAGTGGCTGACCAGAACTGAAGAAGCAGCAGGTCGTATTCGACCAAATAAACTTTTGTCCAGTTGACAAATTGAATTTCTCTTTTTGCCATAAGAGGGAGAGCTGTTTAATATATAGTGGAACATTCCATGAAAAACAATGACTTTTCCATAGAAACAAGCAGGTTACATAACATACATTTGTTTTGACTCTGCTTCTGCACAAACACGTCCAAGGTCACAGCTGGGGCCTTATCTTACACAGCACTCTACAAAACAAAAACAAGACATTCCATTCGGCTCACACTGACATTTTTATGTAAAACACTCTGCCCTGTCTATTTAGTAAGTCTGCCTCTGCGTCAGTTTCCAATCAATTATTGATTTCCAATCTGACCCCCACCCCCCCCCCCCCCACCGTATGTTTACCTATCCAATTGGTTTTTCTGTCATTACATGTTGTAAAATTGTCTAAATTTTTCTACTCTGTTGTAACCAAGCTGGCGCCGCGAATGGCAGCCCTGGTGCTCGGAGTGTCTGTCCGCTCCAGGTATCAAAGCAAGTTCCTAATGTTGTGAACCTGTTCACTCATATGGCAATAAAAAACTTCCTGATTCCTGATTCCTATGATTTATTTTCATAGTTTAAGTACAAAATTCTTGTTCTATTGGCAGATCATTTTACTTGTCAAGTGAAATTTACTCAAATCATAATAAAACTTTCTTATTTCGAGTCATATTAACTTGGCTAGGTTTTAGTTTTTGCAGATTTTTGTATTTGTCCAAACACAATGGAGCGTATTCAGATCCATAGAGATAAAGCAGAATCCTGTGAGCGCTGAAAAGCTCACAGACTCTCACGCTGATTTCTCCACAAGTCCCATATTACACTTTTTTCTGATCTTATGTTATAATGTTGTTTCCTCATCAAAAACAGACCTGGAGTTGTGTTTTGTTTCATTCATGCATGTTTAACACATTTAGGCTGGGTTTTTCTCTCAAACTGAAAACACTATGTTACACTGTTTTATTTTTTCTTTATGTATTGTTTTTGGTAATGCATGAAGTGCTCCACTGTGTTTTTAAACTCCACACACCTTCACTAGAATCATCTGGATGCTTTCAGTCTCTACTGAACTAAAGGAAAAGCATAACTGTTAACTTGAAAAATAATTGAATACAGCAAAACACAACTCCGGGTATGTTTTCGATGAGATAACACGGCTTAAAACTCACAAGAATCCATTTTAACACATAACAATACTTGAACCATAGTCCCTGCATGGATGTGGTGTGCCTTAAACTCTTGTAACACTGTCTGATCTTTCATTGAGCGTTGCAGCATTTCAGAAAGTCAAACACTTCACACCAAAACCTATGTATAATTTATGCACAGGGGCCAACAGGGGATAAATATGCCTCTTGAACACACATTACTGAAGCTCGTACTGACACAGACTCGTTTTTATTTTCTCTTCTTGCATCTTCAGTGTGGAATATAATAATATCCCCCCTCAAAATATTTTAATTGCTAATCACCAGTATAGCTCTATAATCACACAGACGATAAATTATTTAGACAAATGTCCACTTGGAGGAATTCATTAACGTTGCTTGGAATCCCCTTTAAAAACGATCTGACAAACCTTGGGACTCTTTAATCCAGTAAAATGAAATAAAAATCGTAATTACAGCAGGCGTCGCTGAACTCGATCAAGGACAGGAAAGACTTTTTGGCCTAGAGAGAGGCGTATGAGACTTCTGGCACTTTAAAGCGTCCACATTACGTTATTTTCTGATCTGTTATAATGTCGTTTCCTCATCACAAACACACCTGGAGTTGTGTTTTGTTCCATTCACATGTTTTAACACACAGCAACCCCTGTGTATATAGGCTGAGTTTGACGTCACATGGTAATACTAAAGTGTTTAAGTGTGTTTTTAAACTTCACCTTCACTAGAATCGTTTGGATAATCTCAGCAAAACACAACCGTGGGTATGTTTTCGAGGAGGTAACAGCATTACAACATGGCTTAAAGCTTATATTATATATGTCCGATATTACACAAAAGCTCCATTTTGTGTAATATCGGACCTTTAAAAACATGCAATATCAAAGTGTCAAGGTAAATCCCACTTGAACTGGAGATACTGGTGTTTATGTGGTCTTCTGAAAAGTCAAACGAGCTAAAAGTGACTTGGAAGATTATGGGATGTGGCGATAGCCAAGTGCAAGCCCATGCAACATTGTTTACCATCCGTGCGTGGCATTGACACTGTCCGAGCTTTGGCGCTTTTTACGCCACTCTTGCATCAGTGAGCTTTGAATAAGAAAAATTATGTTTGTCTCCCAACAGTAAGTAAGTCAGTTTAAGTGGAGCGGAAACAAAATGCAGCTGTGTCATTGTCAGCCGGTGAGTGAAGGTGAGTGGGGCGGGTTATGGTGAACGAGATCAATTATTTGTTAAAGGTGCATTGCACAACTTCACCTTCTTGTCTCTGTGGAGTAGGGATGGGCAAAGTGAGGTTTCATGAAACACCAAAGCAGTTGAAGAGATTGTGCCGGAGCGCTGAAACACAGTTCGAAACTCTCCACAGTGACATCTAGTGGCGATATGTTGGAACTACAACATCCAGAATATTTCATGTTTTGAGAAGGAATCATTTTTTGTTTTCTCGAGATCACAAATTAATTGTGTTATTTTCTCGAGCTCTCAAGCTAATTTTCTCGTTATTAAGGTGGAAAATAATCATTGCGATCATGGCCTCTGTCGGCTTCCCGTACTTTTGTATTTTTTTCTTGAATTATCAGACAATCTTAAAACTGCTAATGTGTTGATTGTGTCGCCGTGGTAACTCACATTCTGCCCGTAGAGATACATGTAGAACACCCCCAGTGTGACGTCAATAAACATGAACAAACTACTGTACGCTATAATTTGTGGACAGGTTTGTACAATGGCATTAACGCTTGCATGAATTTATGACGGCTTCGTGATTTAAAAATCAAGGGCAAGGTTTTAGTCGTCAATGCCTTGTGCCTGTCCAGGCTCGTACATGCCCTCACCGTGTACGACTTGCTGGACACAATGGCGAACAAAATTAGCATTGCGATGAATAGGTTTATTTGGAGAAGAGAGCGTGGGCTGATTGCACACAATGTCATGATAGGTGAGTACAACCAAGGGGCAGACATGGGGACTTGAGACTTAGTGACTTGGACTCGAGTCGACTCGAGTCGCTGTTTTTATGACTTGTGACTTGACTCGACAAAAAATGAAATACTTGAGACTTGACTCGGACTTGGAGGTCCAGGACTCGGGACTTGACTTGAGACACGATGACTTGAATGACTTGCGTGGTCACATAATGTTTTCGTGCTCATTCAGCGGCACTGCCATGTCCTGGGACGCAACGCGTGCACCACGTGCACCACCACCGGCACGAGGCCGCGCGTACACCGGGGCTGCTAGCATGAAAACGATCCGCGGCGCCCGGACCGCGTACTCTCAGCCCCAGCCACAAACCAGCCGCACAAAATCAGCAAAGAGTGGCCCGTGGTGGTTTAATCCCGGTTTAGTCCAGGTCTAGACCTGGTCCAGTCCTGGTTTCGTCCCCTCAGATGTGAGAGTTGCGCTGTGTTTGCGCTTGTGGTGGAGGGCTATGTGGCGTTAATGTACTGTCTCTTGGCGTTGCTCAGATCAGTTGTTGGCTTGGTTTTGTGGAATGCAGGAGATCATTTGACCGAGGGTCTACGTTCAAATAATAATAATAAACAAAACTCTCATCACTTTTTACTCTTAGTCAGTCTCTTACAAAGGTGTAGTCTAAATACACGAGCTCTCGAGGAGCGCGCCTGACCCATTACGCACGCGAAGAGTGGTGTGTGTGTGTGTGTGTGTGGGTCGGTGTGTGTGTGTGTGTGTGTGGGTCGGTGGGTGTGGGTGTGTGTGTGGGACAGAGTGAGTTAGGGAGTGTAACAAAGTTTAATATAAGTTTGTTTTAGCTGTTACTGGTTTCAGCTCGATGCTGAAACAATGTTGAAAACATGTGAAACAGTTTGGTTTTCGATGTATAGATCACTTTTGCCAATAAATAACCAATAATTACATTATCACTGTTTTGTTTAAGTCTCTGATGTATTTTACTGAACATGAGTATTTACAATACAAATATTTGATAACAGGTTGGGCACATTAGCCAGTGATGATTACTTACACTTTCTTATATATTGCCTTTCACTTTATTAAGATCAGATTCTGCAGCTAAAATTACAACAATACGCCAAAGGTGACTTGATTTGGACTTGACTTGACCTATTACAGGACTTGACTTGACTTGACTTGACATAGCCTGTGACTTGACTTGACTTGACTTGCCCAAGAAAAAAATACTTGGGACTTACTTGGGACTTGAAGGTGAAGACTTGAGACTTACTTGAGACTTGCACATGTGTGACTTGGTCCCATGTCTGCCAAGGGGGACTTAAACTCATTGATTTGGTTGTTAAGAAGCGCGCGTTGCATCTCAAAGTAATCAAGAAGTTCCTTGACACCGGCTTCACGGCCGCGTGGAAGGACTTCTTTGCAGTTCAGGTAGATCATCTGGGTGAGCACGGTTTATTTAACCTGTGCATGCTCCCCCGGCGAGTCACCCTTGAGCGCTTCCCCCCTTTCGAGAGGGAGGTGTTTGAGGCCTGGGCTGCACTGAGGCCGTGCGCTGAGGCCGTACACTGTGGCGGCACCGCGTTCCCTGTGGCAGCTGGGGCAGATGCCTCTGCGTTTCAACCCTGACATGCTCTCCGACCCTCCAGGGAGGCGAGAGAGCATGTCCAGTGGGGTTCTGGAGAGCGTCGGGATTAAACAGGTAGGACAGCTTATAGATGTCTCAGGAAGGTTTGACATAGAGGAAATCAGGGGCAGGTTTATGAGAGCTAGGGTTGGGTTCCGGAGAGCCGAAATTCTCAGGAAGGCAAGTGTGATCCAGTCCTCTGTCCTGACGAAGTGGGGTGACATGTTTGAGACAGGCCCCCCTGACCCGGGGGAGGTAGATGGGGAAGAGGAAGGCGAATGTTCTTTGGATTTTGATATTGTATGGGGGGAGAGGATGACGAGGCTGACGGAGACGAAGACGCACACCTTCTACCGGCTGTTGGTGGCCGGGGTCGCTCGGCGCCCTTCGGCAGAACACAGATGGTCGCAGACGTTTCCCACACATGACACTACCTCCATCTGGGCTCACGTATATAATTGGTACACCCCACCCCAAGTCAGTAATTTTGAGACACAGGATCATTTACACCTGCACCAGGTTGCACGCAATACACCCTGACAGGTACAGCTGTGACTGTCCGGTATGCGGTGAGGTGCCTGAAGACCTCCTCCATCTGGCTGCCCGGTGTCCTGTCGTGCGGCGGTTCTGGACCCAACTACTGGACCTTCTCGCTCGGAGGCTGGCATTGAGACCCCCGCCACCGCCGGCCCATGGAATCGATGACCCCGGACTCTGGTTCTGCCTCTTCGGACCTGTCCGGCAGCGACCTCGGGGGCCGGACGCTGCAATGGTCAACTGGGACGCAGCCCGCCTCGTTCTGTCCATGGCCAGATATTCTATCTTCATGGCACGACACCACCACCTCCACGACGGCCGCGCAGCAGAGCACTGGCCCCTCTTCACAGCGCTCCTTCGCGCCCACGTTCACCACCTCCACTCCGCAAGAGAAACTGAGTTTTGCGACACCTTCACCCCAGACAATACGCTTTTCTCCATCTCCCAAACCGGTTCCCCTCGGCTGGACTTCTGACCCCTGCCCCCCTCCGCTGTCCCCCCTGGACCCTGTTGTCTAGACCTTCCCTGGACGCTACATCGCCCTTGCTCCCCCCCAGACCCCCTTTCTGCACCTGGAACGAGCCCTTTGGTCCTCTGCACTCCCCATCCCCCGATGTGTCTTCTGAGTGTTTTGCAAATGTTATTGTGATGTCAAAACATGTACCTTGTAATAATAAAAGATAAGATAAGACTTTATTGATCTCACACAGGAGAAATTTACTTGCCGGAGTAGCTCCAGGACATTTGAACAAGAAAGAAAGTGCATGCAGGCAGGAATGGAATAAAGTAAGTAATAATAAAAAAATTGTAATAATAATAAGTAATAATAGTAGTAATGGAAATAGTAATAATAATAATAATAACAATACAAGCATCAACATGGAAAAGAGGATATTGCATGTCTAGCCTATATATTAGAGTTGTACAGTCTGGTGCAGAGGGTGAGAGGTGTCGTCCATGATGGACATGAATTTGGCCAGCACCCTCCTCTCAGCTACCTCCTCTACAGAGTCCAGAGGACAGCCCAGGACAGAGCTGGCCCTCCTGACCAGCTTATTAAGTCTCTTCCTGTCCCGCTCTGTGCTGCTCGGGGCCCAGCAGACGACAGTGTACAGGAGAGCAGAGGCCACCACCGAGTCATAAAAAGTCTTGAGCAGAGGCCTGCACTCTCCAAAGGACCACAGTCTCCTCTGGAGGTGGAGGCGACTTTGGCCCTTCTTGTACAGGGCGTCGGTGTTGTGGGACCAGTCCAGTTTATTGTTGAGGTGAACACCCAGGTACTTGAAACTGTCCACAGTCTCTATGTCCTGCCCCTGGATGTTCACCGGTGAGTGAGGTAGTGGTCTCCTCCTGAAGTCGATCACCAGCTCCTTTGTCTTACTGGTGTTCAGGCTCAGGTGGTTTTGCCCACACCAGTCCACAAAGTCCCTGATGACCGAGCGGTACTCCAGCTCGTTCCCCTCCGACACACAGCCCACAATGGCCGAGTCGTCAGAGAACTTCTGGAGATGGCAGCTGTCCGTGTTGTAGGTGAAGTCCGAGGTGTAGATGGTGAAGAGGAAGGGTGAGAGGACAGTTCCCTGGGGGACCCCAGTGCTGCAGACTACCACCTCTGACTCACAGCCGCGCAGCCGCACGTACTGTGGACGGTCAGTGAGGGAGTCGATGGTCCAGGCAGCGAGATGTCCATCCACTCCCGCGTCCTCCAGCTTCCCCCGCAGCAGCGCCGGCTTGATGGTGTTGAAGGCGCTGGAGAAGTCAAAGAACATGACTCTCACAGCACTCCCGGCGGTAAAAAACAAAAAAAAAAGATAAAAACAAAAAACAAAAAACTACTGTTTGGTTTGTGGCACATCAGGTTTAAAACTGAAGGAAATGCAAATAGAAAAATACACTGGAACAATCTTCTTTTAGGTGATTGTGTCAGTGGCATGTGGAAGTTTTAGATTATATTTATATTTTCTCTAGTACAGAAGCTGACAGAGGCCATGTTCGTAATGATTATTTTCCACCTTAATAACAAGAAAATTAAGATTAAGATTAAGATTTAAGAGATTAAGATAACTAGAGATCTCGAGAAAACAACACAATTAATTTGTGATTTTGAGAAAACAAAGAGTTATTCCGTGATCTTGAGAAAACAAAAAATGATTCCTTCTCAAAACATGAAACATTCTGGATGTTGTAGTTCTAACATATTGCCACTAGATGTAACTGTGGAGAGAGTTTGGAACTGTATTTCAGCGCTCCGGCACAATCGCTTCAACTGCTTCGGTGTTTCATGAAGCCTCACTTTGCCCATCCCTACCATAGAGATGTTATTGCTTTGTCTAGGATGTTCCATGATTTGACATTATTCATTCATTCATTCATTCATTTTCTTCTGCTTTTCTGTAGTTCAGCAGTCCAAACAGATCTACCGCCCAGATCACAGCTCACCGGCCCCCATGGATCCTCCTGCGGTGCGGGTGGGTCCACGGGAGGACGGCCCCATGTCGCTTGACGCAACCGGCTTTGATGTCTTGCCCAAGGACTCAACGGCAGCATTCATCTGTGGGAGCTGGGATCCTACCGCCAACCTGTGGGTCAGTGGATCTGACCGCTCAACCAAAGATGTATTGTCGAGAGCGGGATTCGAAACGCCAACCTTTGGATCAGTGGACAAACGCTCCACCGCTAAACACATTGATTTAGCGTGTGTTCATTACAGGTGTTTCCATCGCTCAAAAATACAGTCATTCTCTTTGTGGACAGGGGTTACTCTCCACAGATTTGACCTGTGATGTAAGACTATAGCTGTCTCCCTTGAGGTAGATAGGTTTAATCTCGACCTTGGAACATTCTAGACAAAGCAATATCATCTCCATGGAGAGAAAAAGGTGAAGGACCTACCAGAAAAGTTCCGCAATGCATCTTTAAGGAGGAGTATTATGCAAAATCCATTTTTGGAGCTTTCTGCTATGTTGTTCCCTCATTAAAAACATGCCTGAAGAGATTTTAGATAACATCCATAAGATCTTGTGGCCATACCTGCTTGTCAAAGCCTGATCCCGTCAGATCTCAGAAGCTAAGCAAGGCAGGGCCTGGTTAGTACTTGGATGGGAGACCACTGGGAATTCCAGGTGCCACAGTGGGGCGCCAGTCACAAAAAACTGTTGTAGTGTCCTTAGGCAAGACACTTCACCCACATTGCCTAGTATGAAAGTGATGTGTGCGTGAGTGCTGGAGGTGGTCGGAGGGGCCGATGGCGCAGATTGGCAGCCTCGCTTCCGTCAGTCTGCCCCAGGGCAGCTGTGGCTACAGAAAGTAGCTTACCACCACCACGTGTGGAGTGAATGAACAATGAACTGTAAAGCGCTTTGGGTGTCATGAAATGCGCTATATAAATGCTATGAATTATTATTATTAATTAATTAAGATAAGATAAGATAAGATAAGATAAGTTAAGATAAGACTTTATTGATCTCACACAGGAGAAATTTATTTGTCACAGTAGCTCCAGGTAGGGACAGTTTAAACAAGAAAGAAAAGTGTATGCAGGCAAGAATGGCATAAAAATAAGTCATAATAATAATAAAATAAGTAATAATAGAATAAGTAATAATAAAACAGTAACAGGGAGAGTATTGAAAAACGATATTGCACGTTAGGACCATAGGACCTAGGACCATAGCATCCATGCATATTTGACTAAACTAGTGATCTCTCCCGGGCCCCTATCCAAACCCTCCTTACAGTTAGCAGTACGTGATGTCATGTAGTGGTAGTTTTTAAGTTAACAGCTATCGTTTTACCTTTTGTTCTGTAGAGCTTGGCAGTTCAAAGGATGAAATTATCCAAATGATTCTAGTGAAGGTGTATGGAATTAATAAAAATAAAAATAAAAAATACAGCCATGTGGTAATACTTCCTGTATTACCACATGGCATCACAAGGTGGAGCAGAGTGTTTTAGTTTGAGAGAAGAGCTTAGACTAAATATGCAGAATGTGTGTGTTAAACATGTGTAAATGAAACAAAGCACAACTCCAAATATGTTTTTGACGAGTTAACGACATAATAGAGATAAGAAAAAAGCATAATATTGGACCTTTAAATGTGATAATCCATTGTTTTTTGCGAATATAGCATTTTCAAAACAGTAATTCCTCTAATTTCCATTTTCATTGTGTACACACTTCACAGAACAGAAGAAAGTACGCAGACAGAGAGGTTGGTGGTGGTTTGAAAATCAGCAAAGAGTCCCAAATTTGGAAGGCATCAATTGTTTGCTACATCTGTGGTTGGTGGAAAACAACTTTAATGAGAGAGCGCGCTTTGAGGCTTTGAGACAGTGAATAGCTCTGTCTGAGAAAACATTAGCTGTAGTGGACACCAAACACAACAACAATCAGAGTGTGTTTTTGAATCAGCCAGCAAAAGAAACTGTCCTGTGACACAACATTCACTCAATCTGTAACCAAACCCAGCCACCTTTGTCGATCAGCACCAACCCAGCAAACCCGCAGCCCCGTCAGCGAGTCAAAGTCACTGGAGAAAACCGAGTCTCTGCGCACAAAAGTCAAGAATCAACACCGAGAATGTCAATGTTTTGCTTGGGGAGAGAAAAAAACACGACATCTTAAAATATACATTTATTCAGAGCCCGCGCAAGATCAAACAGCAAAATTGATCGGCTCTTCCTTCAACCCTGCGCTGCTCCCTCCCCTCGGCGGCCCCTCCTCACCGCGTATTGACTTTCCACTTGGGCCATCGCCTGGTCTTCTTGGTCACCCCTCGGTATTACCATAGAGTTCACTAGCATGCCGTGGGCTATAGGAATGCGCAGTCCGATGCAGTTCTATCTGATTGTTTACTCCTGCTCTGATTGTGCTGCCATTCTCCGCCACCGTTTCCCAGGGGCCCCGTCAGACCACAACGTACGGTCCAATCAAGACGAGCGCCGGCTGTGAATATAGGGGTCCCTCTAATGCTACAACTCTCCAGGAGCCGGTTACATTGATCGGAGAGGAAATCAGATGGCTCACTGCGACCCATTGCATTTAATTAATCTGTGGACTGCAGCTAAATGTTCTGCACTGACAGCCTTAATGTTCTGAGTCGATAGAGTGTTTTTGTGAAGCCATGAGCCACAAGAACACATACAGCTCTGGAAAAAAATAAGAGACCACTGCATTTTTTTTCTGAAATCAGCATCTCTACATGTATTACAGCCATTCCATTCCAGCGTCTGTTGAATTCCAACACAACCACAAAGCTGAGCTACTTCAGTTCTTGCACCAGGAGTGGAATAAAGTCACCCAAGAACAATGTGAAAGACTTGTGGAGAGCATGCCAAGACGCATGAAAGCTGTGATTAAAAATAAGGGTTATTACACGAAATATTGATTTCTGAACTCTTCTTAAGTGTAAACATTAGTATTATGTTGCTTTAAAATGATCTCGTTTCTTTGCATTGTTTGAGGTCTGAAAACATGTATCTTTTTTGTTCTTTTGTCCATTTGTCATTTTTTGCAAATAAATGCTCTAAACCAGGCATGGGCAAACTACGGCCCGGGGGCCATATGCGGCCCGTTAAGCTTTTTAATCCGACCCGCCGAACTTGAAGAAATTATATTATAAACCTTACTAACCCTAACCCTAATCCTACTATGCGTGAAGAATCCCTCAGTCGTCCAGGTAGAATCCATAATAAAAGGAGAAATTCAATTTGTCAACTGGACAAAGTTTATTTGGTCAAAAACGTTTCGCCGCTCATCCGAGAGGCTTCGTCAGTTCTGGTTCTAGTGCTGGTTAGACACTGCTTATATCTAGCTGCAGGGAGGAGCTCACTACACTGAAATTATTCTGAAACTATCTCAACTAATTTGTTTTTGAGATTCTCTCTTTTGTTTTTCGAATTTCTCTGGCATCTAGTTTAGCATACCTATTCAACCCTTTAGCATACCTATTCAAACTTGTCTCCCATTTATAATTCCATTCTCAAACCAAAGTCAAAACAAACAAAAGAAACAATAGGGCAGACAGGTCAGGGCCAGAGGTGTGGAGACGGTCGTTAGGGTTGAATAGGTATGCTAAACTAGACGCCAGAGAAATTCGAAAAACAAAAGAGAGAATCTCAAACACAAATGAGTTGAGATAGTTTCAGAATAATTTCAGTGTAGTGAGCTCCTCCCTGCAGCTAGATATAAGCAGTGTCTAACCAGCACTCGAACCAGAACTGACGAAGCCTCTCGGATGAGCGGCGAAACGTTTTCGACCAAATAAACTTTGTCCAGTTGACAAATTGAATTTCTCCTTTTATCACCCTAATCCTACTGTTTTAATGTTTTAATTTCCCTACAATTCTGGCGTTTTCCAATAGCTGGCGCACTAGATACATTGACCTCTGTTGAGGTGCGGCGTTTTGCTCCACGTTTGTGTTTTACTCTTTGACCCCTCAGCCCTCCTGTAAAGATGAGCGGAGCTAAGAAAAGAACAGTGGACAGAGAATGTCGAGTGTTTAAGGAGTGGATAAGTAAATATTTTTTCACCGAATACCTTTCAACTGCTGTACGCCTGATATGCCAGGTGTTGGCATATTTGTTGTAATGCTTTTGTTAATTTTTTATTGAAATAAAACACAAGTTTTCTACATATCCCATGTTATTTTTTGCTCTTTGGAGGTGGATTACCAAAACACTAATTCCACCTGCTCCTGGTCCGGCTCCTGTCAAATTTTAGAACCCCTTGTGGCCCACGAGTCAAAAAGTTTGCCCACCCCTGCTCTAAACGATAATATTTTTATTTGGAATATGGGGAAATGTTGTCAGTAGTTTATAGACTCAAACAAAAATGTTCCTTTTGCCCAAACACATACCTATAAGTAGAAAAACTGATAATTTTGCAGTGGTCTCTTATTTTTTTCCAGAGCTGTATTATGAATTGTTTTTATGGTTATTGGACTTTAAACATGCTCTCAAGTTCTTTTGCATATATTATAATGTTTCCTCCTCACAAACATGTGACAAAACAAAGAGGAAAACAATCTGTTCCACCCATTGCCTGCATGCAAATAGGACGTTTGCATGCAGGCTCTTCCGGCTCCTTCTGACCTGGCTCCCATTGACTTACATTGGAATATTGTAGCCCCTCTCTCTGTGACTGTTGTAGTGAGCCTTGTTATTTTTTTGTCTGAAAATGTTTGTATTTTCCTGCTCTACATGATCCTGTTTTTTTTCTGCTATCTTGCTCAATAAAAAAAAAATCATAATATAGAGCCTGGATCCGAATCGCCCCTGTAACCGTTAGGGCATCACGAGCTTCTTTTGAATGGAGCTGAACGCTATGGGTGACGTCACGCTTGCTTAGTCTATGGTTCAACCTTGTGAGGTCATGTGGTAATACAGCAAGTGCTCCACTGTGTTTTTAAACTCCATACACCTTCACTAGAATCATTTGAATCATTTGCCAGTCTCTACTGAACTAAACATAAAAGGAGCTGTTAACTTGAGACATAACAAGGTGGAACAGAGCATCTTGAGCTTTGGAGATGTAAACAGACTAATAATAAAGGTTTAGGCTACGTTTATATGATGACGGTCTGAACAGAAGACACAAAAGTGGCGTTGCGTCTTCACTTTTTTTTCCGCGTTTAGACGAGCGTGTTCGGGAGGAAATCTGCGTGCATACGGTGACGCAAAAGTGTGTGGAATTGGATTGGGTATGCATGCCAGGCGGCTAGGTGGCGCTGAGATATATGATCACTATGTCTATGCGTAGAATCTTCCTTCTTCTCATCTGTGATAGCAAAAAAAAAATTTGTGCGGTCAGACGACGAAGTTCAACTATTGCTTCAGACCACGTTAGACTACAAAGCAACGAAAGGCGCAACAAGGAGAATGAAACAAAACACACCTCCAGGTGTTTGTGATGAGGAAACATTAGAACAGATCGATGGGGTTGGGGTGTGGTGGTAAACCAAAACTGGAGCATTTGCTAAACTCTGTATGCATCACATCAGCTGCAAGCCCTGTTCTGTAACTATGTCCGATTGCATTGTCAAATAAATAAATACATAAATAAATAAAAAAGGTGTGGACTGGGAATCCTTTCAGTTTCAGACGGTTTCAGTTTTTTGCATTTTTAAGCCCCCAAAATGCTGTCACCGTCTAATGCAGGGGTGTCAATCTCATTTTGGTCCGGGGGCCGAATCCAACCTACTTTGATCCCAAAGGGGCCGGATCAGAAAACTCATGGCAAATATACCCCAAAAATAGCAATAAGTCCAAATATTTGTCGAGAGAAATGCAAATCTATTACAGATTGCTGTTTCTTCAGACCCAGCAATAATTTTGTCTTCTCAATTCTCCGTTCAAGTTATTGTATTGTTCGACATGCCGTGTCTCGTAGTGGCGTTTAAGATTATATTCCTTGAGCACCGCCACTTGTTACAAACACACCGAGCGTACAGCTTTCCCATTCACCTCCGTGAACAAATAGGAATTAGTCAATTTTTGTTGGAAAATCCTGCACTCGGCGTCCACTTTTCTCATTTTTGACATTTTGCTGATGAGGGTGTCACGGTCAACAGTCAAAACGATGGTCCTTTAAGAGCGTTTGGAAAGAGGTGAGTCTTCATTTGTGCTGCTCTGGTGGGAGGGGCTACGCACAGAGGCGCTAGAGGCGCTGCTATGCTAAACTGTGCAGAAAAGCGGCGGAAAATTACCAATATTTTAATAGAAAATTAAAATATAATTAGAATGTTTTAATAGAAAATCAGCCGAGGGCCAGATTAAAGGTCTTGGAGGGCCGGATCTGGCCCCCGGGCTGCATTTTTGACACCCCTGGTCTAAACGAAAGGCACTTCCGATCAAATATTTTGTCGTTTTTACCCGTAAGCGTTCTCATGTAAACAGGCCCTCACTCAACATGTATGAAACAAAACACAAAACTCCAGGTATATGTGATTAGATAACAAAATTCTAACATGGCATAAAGCTCACAAGAGTCAGTTGAGTAGAATATAAGACTTAAAATGTACTCATTAACAAGAATAAAGCAAGGTAGCCCAGCTTTAATCAGCCTACATACTGTAACACAGCACAACATGTTACGCTTCTGAGAAAGAGAACAGGAAATAGCCAAAACATGTGAAGAAAGCAAACAAGCAAAAAATACTGTGAACTGACCAATTTGATTTAGATTTTATTTTATAGATGCCCACTCTTTATAGACACCGACTGAACATGCCACTATAAACCAGCCACACTTCTTTTTCCACATGATAACCACACAGACTGAGCATTAGACATAAAGACGATTTTCAGCGCTTTTTGTAGTTTAAAATGTGGTTCATTTAAGAGCAGGAGACAAGGGCCTGGTCCACTGGTGCAGATATGGATACAAGAGCTCCTGGAGTGAGAGCCTCAAATTGGTCAGAGAGAAAGATCGATCGCCCCAGGAACCAATTGAGAGAATGATGGGCACCTCTGAACTAAATTACATTAGAAACTCTGACAATGATTCATGGTGAAAAAGTAGAAGAAAAGGAAAGCACCGAATACGTTAAAGGGCTATTATTATAATACGCTATTTTCTGATCTCTGTTAGAATGTTGTTCCCCTCATCAAAAACATACCCGGGGTTGTGTTTTGTTTCATTCACACACGTTTAACACACCAACCTGCATATTTAAGTTCTTCTAGAGTTCTTCTCTCAAACAGAAAATGCTCTTTTCCACCTTGTGATGCCGTGTGGTAATACAGGAAGTGCTTCATACACCTTCACTAGACTCATTTGGATCAGTACCAGAGTTGCCCAACTTTACTGAACTAAATATAAAAGGTAGGCTAGTTGTTAACTTGAAAACTACCACTTCATGACATCACAAGGTGGAAAAGACCATTTTGAGCTTTGGATATTTGCATATTACTGCACTTTTCACTGCTGCATCTTCCATTGTACATTTTTGATGCACACTGCACATTTTGGACATCTGTAAGTAGATATTTATTTATTTTTTGCACTACTTTTTAGATTTTAGATTTGGTCTTAGATAGTTTTTGTATTGTCTTTATACTGTATTTTGTCTTTTTTGCACTGCTTGGCCAGAGAGAAACGAAATTTCGGTTCACTGTACGTCAAACACATATGGCAGAATTGACAATAAAGCTGACTTTGAACTTTGAGATGTAGACAGACTAATAATAAATTACTAATAAAATTACTAAATAAATTACCAATAAAAGACTACTCAAACATGCATGAATGAAATAAAACAAACTCCAGGTATGTTTTTGATGACATAACAATATTATAACACAGTTTAAAACTCACAAGAATCCATTTTGTGCAATGTAGGACCTTTAACACATAACAATACTTGAACCACAGTCCCTGCTTGGATGTGATGTGCCTTAAACTCTTGTAACACTGTCTGATCTTTCATTGAGAGTTGCAGCATTTCAGAAAGCCAAACACTTTATTATGGTATGACTACGTTCATATGAGCCAATTTTGCGTAATATAAGACCTTTAAAGAGTAAAGCAAAAATATGAAGTGTAAAAATGTGACTAAAACCCTTTTTGTCAACTTCAGATACAAAGTACAGCAGAATATTATTTACACTGGGCACTGTAAGCACGTCCCACCAGGAGGAGAAACTGGGAAGACTCAGGACACTCTGGAGCAGGGGTGGGCAATTATTTTTCCCCCAGGGGCCAAATGAGAAGCAGAAAATATTGTGGAGGGCCGGGCCAAAAGTTTGAAGTCTACTCTGGTTATTCATTTTATTTCTATGCTGAAATCAGTAAATGGCATTTTTTACAGAAGCTGGTAAGTTCTGTGTTTTTATTAAGTAATGAGAGAGTGAGGGTTTACCAAAACTGAATTTATTCAGTAAAATACAATGGTAAACGTGAAACATTTGTAACTCTTTTTCCGTCACATTAACCCCACAATGCTTTCTGAGTTTAACTTTCTTAACTTTGTATTAAGACACCACAATGTCTTTGTTTGCCAAATAATATAATACAAGATATGTCACAAAATGCCAAACTGTGTAGGAAAATAGTCAAAGTTAGCATGTTTAGTGTTTTTTTCTTGATCAGTGAGAGAAATCTGGCCTCTGTTGAGCTTTAACAAGTGCATCAAAGTCAGGTTCATGTCTGACGTGGAGATGTGAAGTCCGACAGATGATCATCAGTACAAATGCATTATGTACAATTTTGAAAGTAAGTTTTATTTTCTTAATTCCACACAACCTTTCGCAGGCCGGTCAGAGTCAGCTCGCATTTGGCCCCCGGGCCTTGAAATGCCCAGGTCTGCTCTGGAGGGACTATTTCTTTCTGCTGCCTTGGAACGCCCACAGGAGGAGCTAGAGGAAGTGTCTGGGGTGAGGGAAGTCTGGGAGTCCCTGCTTAGACTGCTGCTGATGGATGGACTGTAAGCTGCTTTAGATTAAACCTTTTCTAAACTAAATTTCTAAATTAATTCTAACATCTGCCCAGTTGTTCTTAATGTTCTTCCTCAGAAATGGTTTTGACTTGTGTATTTTAACAGGACATGCTGAAGATACTTATTTTCTTTGGACAATGAGGACGACTTTGAACTTCTAATTAGTACCTTATTAGGACTTCCTTAAGAGCCACAGGTTCTGTAAGTCTGCTGATGAAGGACAAAACCATCTGTATGAAATAGGACAATTAGTTTCATCATGAAGCCACAACGATTACCAAAAAGTCGTCCTAAGACTTTATCACTTCCCAGCCCGATGAGTTAAGAAGGGAATTCACCTCGTCTCAACCTCTGCATTGATTTCTGAGAGAGTGGGAGATCTGGGGATTACTTTGGAGAACAGCAATGAAGACCCAGCTTATTGAGTTTTTTTGTATTTGGCAAATGGGCTTGACAAAGATGGAGGAGACAAAATCTAGGGCTTACGTCCACAGCACCCAATCGGGGGTAACTTGAAAGCGGCGCTGTGATGGGAAGCCAGGCGAGAGGGCACCTCATTTAGGGAGCGGAGTTTTGGACAGGGGGAAAAGGCATGGGGAAAATGCTTAAAGTAAACCGCAAAAGGCCCTGGCAATCGTCAGGAATTGAGACGTTTTTAAACCTTTAACGGGGGACTGTGATCAAAGCACCCGTCTATCCCCTCTCGAGTGCACAGAGAGAAACCGGAGGGAACAGAGGGGATTGTGGGGGATCACGGCAGGTTGAAAACGTAAAATCAGCACATTAGCTTTATAAGGGTGTCAGAATATGGGATGATCAGGGGGGATCAGAGCACCCGCGGGGACCCTCTGAGAATGTGTGTACCACGCTGATGGGAGGAAAAACCAGGCCACTGCTGACGGAGGAGCCTGCCCTTATCAAACATGCAGCTAAAGAGGGAATAATGTTGCTCAACTCCCAGAGAAAGCATAGACGAGTTTGGATAAGAAACTGTAAATTCTCTTATGTCGCCGTGTACTTACAAATGAACAGCCTTCTGAGCCAACTTTGGGAAAACTTGGTTGAAACTTTCTGATCATCAGTGATGCAAAGTTATTATCTTTATGTAGTCAAGTCATTTAACTAGGCTTACATAAAGTAAAGTAAAGAAGTGGCTGAAAAGTTGAAAAATCTCTGACTCTGGCATAGTATCGGTCCTGTCACGTCTGTTTATTTCTGTATTTATTTACTGAAAAAAACTTTGCAGACTTCAACTTTGTTATTTCGATAAACATGTGGTTTTAACTCAGCAAAGTGGTTTTAACTCTCCTTTTTAAAACTTTGTATATATTAACTTAAGGTAAATGTAATGTTACTCTAAAGTAGGGGTCATCAAACTAAGGCCCGCGGGCCGACTCCGGCCCACCACGCCCCTTTGACCGGCCCTCCAGCCCCTCTGCCTCCCACCACTTGAACTATGGCCCTATGAGGCAATTCAAAAAAGTTGTCATGGTCTATTTTTTTTTATTACTTTTTGTAATGTATCTTGTATTCTGTTGTTTAAAAATGATATTTATATGAAGTATTCATAGTTATATAATTTTTAGTTAAATAATTTGCCACTGATTGGCCGTCAATTTTTTTAAATGTCTTTATTTTATTGGCCTATTTATTTGAGTTTTGTCAAGTGCTGCACACAATTATTATTAATACAATTGTTATTAATATTATTATTGTTAATATCAACAGGTCTACCTACAATTTGTAGATTTTCACTCTTCTTTGCCAGTGTCATACAGCAAATGTTTCTTTCCTTGATATTTCTTAACTTTGATGTTATTGTTATTAGAAAATAAATAAATGGAATATCTGAGGTATTTAAATTTAAAACAAAGTGTGACGTACTTACTACTTTTGTAAACCACTAGTAACGATAAACAAATATGTGCCAGGAATTCTGTGTTGATATAGTTTTGTGGGTGGCTGTACCAGGTTAGTCATGAGGCCTGCTGGTGGTCATTTTGGTCCGGGTCATACAATTCTGTTATACGGCCTACCGTATAACAATGTAAAATTTTAAATTTCATACACATTGGGTTGCCAGTTTCAATGCTAAAGTCTTGTTGGTTAAACCATAAAAATACTCTGAAAGAAAAACATCTGAATCCTCACGCCAGCGCCTGCAGTCAATCATGCAGTGCTAGTGCAGCCAGTAATGACTGTATCCTTTAACAAAACATGCATTCAGTCATTTTCTTTTCCATTTAACGTTATGGTGTAAAATTTACTTTGCTGTCTAGAATATTCACATTCTACCACTGTTCACAACTTCCACCTGTGTCTGTGCACATAAAGTTTGCATTTAAAAAGTAAGTTCAGTGTTTAATTTGTACCTTATCAGCACAAACTTCCGTCGCCTTTAAATCCACCTCAAAAGCATTAAGATGAGTCTGGTTCTGCAGCCTCTCCTGGTCGCTCAGATAATTCAGAGCGTTAGCCTTGGGTACAGCAGGGGTTCTTGCGTTGCTGAATTATAAATCAAAGAGCACAGCCGGCTAATTACATGTTCACTGCTCTTCATTCTGGATCATGTCACTTTATGGGCCCTCTGATCACTGAACGCAGACCAAGGTAGCAGCGGACCTGGCTTTGGGTCTGGTTATATCTAAATGACAGAGTGAAGATGATAGCAATTATTTTCCTGTGATTAGCGTGAGTGGACTGAACACCCACGTGAACACTCACACATTGCTCGACAGACTGGTCTTGACGGAAGGTCTTCAAGAGACAAAGGTACCAGAGACTTTTTTGAGAAAATACAACATATTTAGTTAATTGTGTACTTAATAGAATAAGTACAGTGGTACCTCGCTATATCGCGGTTCACCTTTCGCGGCCTTGCTGTTTCGTGGATTTTTTTTATTCCCATTTTTTTTATAGTGTATCAACGCGCATTGTGTTCTGTGTTCTGATTGGGTAAGGGACTGTAGACCTTTGCCGATTTGTCCGTCATTCTCCTCCGTGCCGTGTCTGCTGTACAGAATGCATTCAGTTTGCCAGATTTATATAAATATTCGATCGCTTGCAGTGTGATTCTGAAGTGCTATGAAGTGTATGTTTGCAAGTTTCTCCACAATGTCGACGAAACATTCTCAAATGTAATCAAAGGTGGCATGTCTGTGTATAAGAATCTTCTCGCCCAAAAGAAAAAAGAGCGCCAAAGGCTACCATGTTCTTCACTCGGAAAAAGACGCCTGCACCGAGACGGAGCGGCGCCAGGACAAACTGAGGAACTGTGAAATACACGCGTCACTGTTAATAATTTTTTCGTTGAAAATCTACGAAAGTTTTTAGAAGAGTATTTAAACGAGAGAGAAATGTGAGAAAATGTTAATTCCAGTCTGAGAAAAGTGTAGAATGTGTGTGGTGAGGCGTTTACAGCCTTAAAACATGTAGAATAATTGTAAAAATATAAAGCTTCGTGGATTTTGCTTATCACGGGTTATTTTTAGAACGTAACCACCGCGATAAACGAGGGACCACTGTACATTTAAATTTTTCTCTCATTGTCAAAAAACATATATGCCTAAAAACTCTAGATTGATCAAAACGTGGTTAAGACTTTGTCAAACGGTTGAATTAGCTAACCAGATCAGTGCTGTTAGATTTTCTGGCTAATAGGGTGTTCAACAGTATCAAAAATCAGATAATCGATACTAAAACTAGCACTGAAATGAGATACTCATTTGAGCAGGTATTGATACTAAAAAAGTCACATTCACAGGACAGAAATGAACCTTTCCTCAATGTCTTTAGAATGATCTTGAGCTGAATCAGAACAAGTATAAGAGCACATAGACGAATATACACCCATGGACCACTGAGGAACCTACCTAGACCACTGAGAGATTACCTAAACACCACATGGTAAAGTAAATGAAAGTTTTGTTATTTAATGTTGAAAATCATTCTATTGTTTAAAGGTGAAGTAACGTTTTTACAATTTGTGCCTTATTTCGGTCATAAAACAAGTTGTTTTACTCACCCATAGCACTTTGGTGTCATATGGAGCACTTCCAGAGATGTTTTAGATTTGCGTTAGCCTAGCGCGACTTCTAGCCATAGCTCGGGGCATATAATATATTCCCCGAGCATGTAATATGCCCCGTGCGGGCTCCAAATAACACAAACTTTAGCACTTTTCAAATCATAGAAGCTTGATGTCTTAGTCTACGATTTCGTTTGAGTCAAAAGTGGCCTGTAATCCGAGATTTAGCCATAGTTTACAGCTTTGCGTTTCATGTTTGGGTCCCGGGAGCTGAGAGCACACTCCGCACATGCGCACTGGCGTCCTCATCTACTCGAAACTATGGCTAAATCTCGGATTACAGGCCACTTTTGACCAAACGAAATCGTAGGCTAAGACATCGAGCTTCTATGATTTGAAAAGTGCTAAAGTTTGTGTTATTTGGAGACCGCAAACATATGCCCCGAGAACTCACATTATGGAGATCGCAAATCTAAAACATCTCTGGAAGTGCTCCATATGACACCAAAGTGCTATGGGTGAGTAAAACAACTTGTTTTATTACCGAAATAAGGCTCAGATTGTAAAAAATGTTACTTCTCCTTTAATAATATTTTATTTTCTTATCATTGTGGTATTGGAATCTGCATTGAGTATCGAGTCTATTCCTTAGTATCGAAATCGAGTTTGAAACTTTAGTATCGTGACAACACTAGTAGCTCACAACAATACATCCTACCAGCCGCACATGCATGCCTAGATAATATATGGATTTCTGCAGTTCTGTTTGAGGCTACAACTTCTTAAGCGTTTCGTAAAATACAAGTATAAAAGAGTATATAGAATCAGAAATCTGGTCTGATCCAAGGTTAGTAACGGGGTAAGAGACTGCTGGGAAATTCAGGTGCTGCAGTGGGGCAACAGTGGCTCTAATTTACTACATAATGTTAGAAAAAAAAGAAGTTTACCGCACACTTGCTTGACTTTACTCTCATTACTTTATTGGGCTTAGCGAACAACGCGTTTTGCTTCTACAGCGTCATCAGGTTCACCCGAGTAGTGCCAGGTAAACTTCTTTTTTCTGGAATTACTCAATGTTCCTGTTGTTACCAGCACCTGGAAGCTGTGCATGGAGTTTTTGAACTTTTGAATTACTACATAATGTTGTTGTGTCCTTGGACAACATTTCACTTTACCCCCGTTATGTTAAGTTAATTAATCCTTTATTATTAGTCTGTTTACATCTCCAAAGCTCAAAATACTCCACCTTGTGATGTCATGAAGCGGTAGTTTTCATGTTAATAGCTGCATTTTAGCTTTTGTTCTGTAGGGATCAGCAATTCCAGGTCTAAAATCATCCAAATGATTCCTGTGAAGGTGTCTGGAGTTTAAAAAAACAATGGAGCACTTCCGGTATTATCACATGACATCACAAGGTGGAGTTTTTTTCAGTTTGAGAGAAGAACTGAGCCTAAATTTGTTGTAAAGTTTGTGTAAATGAAGCAAAACACACGCTCTTTCAGTCTAATGCAGTTTTTGTATTATAACTTCAGTGTGTGCCTCCTCAACTCTATGCTACAAAAAGAACTCTAGCGCCCCCTCCTTTACAGCAGGCCGGTGCCGCTCCGGATATTTTTACCACTGAAATCCCACCTCTCCAGCATATTTGTGACTCATCCCCTCTGCGTCCTCTGTGTGTCATTCTCCGCCCCCTGTCCATGAGCACGGCCAATTTATCACCCACCAAAGCAGGGCCTTCACTCGGACCCACTGTAAAAAGCCAGCAGCCCTAATGAAAGGAGCTGCTGTCCCGGCCTGGTCCAGAGAGACTTCAGGGGCCAAGAAGTCCTGCTACCAGCCCAACGTGGGGAGCTAATTACCCCTCTGGTGGACCAACTGTTTGGAATAGCGTGTAATTCTGTAGCCGCACATATAGGTGAGGTCCACGCTATGACCATGGGACAAGGGTCAGAGGTAGGAGGATAGGAGTAGTCCCAACCTACATATGGTACTACTATAGGTACTTTTCTCGAGTACTTGCGTGGATATGGAGCACTTGAGTTTAAAGGGCAACTACTGTAATGTTGACCAGCTAGAGGAACCTGCTATGAACATGGAGAATAGAAGAAGTACCAACCTACATACTGTTTTAGGTAGTACTTGAGTGGCTCTGGAGTGCAGTATTTCCACCTTAGTACTTCAGTAAAAAGGGGAATTGCTGTAATGTGGATTGTACGACATTAAATGGCTACTAGTCATTGATATTTTGCAGTGCCACAAAACCAAGGATGTTCTACATGTATCTCTATGGAGGAATGTTTAGGAGTTGCCATGGTGACATGACGCACACATGAGCAAACACTGTCAAAAAAGTTTTAAGATCGTCTGAAAACTCAGTAAAGAAACATACATATCCACATACTGTATAAGCCTAGTGCTGGGCAACTACAATTCTTTATTATTAAATTAAAACAGATGCTGGGGTATAAGTGATATAAAACAGTATGTTTGACTATGAAGTAAAGTTATTAATTAAAGGGTTGTTGTTGTCACTGTCTTCTAGTTTTTCATCAGTGTAAAGAAAAACAATGTATGTGTATTCACAAAGTTTGTATTTGAAAGTCTGCCTGTTTATAACTGCCCCTCAAAGAAGCACATCACATGACCAGGACAGGAGCTGGAGCCTGGGGTCGACTCAGCACGCCTTGGCCTGGGCAGCTGCGATTGGCCGGAGTATGGGGAGGACTGTGCCAAAGTCAAGGGTTCGGGAGGGGGCGGGGCTTTGACAGGAAGAGGAATGGACTGTCAAGAGGAGATAAATAACGAGGGGTGAGGCGGGCAGCAGGTGACCCACGGCGGGACAGCCTCATCGGGACAAGTGACCGCACGACCTCTGGACCAGATCTGCCCGGGGCCACCCACTGGTCACCCGCTTTCACTGTCACCTCACAGGAGAGGCCAGACCTGCTTTAGTGCGTGATGGACAGTCCTGCTGCTCCTAATGTAACTGTGGTGAGGGGCTGGGGCCAGAGGAGGAGCACCGGGTCAAGAAATAAGAACGCTGTTTCCTTTTATATACAGTGACCTATTTTCCACTGAGAACTTTAAAAGCCACAGAAGGGTATTTTAATGCCACCCCAGGTGGATGTACAAGTACAATTTATCTATAGCTATTCTCTTGAATTACTGTTGTCATCTGGATGTTCCAGTCTATGGAGAGGTGAGCCTGCTTATGGTGAGAATGTTTTAAATGTTTGAGCAGTAAAACCAGCCAAATTAAATGCTACATAGATACTTTTAATGTCATACAGTGGAATATTCCAGGCAAAGCTGTAACATCTCCACCATGAACAGGTGGCAACTTATGGTAAACCAGTAAGGAAACCTTTAGCCATACCAACTTTTCAATGCCCAATCTCACCTGATCTCACAATCTAAACGGGGTTGGACCTGGTTGGTACTGGAGGTGAAAACAGCTGGACTTACCTGGTGCTGGAGTGGCGGGACAGCAGTGGCTGTTGTCTAGTGTGTACGATAATTATGTCTTAAGACACTTCACCCAGTTAGTGGTTATTAGATGGGCCAATGGCCCAGATTGGCAGTATTCGACTTCTTATGTGTTTATAAAGGTGGGCACAAGTGTATGTTCTATGTGGCCAATACTGCCCCCCTCTGACCCTGCTCTAAAGTGCTGCTAGTGCATTACTGAGGTGAGTGTTACAGACGAGTGCTGGGACAGCAGTAAGTGTGCCAGGCCGCTGAGGCATGTGCCAGCCTCATGCAGGATCCAAACCAGTGGGGCGGGATGTACCACTACAACCCTGTGCCCTATGGTCTAGCGGCATAATTAATATGTTGTTTTATCAAAGTTGAAGCATTTGCCTCTGAAATGTCCCACACTCAGCCCCTTAGAAAAGAGCTGACCTCCAAGCAGCTGAAGGTTGCTCTACAAACTTGGCAAGCCCCCGAGTGAAAACATCTGCTTTCCTCCCAGGCAGGACGGCCACCGCCCCCACGCCTCAGCTGGCACCTCATGCCCAGAGAGAGAGCCCTTCGCCTGTCCTCAGCTCTGACCTGGACATTTATAATACAGACCCCTCCAGGCCCCTCCCCCTGTGTGGAGTGGCCAGCGTGGTCACTGCGCTGCTGAGAGGACTGCTCCTGTCTTGTTAGCCCACATCAGGCTGTTGACAGGGAGGAGGAGGTGTCCACTGTTGGAACACTGACAGAAGCATCTGTCATGGCCCTCCTCACACTCTCACCTGCTGTCCAGGGCTGGACCTGTGACCCTCCCTACATGACACACAATGTACAGAAGCTCACTTCCAAGGGGTCAGGAGCATCTTTAAACTACTCCCATTTTCTAAGGTTTTTCCAACACTAAGTTAAATTGAAATCAACAGCATTATATTGACTTGGAGCATCATGATGGGTAAACAAAAACAGATCTAAATAATGCAAAATTAAGTACATGTTCTTTATGTATTAAATATCCTATATTACACAAAAGTGACTCTTGTGAGTATTAAGCCATGTTGTCACCTCCCCAAAAACATACCTGGAGTTGCCTTTTGATTCATTCACACAAACATATTTGAGTAACCCTTTGTTATTAGTCAAAATATTCTTTGTAGTCTCATGAAGTGGTAGTTTTCAAGTTAATAGCTACCCTTTTACCTTTAGCTCAGTACAGACTGACAATTCCAGGGCTGGACATAATATAGTAGATTAGAAAATAGCATAATATTAACTATGACTAATTTATGACACCAACTCTCATGTCCCATTTTTTGGCAAAACCAGGCTCATTTTACACCGACATTTCTCTGGTGTTAATGAATGCACTGACCTGTCTTGGTAGCACTTTATCATTCTCCAGTGGCTGCCCCGTCCATCGCTGAGGCTGCTGAAGTGCTGCCAGGAGTAAGAGGAAAGATGCCAATCCCTTTGCCCATATGACACACACATAAGAACACACACACACACACACATATAAGAACACACACACATAAGAACACACACACAGAGGCTCAAGGACACCATCATTCATGCAGGCCAGAGAAGGTGCCTTTTACATGAGCCACACAGGTCCGTCAAAGACATTCACAACTTAGCAGTGATTTTAAGTTTATAAAAGTGGTGCTGGCATCAAAAGCATCAGCGATAGACCAGGACTGGGCTGATATTTGGCCTTTTTAGCATATCAGAATAAATCTCCAACAGAGGCTCCCTAAATACGCATGAAAAATATATTCGTAAAACTTAATTTTTTTGTTTAAAGAGGGTACTTCAAAAATGTGACTACACCGCTCTCTGCTCTCAACACAGTTTGTAGTAAAAGAAGGTTGTGGATGAGTTTGTACTCAGTTTAAATTTGATAATTTGGGAAAAAATTCCAATATATCAGCCCACAAATGTCGACAGAGGTCATCAGTCATCAGTTCCTTGGATTCTAAACAATCGGCATTGGTCAGGAAAATGCAAATCGGTCGATCTCTGAAAAGAATAACATTTACTTGTTGTTGGAATGTTAATAACTAAATAAACTTCATATAACATGGAAAATCATACCATAAAACTATTTGATTAAAAAAAATAGCCACCAACAATTATATCTCTGTAGATCTCTGCGTTATAGTTCATCTGGTACATATCTTGTACATATTGTTCATACATACAGTATCATATATATTAATTTATATATTAATAGCTCTACTGTATACTTGTTTATAATGTTTATATCCCCAACAAAGTACTCCCACATGTTCATATTGCCCTATTTATCTGTACATAATTCTACAACCATACTGTATATATTGTACTGTATATTGTATATACTGTATATATCACACTTGATGCTCCTTTCACTTCTGATTAGATACTAAACCTCATTCGTTACCTGTATTTATACATGTGTAATGACAATAAAGTTGAATCTAATCTAATCTAATCTAATAATTGGAGGGAAATTGTTGAAAAAATTAATATCATGGAGAGACTTAGATGTACTATAAGAAGCAAAATGTGAGGATTGCTGGGAAAAAGGGACTGTTTATCCAAGCCACAACTGACATTTTGTTCTTTCTTTGTTTTGTTATATTCTGCTATACTGTAATATGAAAGTATAAGTTAATAAAATAATAAAATAAGGTAACATTTCACACCAAGTACCATCAAGTTTGTCTTTATCATAATAAGATGACCAGTTCTTTGCTGGTATATCAGATATACAGGAAAAAACAAGACGATACTTAGCCTTTCCTAAAAAAAAAAAATGTATATAAAAATAAAACATATTATAGCATTTTATCACACTGCTTTTGGTCAGCATGTAATTTCACCAAGAGTAATAACATTTTTTCTAAATTTTCTGAGTTCCTGCTTCCTGTGCCATTTTGAACACTTTTTTTTTAACACCATTAAAAAGATAGAATATTTTGGTTTTAAATAGTTTTTCGCTATGGCAGCAATCCTTCATCATGCTAAACCCCATGAACTCCCAACAAAGACAAATACATTTTCTAATTTCACTCCAAAACTTTGCGTATCCTTGGCGTCCCTGTCGTGTTGGTCAGGACGTAGCCGTGCGATCATACATAAAGTATCCTCTCACAGCATGGGAGCAAGACACAAAGACAAGACTTAACAAATGAGTGAGGAGAAGGGTTGCCCGCGGAGACAGAGTGAGTTGGGATGCTCTGCCAACTCTTCGTCTGCTGGGGTTGACCCTGTGTAGCTGGCTCCCTGGTTCCTCGGTAGCTGTACCTGAGCAGGAACCCCACCAGGTTGGCACGAGTCCAACACGGAGATCTCTCACCCGGCAGGCTAGGCAGGGGGGCGGTTATTTCTGGATGTGCCCCTCTCCTTTTGTCTCCACCGATGTGAACCACGGAGCTCCCAGAAGCCCCTGTGTGGGACCCTGCGCTGGTGAGGCTGTCCTTCAACTATCAGCATCTTCCACTGTCTTTAAAAAACACACAGCAGCGCTATATATGTGTATGGAGAAGGTTACACTGGACATCATATAGGTTACACTGGACTATTCATATCATATGCATATTTTAGGAGTTTGTTTAAAGGTCCCGTATTATGAAAAACGGTCTCTTGTGAGCTTTATGCCATATTATAATGGTGTTACCTCATCAAAAACATGGAGCTGTGTTTCATTTCATTCACACATGTTTGAGTAACCCTTTATTATGAGTCTGTTTACATCTTCAGAGCTCAAAAGGCTCTGATCCACCTTGTGATGTCTTTGGAGTGGTTGTTTTCAAGTTAACAGCTATCTTTTTACGTTTTGTTCAGTTGAGATGACAATTCCAGTGAACCCGGCCGGCGTTTCTGTAAAACTACAGAGGATTTTCAGACAATATGAAATCCCAGTCTATTTCAAACCCACAAACACTTGAAGACAGAAACTGATCCACCCAAAGGACAAAACACAATGTTACAAACAAAGAAATGTAGTCTAGTCCATTCAGTGTAGTGAAGACTGCAGTGAGCGCTACACTGGAGAAACAAAACAGCCACTTCACAAGAGGATGTACCAACACAGACGGGAGAGCCAGAGTGGACCTTCATCTGCCGTACATCTCCACCTATAAGCCACGGGTCACTCCTTTGAGGACAGTGAGGTACAGATCTTGGCCAGAGAAAAGAACTGGTTTGAGAGTTAAATAGGCTATTTTTGTCAAAGAGAATCCTTCCTTGAACAGAAACTGAGGTCTCATACATCATTTGTCTCCCATCTTATAACTCTATCCTCAAACCTAAATAAAAACAAAGAAAACATTAGGACTAGCCAGGTCAGGTCCAGAGGTGTGAAAACACCCATTATGGTACTGAATGGCTCTGCTAACAAGACCCACACTCCACTCCCACTGCATACTGAATAGGCTTACCTAACTAACAGAAACTGAAAACAAATAGGTGTGATAGTTATAGTAATTTCATTGTAGTTAGCTCCTCCCTGCAGCCAGTTATAAGCAGTGTCCACCAGGACTCTAGCCAGAACTGAAGAAGCAGCTTGGATGAGCTGCGAAACATATTCGACCAAAATTGAATTTCTCCTTTTGCCATGAATTCCAGTGAACGTGTATGAAGTTTAAAAACACATTTCCTGCACACTTACAGCACTTCCTGTATTACCACATGACATCAAAAGGTGGAACAGAGTGTTTTCTGTTTGAGAGTTTGTGTGCAAATGAAACAAAACACAACTCTAGGTATGTTTTTGATACTATTCTATCACATGCTACAATGCCATGATGAATGGTTCATAATGGTACACTCTCCTCTCTGTACTGGCTTCCCATTTGTTTCAGAATCCAATTTAAAATACTTCTTTTGGTTTTTAAGACCTTTCATGGCCAGACCCCCAAGTACATCTCTGACATGCTGCAACATTACTCTGCACCCAGGTCCCTCAGATAAAGAAGGATTCTCTTTTTTGACAAAAATAGCCTCTTTAACTCCCCTCTCAAACCAGTTCTTTTCCCTGGCCAAGATCTGAACCTCAAAAAGAATTGGTTTGAGAGGGGAGTTAGGCCCACAGTGAACATAAAACATCTGATAAACAAGACAATAAACACCATGACTAAAACATCACATATACCCGTAGCAACTTAATGACATTTATTATTGTTTTTCCACCCCTTTGAAACCCTTAAGCACCCTCAGTAAGTTTGATCTGCACCCTGGCCTGGTCTAAAGGTTCGTCCTGAGTCCTGGTTTAAACCAAACAAGGCACTTTCACTGATTTACCACTAGAGGTCAGTGCACAGCTGTTAAATATGAGGATGAGCAGTCAGAGGATGAAAGCCTATGTAATATTTATTTTTTAAACTGATAAATCTCATGTAAAGAGCTTCGTTTGTGCTCAGTACAACATAATATCCTAATTAATATCCTGTAATGTTCCTGTATGTTAATATCTTAACATACATGAACATTCACACAGACAGTGCCTCCTGTCCTGCTTTCTGCATCACTCGAGGGAAGAAAAAAAAAACAAAAAAACACAAAACACAACACTACCCATTCCAGTCCATCTTTTTGGGCAAATGTTGGGTTTTTTTTTGTTTTTGTTTTGTTTTTTCCTTGTTATTTCTCGTGTGATTGCACTTTTGTCATATGTATATGTAAAAGAATATTAATTACTTGCCCAAAATAAATCAATTAAATAATAATAATAATAATAATAATAATAATAATAAATATAGCTGCAAGCGGCGATGATCGGCCCTCGCTTTTAATGTCCCACTTGTCTAGATGATACAGCACGACTTTGGTGAGTCTGTCACACACACACACACACACACACACACACGCTTCACTAGGATCACAATTTTTATTTTTTTTCCATATTGATCATCTCAATTTTTGATTTGATTTTCTTTCATCTTATTGAAAACAGAAATGTAGACTTCAGGCATAAAGAGTAGGGTGTCAGGATCACTACAGTTTTTATTTTGTGTTGATTGGGCCAATTTTACTGGAGAAACATGTGCACACGCTACCGCTATCAACAGAAACATGTGCTTTGTCCGTGCACTATATGACGTCTTTGGTTTGGACTGGGACAAAAAAACGTCCCTGGCATTTTTGGTTTAGACCGGCCCCTCATAATTAGCAGAACACAACGGACTAATTTATGTTTGTGTTCCCCGAAGCGAAGTATTTTACTATTGTTACGTCTTGGCCGAGGGGAAACCGGGGCGCAACATTTAAAGGAAAAATCCCAAAAACCACCAGCAAACTCACAGTAACTACACATTCAATGATAAAAGGAGAAGTTCAATTTGTCATTTATCATGGATTCTACCTGGACGACTGAGGGACTTTTCACTCATACACATTCAATGGTTTATTTCAAATGCATCTTGCACACTTTGGCTTTTTATTGTTGCTGTTGTTGTTTTTGTTGTCGGGAATATTTTTTCAAATATTGACTGGGATAAAATTTGGGTTTATAACGATAGATATTTATGATAAAAGGAGAAGTTCAATTTGTCAACTGGACAAAGTTTGTTTGGTTGAAGACGTTTCGCTGCTCATCCGAGAGACTGGTTAGTCCCTGTTTATATCTAGCTGTAGGGAGGAGCTCACTACCCTGGAATCATTCTGAAACTATCTCAACTAATTTGTATCTTTTGTTTCCCTGACGTCTCGTTTAGCATCTCTATTTAGCCCTTTGAGGAGCTCACTGCTCTGAAATCATCTTAAGATAGATATTTAGTTAACAATAAAATCACAGAGGTTTATTTTAAAATTATACATTTGGTCTAAGATGGTTCCACTGGTTCCACCAGTTCGTTCTGCGGAAACAGACTGTGTTTCTTCTCGGGACCGCGGCCTTGGTCTCGTACTCGCAGCCCCAGGTGAGGCGCACGGATTTGACCATGATGAGCAGGTGCACTTCTCCGGGTGGTCAATGCGGGAAGTAGCGGCAGTGTTTCCACAGAACGAACTGGTGGAACCTGAAGTCCAGGCGGCGAAACTAGTCCTGAGAGCGCACGGATGCGTTCCCACTACAGTTCAGAACCTGTGCGTCCCAAGACGTGCCAGTGCTGTGGGATGAGCGCGGTGCGCCCTGCTCGTCCCTCTATGCTCACACTGTGTTTGAATGAGAAGCAGTCCGAGCCGCACCGGGCTCCGGGGCCGGATGCACGAGGAGCGCGACATGAGTCACTGGATCCGTAGGAAGTCCAGACCGGGACTAAGACATGAGGACCAGACTGGGACCAGACCGAGACCAGACTGGGTCTAAGACATGAGGACCAGTCCGGGACCAGACCGGGACCAGACCAGACTGGGAAAGCCGGTAGTAGGAAGGAAGATACTACGAGAAACTCCACATCGATATCGTGGTATTTTACCTCCTGTACATGGCCACACACGGCAAACTGGTAGGCATCCATGGATTTGTATGCGTGCACTTTCTCTTGTATACATGCTGGGCTTCTCGACTAAATAACAGTGGATATCTGGCCACTGCAAATCTGGCCACTTTCTACGGTCGTACTGCCACTCCATGATCGCATAAGGATCTGGTAGTCGAACCCCGTTGCTCAACGTGAACTCTTGAATGTAGCTTTCCCTATAGTTCAGATACTCCGCTATGGTCCACCATGGTTGCTTCTGAGTCGGGCATGCGCGCGCATGCCAGTGACGTCACGTTTGTTTACTAACAGTAAAGGGGTCTATAACAATAGGCCCTACACTTTAGCACTCGGGCCTAATATTAATATATTATTTAATACAGATTATTTGTAATTTGACATTCTTGAATTTTGTGCAAATTTTTTTTCGTCAGTGGGAAGTACCCGAAACCTGAAAAAAGGGGTTAGAAAAATAATAATAATGATAATAAAAAGAAGAAGAAGAAAAATCAGAATAATAACAATAGGCCCTACACTTTAGCGCTCGGGCCTAATAATAATAATAATAGCCGCAAACGACGATGATCGGCCTGTGGCGCTATAAGCACACAAACTGTTCTCTTTTTAGGCAGCATTGTTTTGTCCATTATAATTTTATGTATGTCTCAACTTTTAACCAGTTAACCAAAGTTTTTGTCAGGATGTAACATTAACAATGGCAGAGTTTTGGCCTGTTGTCAAGGCAACACGAGAGGGACAGGAGCCGCTGCTGTGGTTCTAAACCTGCTCTGTCTGTACGGATGGGACATGGCATGACTTTTTTCATGCCACAAATGTATGACTGACTTCCTGTTGGTCGCCTAGCAATGGCGTGATATACTTTTTTGTTCCTCTTCCCATGATGCATCTGTGTACCAAATTTGGTTTGGCTACGACAAAGTTTTTGCCGGGCGTCCCATTTTGGCCTGTTGCCATGGCAACACGATGGGAGATGGCATGGAGGCGTCATTGAGTTTTTTTTATCGAGACCCTGTCACAAATGTGCGTACCAAATTTTGTATGTCTACGACAAAGTAAAATTTTGCAGTTCCATGCAATCTCCCTAGGTGACGCTATAGCACCCATTTTAGATTTTCTTATATCAATCTGTTCAGGGCTGGGGTGTCCACCAACAATTAAAGTTTGAGTGAAATCGGCCAAAGTATGTGCGAATTATCGCTCGTCAAAGTTTGATGGCGAGCCGCAAAAACGAACCCAAAATTTGTGGCGTTGTCACGGAAACACCGTTCACTCTTTTAGAACGTACGCTTTTAATCTATCCCAACAAATGCTTTTATGGGAAAAAATATGTACAAGTTCAAAGATGCTTTGAGCTTTGATCTGGATTTGTGTGACTCACAGAACACTTTGACTCAAAGCAGATCAGTCTATAAGTGTAGGTTTCAGGCACGGAGTAAGGTTATGTTCATTTATCTGTGGGTTGTGCTAAAAAACTGAAATCACTAAAAGCGCGGAGCCAGAGCGCTTGGCCTCTTCCTGGTTACCGTTGCCACAACAACAGGTTTCCATAACAACAACAGCGCGCACCTGACCAACAGTCACCCGCAGGAGTAAAACATTTCAAACATGGCGTTTGTTTCCCAGAGAGAAAGCGGTGAGCCGTACACCTTCTCCAGCCGCCCCAGAGTCGTGGAGAAACGGACCCGATTCCGAGAAGCGCCGCCCGAGCCGTAAGCGCAGGACCATTTTTAAACCAGGGATATAACGGCTGTTTGTCACTTTTTATAGGCTCTTATGTTGAAAAAGACCAAATGTTATTTTAGAAGAGCTACATATAAAAAGTAATTAGGGGTGGGTTTATACAAGTTTTTCTTCGTCCCACTCCTTTTCGAGAATGTGCTTCTGTTTACGACGTATATAATATGAATATGATTCACTGGTCTACACATTTTTGGACTCGATCTCCTTCTGACATAAAAGTGGCTAAATCTCATTTATATTGATAAGATGAACTGAAAATCAAGTGATAACTGTGCTGGTTAGCTGATGTATTCAAGATATTTAATGATATTGTTTAAAGAAGAAGAAGAAGAAGAAGAAGTGAACTTTATTAATCTCACACTGGAGAAATTCTTCTCTGCATTTTAACCCATCCTATATATATATATATATTAGGAGCAGTGGGCGACATATTCCTGCGCCCGGGGACCATCTCCATGATCTTCTTGCTTCGGTTTGGTCAGGACCTAGGCTGGAGGATTTTACCTATGGTGCATGTTTTGGGTTGATGGGGGAAACCGGAGTGCCCGGAGGAAACCCACCCAGACACGGGGAGAACATGCAAACTCCACACAGAAAGGCTCCGGCGACCCGGGGATCGAACCCAGACCATGCATGCAAACTCCACACAGAACACACACAAAATCACATCTGTTTATACAATAGATTTAGGCATTTTTGCTTAAAAATAATATTTATATTTTGAAAATATTTAACTTGCACTTCTTTATCTGTCAAGAAATAAACAAGGAATATCTTAAGACATCAGGTGATTGAATATCTTACGATAAACAAGCTAAAGTATCACATGTTACAACAATGTGGAGACCAACTTTTGTCCTGATCTCCAACTTTGCAACCAAAGTAATGGTTGTATACCTTTTTAAACACTGCAGTTATGTTGCGCTTTTGTGATGCAAAGTGAAGTGACCTTCACCACAAACGTAACAGATGTTATCTGGGTTGTTCACACTGTTTCGAGGCATGTTTCTTATGTGAAATCCAAAAATATTTGATGTTAAAACTCTAGACATATTAAAATGAATGTATGTGAATGTGCAGACAGGCTTTCAGATAGAACTGGTTACCTTCTGATAAACTACCGTTTTTGCCTTATTTTGCATAAATTTCCTATTTTGACCCAATACTATATCTTGGAAACTACAGCCAATCAGCACTTCTGACTTACTTTTTCTTTATTAGTGACCTAAACCAAGAAAAATTTCACTACTTTTGTTCCGGAAGCATTTTGCTTGTAGACCAGTGTATTGTTTCTCTCTTGGCACAAACTCAAAAAACAAAACAAAAAAACAAATCAATCAATCAATAAGTTCCGCTGTTTTCTTTAAAGTCTTATTTCTTTCAATGAACTTAAAGGTTTGCTGTGTATCAAATGTAGGTGTACTTTTCTAATGAATTGTCAACCACCTGCTTATTTCCACTGGGATATTGCTTTGTCTGGAAAGTTAGTTAAGTACAGCATTAACTCCATAGAGACCACTCAGCGAAGTTACAGGTCAGATCTGTGAAGAGGCGAGCTAACTCACGATTAAAATGCATGTTTTTCAAGGCATTTTTGTGCTTTAAAAACACCTGCGATTGCAAGACAGACAGACAGACCTAGGTTTAATGCCATTCTGTGGAACATTCCAAAGTCACAGTTTTTTCACCGCAGGTCTCAAATTCACTATGGAAACATCATGTACGACCGGCGCGTGGTCAGAGGGAACACCTACGCCCAGCGCGTCCTGCCCACTGTGAGTGCACTCACATCATGATGCTGTCTTTTTACAATAGCCTTTGCCCATAACCAGAGTCCACTTCACGTTCTAATTTTGTATGTCATCAAACCAATAACTGTTATTTTGTTTATATATCACCCCCTCTGTTCTCCATATTAAAGGTTGTATATTTCACTAATTTAAGCTGTGTTAGAATGTTGCTGCCTCATCAAAAACATACCTGGAGTTGGATGAGCTGCGAAACGTATCAGATTACAAAAAACAAAACAGAATTGACAGAATACATACGATTATCTTATGTATATAATTGTGTCTCATCTAACACAGGTCTATTGCTCTTTGGTTGCAATTCCATCTATTTATCTTTTTGTTCTTTTACCCTCTGTTTTATATTGTATATTATATTTGATTCCTGAGCTACCGTACCCAAAACAATTTCCCTTGTGGATCAATAAAGTTTGTCTAAGTCTAATTGCCATAGATCCTCCCTGGACAACTGAGGGATTTTACAAACATGTTTTGAATAAACTTTGTCTACATCTCCTTGTGATGTCATGAAGTGGTTTTCAAGTTGACTGCTCCTTTTACCTTTACTTCAGTAGAGATAGGCAATTCCAGGTCTGAAAGTATCCAAATGAAATGAAGGTGTATGGAGTTTTAAAACACATGGAGCACCTGTATTTTCCACATGACATCCCAAGGAGAAACAGAGTGTTTTCTGTTTGAGAGAAGAAATCAGGCTAAATAAGCAGGATTTGTGTTAAACATGTGAGAATGAAACAAACCACAACTCTGTATATTTGTGATGAGGAAACAACATTATAGCATAGATCAGAAAATAGCGTAACATGGGGCAGCATCAAATCTCTCGCTTGTATATGAAGTGAAATGTTAAATGAACCGTTCTGTTCTCAGACCACTCAGGCAGAGATGGAGGAGATGCAGAGGCAGCAGGAGCAGAGGAGGAAAGCTGCGGCCCGGAGAAGAGCTCGTGAGCTGGCCCGAACGAGGACTCCAGAGCCTGTGGAGGGCCGGCAGCACATCGAGGTCCAGACTGGTACGCAACACTACTCTTTAAAGGTCCCATGGCATGAAATTTTCACTTTCTGAGGTTTTTGAACGTTAATGTGAGCTCCCCTACCCTGTTTAGGCCCCCTTCCCCATGGCTAAAAGTTGCGAAATGTCTAAACTGAGCATTTGCGGTCCTTTTCTGCGTTTGAAAATACACAGCTCAAACGGGCAATTCTGAACAAGGCAACTATGTGACGTCACATCGAAAAATGCAGCTCCATTCCCCCGTCTGGATGTCTACCCACCGTCTCTGTAAATAACGCCCAGAAAGTTTGGACTGCGAATGAGCTAGGCAATGCGAAATGCGTTTTTTTATTTGCCTGGAGGCACGGGGGAGTGTTTCTAAGCTCGGAAGTCCTTTATCTGAGCCTCTGGACCTCTGAAACAGCAGTGGTTTAATTTTATTTTCTGTGAAAATGTGTTTTTTTCATTGAAACGCTCTCCTTTCTTCCTCCGCGCTTAAAACGCGGAAGTGGGAGACAGTGCACCAGCGCACCGTTAAAACAAGGAACCAGCGGCATTTGCCCCCCCCCACCCGCTCCTCTAACCTATCTCTGTCCTTCTCATTTGCATTCAAGCAACACGGCCCAGAATGAGTCGTTCAGAGAGAGATTTTCTGACTCTGACTGTGTACATGTGTCTTTCTCATGCACTGAGTGTTGATTTTGAAGAAGGATTCATGTACAGTATTAGGGAACCATTAAGGCGCCATATAAAAGCATCAAGAAGTACCATGTCATGGGACCTTTAAACCAGAGAAGAAGACCAGTTTAACTCTTCATGGCCATGGATCTATTAAGTCTGAAATTTAACATTGTCACACTAAACTTTATTAGGACACAAAGGAACAATACCACAATACCACAATGAGAATTGATACCACAATGAGAATAATGCCAATTTTTGTGGTGATAATACAGTAATATACTGTAACTAATTCATCTCCAAACATTCAGACTGAGAGGCAGACAACATTATATGAAAACTCTTTTGTTCCCCATTATTGTCTGTGGTGCTGTTGTTGGCTTATTCAACAGAAACAAAGAAATCAGTTCAACTGTTCCCAGTTTCAAAATATTTAAAAATATCAAAAAGTGTCTAAATCAACACTGGAAGTGAAGATGGGAGCTTCTAGTAAGAAATCTATGCTGATACCAATTTGTTAGAATCAAGAGCAACCAACGGCCATTAAGCCCAGCCTGTACGTTTTTGCAGATGTGTAGGTCCAATGTTGATTATTTTTTCCCAAATGACCTAATTTGAATTTAATACAAATAATCCAGGCCCTTATTTTACTACAAACTGCATAAGAAATCAGTCTCGTCACTCTTGGCAGTGTGTCCTCTTTGTAGTAAAGTGTTCATATAAAGCTTCATGCATATTCTTTAAAGGTACACTGTGTAGGATGGTGGCGCATTGGTGGATGGTGGGTATTGCAATTCCGGTTCTAGCTACGGCAGACTTCGAGGGTCATAAACAACAGTAATAAGTAGCAGAATCTCCCAGGAACCAGTAGGTGGCGGTATGCGCAAGCAACGCGTGACCCGCCATTAACCCAAAAGTGAAAGTGTGTGAAATCCACGAGCCACTGCCGACAGCTATAAAGAAAACGGCGAAGGCGGAGCTCAAAGTACAGTATGTCCTTCTGCGGCTCTCGTAGTTAAAATGGATGCCGCTACATGGGGAAGATCCCCCTTTTATGCAGGTGAAATCGACTATATCTAAGTCCAACAGAATACTTTGATTTCATGATGGAAGTGAAAAGGCTTGGAAAACACTGTATTTTTGAATGGGTATCTTCAATTTCGGTAATTAATGGGTAAAAATCTTACACAGTGTACCTTTAAGTATCTGTTTGATCAAAACAAAATATCTGCCTCTGTTGGAGATTCAAGGCCCATAGCCGATATATCGACCAATATATTGGTCTATCCCCACTCCTAGTCCCTCAGCCTGCAGACTGTCGACTGTCTGATTGGCTCACCTGTTTCTGCAGACATGTGCTCTGCTTTGTGCTTTCAGATAAGTACCTGGAGGAGCTGAGTAAAGTACTGATGGAGAGTGATGCTCAGTGTCAGACAGACCCTTTCCTGGACAGACCGGTCACTCCTCTGTTTGTCCCGGCCAAGTCTGGGATGGACGCGGAAACACAGATCGAGGAGGGAGAGGTCATTTCACACTCAGCATTATGATTTTTTCATACAGAGACTCCACAGTGACTGTCTTACGAATTCATATGAATCAAATCTCACTGATAAAGCTCTCTTTGTGTTGGGTCCACAGCTGTTTGACTTTGACAGGGAGGTGCAGCCCCTCCTGGAGGTGCTGGTGGGGAAAGTGATAGAGCAGTCTCTGTTGGAGGTGATGGAGGAGGAGGAGCTGGCCTGTCTGCGAGCTCAGCAGAGAGCGTTTGAGGAGAAACGAAACGCACATCTGTGTGAAGTCCAGAGACTGCAGGAACAAGAGAGGAGGCACACGGAGGAGAAGGTCTTCACACATGCACATGCTGGGTTTCCATGCTTTTGGGGGCTTTACATTGACTTACATTCATTTCCTGGAGACAGATCTAACCTCACTACATGCTTAACCTTAACCCAAACACTATCTTTAACCTATTCAAATCTGTATCTGAACTTTACAATGTTGTTATCTGATAATAAAAGCTTTTATTTTTTCCCTGCATAATGGAGGTTCCCCTGAATTGGTTACCAAGGTGAAGTACTGTACAGTATATGCTATAACAGTAATTATAATGTGCTACATGTTCTGCTTAGTTTCTTCAAGATGTTTCTGGAGAACCTCAGTGATTTCATGGGAAGCTTGAGTTTAAAAAGTCAAAACTCACAAAAATTCAGCTTAAAACAGAGACACAAAAAACAGTTTTACTTTTGTGTGAAAATAAAATGTAAGCCTCTATCTGAGAGTGTGACATCAAAACAACATCCAGTGCAGTAATGTGACAGCACAGTCCTACACAGCTCTTCACAGTCCTGCACAGTCCTACACAGTCTTACACAGTCCTACACAGTCTTACACTGTCCTGCACAGTCCTTCACAGTCCTACACAGTCTTACACTGTCCTGCACAGTCCTTCACAGTCCTGCACAGTCCTGCACAGTCCTACACAGTCCTACACAGTCCTACACAGTCTTACACTGTCCCGCACAGTCCTTCACAGTCCTGCACAGTCCTACACAGTCTTGCACAGTCCTACACAGTCTTGCACAGTCCTGCACAGTCCTACACAGTCTTACACAGTCCTACACAGTCCTACACAGTCTTACACAGTCTTACAGTCTTACACAGTCCTACACAGTCTTACACTGTCCTGCACAGTCCTTCACAGTCCTGCACAGTCCTACACAGTCTTGCACAGTCCTGCACAGTCCTACACAGTCTTACACAGTCCTACACAGTCCTACACAGTCTTCCACTGTCCTGCACAGTCCTTCACAGTCCTGCACAGTCCTACACAGTCTTACACAGTCCTTCACAGTCCTGCACAGTCCTGCACAGTCCTATACAGTCCTGCACAGTCTTACACAGTCTTACACAGTCTTACACAGTCTTACACAGTCCTACACAGTCCTACACAGTCTTACACTGTCCTGCACAGTCCTACACAGTCTTACACAGTCTTACACAGTCCTACACAGTCTTACACAGTCCTACACAGTCCTACACAGTCTTACACTGTCCTGCACAGTCCTTCACAGTCCTGCACAGTCCTACACAGTCCTACACAGTCTTACACTGTCCTGCACAGTCCTACACAGTCCTACCTCTTAATGATTTGTTTTGACGTTAGGAGCGGAGGATCGTGCAGCAGAAGGAAGCCCTGAAGAACGAAAGGGAACTAGCCGAGAAGATCGCAGCTCAGGCGTACACAAAGCAGCACCTCGCCAACCTGGTCCCATCCGTCTTCAAGTCTCTGCGATGTCACGGCTTCTTCATGGACACAGTGCAAACAGGTCTGTGGCTCACTGCGCATGAACAGACACACACTACATATTAGAGACTCGATACTTGTTAATATAAGCACGAAGAATGAAGAATGGAAGAGGGGGTGGGATTAAATAAGTTTTCTTCTTATTTAACACCTTTTTGGGTAAATTATTATTATTATTTTATTTATTATTACTTTTTTCTGTTATGATTACGCTAATGTAACTTCTAAATTGCTTACTTGCCCAAAATTAAAAATAAATAAATTTTTAAAAGGGTGATATTTTATATATTTTAACAGTTAGCACCTTTCTATTGATTGGAAAGCAAAGATTTGCCCACAATTTTTCAGTAATTTTCTTTTTTTTTTCTCTCCAGTTTCACTGTTTTTCAGTCACATTGTTGTTGTTGAAAATTATCGAAACGAGATCATAAATGTTCACAATGAAAAAATACATTTTTTCAAAACATCTAAGAGGGTATATGAGGGTTTCATGTGATAAAAAAAATACCAGTTACCAGAGAAATTACCTTTTGAATGGCATCCAACAAGAAAATAATGTATGTACTTTTGTTTTTGTTTTACAGATCTTGAAACCACTTTCATGCCATGGCTGATGAAAGAGGTTCACTCCAATTTGGGCAAGAGGGACTCTATCAGATCTGTGCTGGACGGTACGAAATTAAAAAACTATTACGAGTCAGGGCTCTGCAAAATCATTAACTTCCTGCCAGTTTCATGAGTGCAGAAAATGAACCTGTTTAATTTATGTAAAAACAAACAGTCCCATAGAGATATAAAGCTGATGCCCCTCTAACACAGTGGAATCATGGAACTTGGCTCCAAATTCACCCTATAACTGCTAGCCTTGATGAGCCTCATTTCAACACTATGGGTGACGTCACGCTGCCTTAGTCCACTTTTTATACAGTCTGTGCTTGTGACTCAGTGTGGGGCACTGATCTGAAGGTCGGCGGTTTGATCCCAGCTCCCCTAAATACATACTGCCTTTGTGTCCTCGGGCAAAACACTAAACAAGCCTCGCCCCAAATATCTGCGTCCCTGTCACATGCATCAATCATCCGAGTACGTACTAGTTTCTCCAGATGCAGACATCCCAAGTCTCCCGGAAGTTCCGGGAGTCTCCCGGAAAATTATAGTGGCTTCCTGATGCCCGCGTGTCCGATAAAATATCCCGGATTTTAGACAACGTGTTTTTTTTTGTTTTGTTTTGTTTTTGTTTTGGACTGTGCAGAGCACAGAACATCTCCCTGAAATGAGTTTTTGGAACTTGGGATGTCTGCAGATGTGTTATTAACATCTTATTCGAACTACATCACGTCAATTGTACTTCCTGTTTTTACACGCATTTTTAAAAATCATTTTAAATCAGACTGGGTTATTTAGTTTCCCTGGCCTGTATGTGAATGTGAATGTGATAATTTACTAGGCCAGAACAAACTTTCAAAGAGCAGGAAGGAAAATCACAAAAAGACCTATTGAAGAAAAAGATGTATATGAAATACTCCTCATTTAAATAATTGTTTAAAGAGTAAAATCATAAGAAATAATAACTAATTTGTTATAACTTACATCAATCTGCAAACATCTGATCATCTGTTTCTGTTGATTTGTTTTTCAGATATAATAAAGGAGGTGGCACTGAAGCGGCATCCTGAAAGGACAACTCTTTAGAGACACCTATAGAAAAAGTGCGGAAGCCGAGAGAGGCCATATTCATAAGCAATATTTTTTCTTCCTTGTTATCCTGAAATAACAAGATAATTCATTCGAGATCTTGAGAAAACAAACAGTTATTTCGTTATCTTGAGAAAACAAAACTCGCCCGTTGTAGGCCAGACAACAAAGGCTTCCGCCTACAAGGCCTGGCCTACAAGGGGCGACTGTCACTTCATGCACATGGTAGGATCGGATTGAATTTCTCCAGATCTGATCCCGTTACTCTGTGGGTGGTCTATCCTCCAATCCGAGTGCACATGAAAGTCGTGTAATCGGATAATGGTGGCATCTATCGATTTACGCACCCCCCGTCGAAATACGCTATGCTTACGTTTTTTCGTTTACAGTTGTATAGATTCAAAGCTAACCTCCGCAGTTTTACAAGATGTCTTTAGATTAGAGGTTTTTGGATTAGAGAGTTGTATGCTGTTTGCATACAGTAATCATACTATACATACAGCTAAACCGCGGAGCGGGTGGATGACGTGACGAAAAATAATATTTTTTATTAAATTCGGGCGGGTGGCGGTTGAACAACCATGGGGCTGTGCAGTGCAGAGAATTTTGGAATTACCATAAGTTGGCAGATGACGGACGGGTGCGGCGGTTTTGAAAATTCCTGAAAAAATGTGCGTGCAAATGGATAGCGGACGGATGATGTTTTTTTCATGCGGTTGCGGATGGAAAAAAAGCCCATCCGCGCATCTCTACTTGCCACAGTAGTAGCTCCAGGACAGTTTGAACAAGAAAGAAAAGTGCATGCAGGCAAGGATGGAATAAAGTAATTAATAATAAAAATAAGTAATAATAATAATACAAACATCAACAAGGAGAGCATGGAAAAGAGGATATTGCACGTCTGGCCTATATAGTAGAATTATACAGTCTAATGACGGTGGGGATGAAGGATCTACGGTAGCGCTCTTTCTTGCACTGGGGGTGCCTCAGTCGGCTGCTGAAGGAGCTGCTCAGCTCCTCTACAGTCCGGTGCAGAGGGTGAGAGGTGTCATACATGATGGACGTGAATTTGGCCAGCACCCTCCTCTCAGCCACCTCCTCTACAGAGTCCAGAGGACAGCTCAGGACAGAGCTGGCCCTCCTGACCAGCTTATTAAGTCTCTTCCTGTCCCGCTCTGTGCTGCTCGGGGCCCAGCAGACGACGGCGTAGAGTCACCACAGAGTCATAAAAAGTCTTGAGCAGAGGCCCGTACACTCCAAAGGACCTCAGTCTCCTCAGGAGGTGGAGGCGACTTTGGCCCTTCTTGTACAGGGTGTCGGTGTTGTGGGACCAGTCCAGTTTATTGTTGAGGTGAACACCCAGGTACTTGAAACTGTCCACAGTCTCTATGTCATGCCCCTGGATGTTCACCGGTGAGTGAGGTAGTGGTCGCCTCCTGAACTTGATCACCAGCTCCTTCGTCTTACTGGTGTTCAGGCTCACACACAAAGTCACTGATGACCGAGCGGTACTCCAGCTTGTTCCCCTCAGACACACAGCCCACAATGGCCGAGTCGTCAGAGAACTTCTGGAGATGGCAGCTGTCCGTGTTGTAGGTGAAGTCTGAGGTGTATATGGTGAAGAGGAAGGGTGAGAGGACAGTTCCCTGGGGGGCCCCAGTGCTACAGACTACCACCTCTGACTCACAGTCGCGCAGCCGGACGTACTGTGGACGGTCAGTGAGGGAGTCGATGGTCCAGGCAGCGAGATGTCCATCAACTCCCACGTCCTACAGCTTCCCCCGCAGCAGCGCCGGCCTGATGGTGTTGAAGGCGCTAGAGAAGTCAAAGAACATGACTCTCACAGCACTCCCGGCGGCCTCTAGGTGGGTGAGCGCCCGCTGCAGCAAGTAGATGACGGCGTCCTCTACTCCTACGTTTGGCTTGTAGGCAAACTGCAGCGGGTCCAAGGTGGGGCTCACCACTGAGCGGAGGTGACTGAGGATCACCCTCTCCATGGTCTTCATGAGGTGGGAGGTCAAGGCAACTGGTCTGTAGTGGGCCGGTTCCCTGACGTTTGTTGTTTTGGGAACCTGGACCACACAGGAGGTCTTCCACAGGACTGGGACCTTCTGGTGCTGGATTGGGTCCATGTGAAGGGGGAGGAGGATGTGGCTACTGGCCCGGGGAGGTGTGAAGAGGAGGAGGGGGGAGTCGGCGGAGGGGCAGAGGGGGTGGGGGGGTGAATCAAACCTGTTGAAGTAACAGTTTAATTCGTCCGCCCAGCGCTGATCACCATCAGCTGTCCCTCTGCCACTCTGTCCAAAACCAGACATGTTCCTCAGTCCTCTCCACACACCCCGTGCGTTGTTCTGGGCCAGCTGCTCCTCCATCCTCCTCCCATAGTCCTTTTTGGCCCGTCGAATCCTCCACTGGAGCTCCCTTTGGACCCTTTTCTGCTCCTCTCTGTCCCCTGAGTTGAAAGCCCTTTTCTTCTGGTTCAAGAGGGCTTTAAGCTCAGGGGTGACCCAGGGGTGGTTGTTGGAGAAACACCTCTACTCTCCTGTTTGGCACAGTGTTCTCCACGCAGAAGTTGATGTAGTCTGTGATGCAAAGGGTCAGGCCGTTGATGTCGTTTCCATAAGAGTCAATGAAAATGTCCCAGTCAGTGTTCTGGAAACAGTCCCTCAGACTCTCACAGGCCTATGATTATGTGTAGAGGTAGCAAATTTTGACAGGCATATATCTTCACCCAAATAATGCATCCACTAAAAGTAGTATACCTCACCTTTGTGATACAGGGGACACTGAAGATGGGACAATTTCATTCAATTCAATTTAAAACAATGGGCTTGTCTCTTATTCATGATGTATGAGGACAGGAAAAAGGGACAACAGAAGAAACATTTATTTACAAAAATATATACACTCCATCCAAGGAGGGAATTTTATCCCAACTGTAATGCCTCTAGGAGGGCACATGTGACCTCCAATCGAGCCTTCAAGACCTCTTCAGGGTGTGTCTTGATTGATGTGATGTCGCCATTCTCTTGAAATTTTGCCAAATTAAAAGTCTCCCCGTGTCAACCCCTGATTAAAATATTGCCTTATCAGCTGATCGATTACCTGGAGTGGGTAGCGTTGTGTTTTAGTTTTTATTCCTCGAGTGATGCAGAAAAGAGGGAGCCACTGTCTGTTCATGTATGTTAGGGGGAGATGACACAGGGGGAGATTGCATTACAACTTTTAATTTTGGATAATTTCAAGATTAGTCCACAGCACCTCCGCAGAAGCCTGGCCCGGCTTCGTCTTTACCGAAGGAGATACAGTCTTTTGCCTTCGTTATCTAGCCTACAAGGGGGGCGTGGCCATCTCAACTGTTATTTCGAGATCTCGAGATAACAGTTTTGTTTTCTCGAGATCTCGAATTAATTATCTCGTTATCTCGGGATAACAAGGAAGAAAAAATGCTTATATAGAATGAATGAGTGCAAATAAAATCTAAATAAAAACTTGTTTAACTTGATAATTTTGGACTGCTTTATTTTATTATAATTAACCGTACATCAAGATGTTTTAACAGGCTTATTATATACCTGCAGATGGCAAGATTTAAAGTCTCTTTGGTTGAGACACAATCAGGAAAGATTCTTATGTTAATGCATTATGTAAATAGGTGTCGGACCAGCCAGAAAAGTATAGTGCACTTTGAATTACAAGTATATGTCGATTCACATCAAACTTTTAAGGTTTTAGATATTTTTTTTAATATAGATTGTGTTCATTTAACATAGAATATTAAAATGTTAGAGGTGTGTTTAAAGTTGGTCAGTTTTATGATGCCTCAGGTTATTCTACATGTACAGATTGTACATTAAAGAGGGGATACTTTACTTTTATGGGGTATTAACTAACACATAACATATTTAGATTACCATGTTACCTTTTATTGTTTTGGAAATGCTAAATACAAGTATTAACAGGACAAGAAAAGAAATATTAACATTTTTTAATAAGTTTCACTTTCGTTTTGATGCTCTGAGTCAAGTCACTCCCCCTTCACAGCTATCACTACAATCTGTGAGTGCTCCACTATGAAAACGACTGCACTTCTCATCAGGTTTGTGAAGCTGTAATGTATAGTTTTGTATCATGCTTTTTTATATTTATGGAGAATTGTTGTGTGGGAGCATGAATAACATAGGCTTGTGGAAGGAGCTTTTGACAAATATGAGGGGCCGTTCAAGACATTATTCATTCTGGTCCTCTCACATACATATATTCTCACTCGCACTTACATATATTCTCACTCGCACATACATACATTCTCACTCTCACATACATACATTCCCCTGGTGAGAATATATGTATGTGAGAGGAGAATGTATGTATGTGAGAGTGAGAATGTATGTGCGAGTGAGAATGTATGTATGTGCGAGTGAGAATGTATGTATGTGAGAGGAGAATGTATGTATGTGCGAGAGAATATATGTATGTGCAAGTGAGAATGTATGTATGTGCGAGTGAGAATATATGTATGTGCGAGTGAGAATATATGTATGTGCGAGTGAGAATGTATGTATGTGCGAGTGAGAATGTATGTATGTGAGAGGAGAATGTATGTATGTGAGAGTGAGAATGTATGTATGTGAGAGGAGAATGTATGTATGTGAGAGGAGAATGTATGTATGTGAGAGTGAGAATGTATGTATGTGCGAGTGAGAATATATGTATGTGCGAGTGAGAATATATGTATGTGAGAGGAGAATGTATGTATGTGAGAGTGAGAATATATGTATGTGAGAGGAGAATGTATGTATGTGAGAGGACCAGAATGAATAATGTCTTGAACGGCCCCTCATAGACAAACTCCATACGTTACTCTAAATATTAATACATAGTTCTGGTAAAGTGTCTTCAACTATGATAGAAATGGTCAGAAACAGTTGGCTGGTATGGATTATTTGGGATATTATTATTATTGTTCTGTGAAGCGTCTTTGAGTGTCATGAAAAGTGCTATATAAATAAAATTTATTATTATTATTATTATTATTATTATAGATAATTTGTGTAAAATGCAAACTTAAATAAAATCACGCTTATAATTTAAAGTATTTCTCATAATATACAACATAATACCATATTATTTTTACCACTGTGCAACAATTAGATCAAATGTGATTAAAATCCTAAACCATTTTGGCAATAAAGACAAAGCGCATGCGTGGAAGTTGACGCCCACTTTTACGGAATAATCCATTTGAAAAAACAAAAAACAAAAGTTAGTAAAAATATTCTCTGTGTTCCTTTAACTTATGAATTCAAAGATAATCTAACAAAAATGTAACTTGTTGTATTTGAAGATCAGAAGTAGGTTATAAATAAGTTGGTATTTTACTTGTATAGCTAAGTAGAGAATGCGGAATGGTACAGTCCAGCGACGTCCTGCGCGGGAGCGGAAAGCGTGCGCCAAACTGACTGAGGAGACACCGCGGGGATTTTGTTAAAAAATAAGATTTTTTTCCACGCAGAGGTAATTATATGATCACTGTTAAGCAATAAGACTATTTACTGAATACATATGTGTGTCAGTAATGCGATAACGCCATTAGGAAGCGAATTTGTTTGTTTTGGATGCGCCATTGGGAAATATAGAGGTGTGTTAGTCAATACCATGGATCTATTATCCATGGATCTATTATTCCTGGATCTATTATCCCTGATGCTTTTGTCACTGTTCTTTTCACTGTCACATTTGATTGGATTTTGCAGGTTTGTGGTTGACAATGGGGAGGGGCCGTTTTTATGTACGATGTGCAAGATCTGAGCTGTAGATGCTACAATAACTTCTGTAGCTTATTTTGTTTCATTATTCTATTTATTTGTGGCAACCAGGGTGCCCAGACGTCACTATTTACCTGGGACAGTCCCACTGTTGATCCCTGTGTCCCCTGCCCCAGCAGATTTATCCAAAACCAGTGATTTGTCCCAGTTTTATGCAAGAAATGTCCCAGGTATCCCTATTTTTGACCAGTCTGATCCCTGCCAACAGTAAAGAGAGGTATAAATTGTAATTTCTTTAGGTAAAATACAGAAAAGCTGCTTAAAAATGCTCAAAACGCAAAGAAAATGTGACTACACTGACTCACATTAGTGCATAGTGCAACAATTTTCCTTAATCACGCACTTGTTTCACAGTTTTATTATTACCAACCACCACAAACCAGCGATGTCTGTGCTGGTTAGCTAATGTATTCAAGATATGTAATGATATAATAATAATAATGATATATATTAAGATAAGATAAGATAAGATATGCCTTTATTAGTCCCTCAGTGGGGAAATTGTTGCAACTGATATATGTTAAAACTGTAGACATATTAAAATGAATGTATGTGAATGTGCAGACAGGCTTTCAGATAGAACTGGTTGCTTGTAGACACACTGTACCTTCTGATAAACTACAGTTTTTGCCTTATTTTGCATAAATTTCCTATTTTGACCCAATACTATATCTTGGAAACTACAGCCAATCAGCACTTCTGACTTACTTTTTCTTTATTAGTGACCTAAACTAAGAAAAATGTCACTACTTTTGTTCCGGCAGCATTTTGTGTTATCCTGCGTTGTGTAGTAGTTTCAGTGCTATAATTTATTGCAATATTCTCTTTATTGTAATATATCCTACTTCAAAATGTGTTGCCGTGATAAGCCTAGGAGGGGCCCTACACTAGATTGTGCATGATATAATCGCATGTAATCAGTGTCAGCTTTGTATTGTATTGATCTGTTCGGAAATATACTTTAAATATGTTGTATTTGTGCTCAGTTATCCTTCAGCAAAAATGGCTAGAGACTGGAAACCTGGTGACCTAATCTTTGCTAAGATGAAGGGATACCCCCACTGGCCTGCAAGAGTAAGTTTTTCTATCCTTCACTCTGTGCTTTATTAATAAAAGTTGTGTCATTAATAAGGAAATGTATTTGCCTTAAAGGTGCTTGTGTATTTTTTTCTGGTGGAGGGTCTCCTGTATCTTTTTTTTCCATGGAGATGTTATTGCTTTGTCTGGAATGTTTCACAGTATGGTATTAAACCTTTCTATTTTCATGGAGACCAAACCAGACCAAGTTACAGGTCAGATATGTGGAGAGGCAACCCCACTCACAGCCAGAATGCCTGTTTTTCAAAGTATTTTTGAGCAATAAAACCACCTGTATTGAATAAATGTAAGGTAAAGCTGTTTAATGTCATACTGCGGAGCATTTCAGGCATTGACATATCCATAGAAACAAGCAGGTGATGGACCCACAACCAAAAAGTTCCACAGTAGCACAGTTCTGTCTAAATGTAAACATATGTACAGTATATGGAACATTCTAATTCTCTTTTATTTCTTTACAGATTGATGAAGTTCCTGACGGAGCAGTGAAGCCATCCAATATGAAGTTTCCCATCTTTTTCTTTGGGACTCATGAAACGTAAATTAGACATCACATATACTCATTATTTAAGATAAGATAAGACTTTATTGATCTCACATAGGAGAAATTTACTTGCCACAGTAGCTCCAGGCAGAGACAGTTTGAACAAGAAGGAAAGCGCATGCAGGCAAGAATAAAATAAAATAAGTCATAATAATTAAAAAAAAAACACTAGGAGAGTATGGAATAATTATTGCTCGTTTACTGTTACATGTTTGGTTAATCTGTGTGGTTCATTCTTCATTCTACAGGGCATTCCTGGGTCCAAAAGATATTTTTCCATACCTGCCAAACAAAGAGAAGTATGCCAAACCCAACAAGAGAAAAGGCTTCAATGAAGGATTGTGGGAGATTGAAAATAACCCCAAAGCTGAACTCACCGCTCCCAAGGTGATGCCCTGTTCCTTTTTTCTCTGTACTTTTTCAAGTTTTGGGCCGTCAATCAATCCAATCAAATCGCACCTAAACGGGACCATGGACAGTTCTATCAATGACTGGCTCCACCACTATACCGTTTTGTTTTATTTATTTATTTATTTTTGCGTTTTCAGGCAATCCTAATCATTTTTGAGTGTTTGCCAATTATCACTGCGTGCACATGGACGAGTGAGATTCGATTGCAAACGGATTGGGATCGTATCAGATTCATGTGCACAGGCTAAGGATCGTATAGGGATTGGTTTCCCGAATCCGATTGGAACCCCTAGCTTAGGCCGATAGTAATCCGCTTGGTGCCGCCTTGTGCACGATATCGGATCGGATTGGCGTACTGCGGCATGTGCGGGAATTTTCGCCAGGATTTCACCCGGAAGTGGCAGGAGATGCCGTCATAAGTAGCGATTGTTGCCGGAAAAGTCAGACGAAATCATGGCTGCGAAGAAGGAATGCACAACACGTACACCAATGCTGCTCTGTCAAACTCCTGGAGCGGCATCTTTGTATACCGCCACATAGTTTGTTGTGTTTTTAGTAGCCAATGCTGAACATTTTGCCATAGAGATACACATAGAACACCCCCAGCATGATGTCACTGCAAAGTATAAATTATAAGGCAACATAGAAACTTAAATTGTCTATAAAATCGTGTTTTTATTATCATGGGATATCAAAGTCTGTATTGAGTATCAAGCCTTTTCCATCCATCCATTTTCCTCCGCTTATCTGGGGCTGGGTCGCGGGGGCAACAGTCTTAAGCAGGGGCTCCCAGACTTCCTTCACCCCGGACACTTCCTCCAGTTATGACATTAGTTTGAATAAGCCACTTAGTAAAAAATAGTTCACACACTTTAAATGTTTTTGGTGGGGAAACAATGATCTAATATATAATAGTTTCACTTTACAAAATATCATTAATACTTACTTCTATTCGTTTCAAAGCCGGTTCCTCCTAAAACTTTGACTGAAAAAGAATCTGGCAGCAGCACAGAAGCAGAGGAGGATGAGAACAAGGAGACCAAATCTAAAGTAAGTTCTCTTCACCATTTTCTGTTTACTAAACTGACTCCCATGCATCAATGTGCCACTGGTTTGTACCTGCTGTGCAAGCTGCTTTCATTCTCTTGTCTGCAATGTTTGGCCTCTTCACGTACCTCCAACTAACATGCATTCTTTTTAAAGGTCCTATATTAGGCAAAATTTACTCTTGTGAGCTTTAAGCCATGTTAGAATGTTATTACCTTCTCAAAAACGTACCTGGAGTTGTGTTTTCATTCACACATGAGTAATTCTTTATTATTGTTCTGTTTACATCTTCAAATTTTAAAATGCTCTTTTCCAACTGTGATACCATGTAGTGGTGGATTTTCAAGTCACCAGCTAACTTTTACCTTTTGTTCAATAGACATGGGCAGTTCCAGGTCTGAAATACTCCAGATGATTCTTGTGAAGGTGTATGGCGTTTAAAAACACAGTGGAGCCCTTCCTGTTACCTTATTATTGCCATCACAAAGTGGAGTGTTTTCTGTTTGAGAGAAGAACCCAGCCTAAATATGCAGGGTTTGTGTGATAAACATGTGTCAATGAAACAAAACACAACTCCAGGTATGTTTTTGATAAGGAAACAACTTCATAACACAAATCAGAAAATGGTGTAATATGGGCCCTTTAAGTTCTATTCAGTTTCTTTCCCTGTAACATTTGTAACTTACCCCCCTCCACGCTGCGTCCTGTGTCTTGGGTGCGTTTAGGTCCCAGGGGCTGATGCTGAGCAGGAGAGTGAGAATGTGGAGGAGGAGGAGGAGGATGGTGATGGTTCTGTGGTGTCAGAGCAGGGTGCTCTGAGTAAGGATGTACGTACAATGCATGCTGGGAAATCTCTAATGGCGATGGCATTTTTAGGCTCTCTGCTGAGGGCGGCGTGGGCACTTGGTGGGTTTCTCTTGGTGGTTTGAGCATTACTTTGTAGCCTCACTTTATTTAAAGTCTTATTTAGGTTTATTTTAGGGGTGGATGATATGTAAAGAGTCATGAAAGTACCTTCTAGACTTGGGCTGGGTATCAAGAAGTTGCCGATACGGTACATACCTCAATACATAGGCCACGATACGTATCTCGATAGAATGAGCTTTGGATTCAATACGATGTATTTCAAATCGGTTTGGAACGGTTCAGTAAAAAATAATGTTTGTGATGCTAAAAGTCTTTGCCCATTTTAATCATCAAAACAGTCAAATGTCAAATGTGTTGCATAAATGAGTTTCCTTCCTCTGCAAGCAACAAAACTAGCACTGTTACAGAATAATTTAGTAAAATATACCAAAAAATTGTCAATAAATATCGATACTGCAGCCCACGATATTGATACTGTATCATCACATTAAACAATATGATATATTGATATTTCAATATTTTTTGCACACCCTTATTTTTGACTAACTTACGGTCATCAAAAAACAATACTCAGATACTAAGTGAAACTAAAACTAGAATTGAACTAGGAAATCTATTGAAAAATATAAATGCTGAAAAGCTAAACAAGTGTTTTTATTTTCGTTGTGGTATCGAGTATTGAGCCTGTTCTTTTGTATCAAAACAGATAGTTGGTATTGTGACAACACGAGGTATTAAGGTATTAGCTATGACTGTGCATGTCTTTTGGGGTTCATATGAACACATGAACTGCACTTAGTTGACATTGTTTGTTTTATAATTGCATGGCTTTCTTTGTGCTGGATAAAGGTAAGATGTTTCTGTGGCACTTGTTTGCATGCTGCTACTGCATTGTTTCTGATAATTATCAATTTAGTGGGTTTCTGTACTGCCCAATACCACAATACAGTCACCTCAGAACTCTTCAAAAACGGACTTATTTTCCTCAAAGCTCAGGTTTTTTTTTTTCACTGCAATTACGTCAATGAGAATTACCACAGTGGTGCACTAGATGGTGCTGTTGCGTAGAATTTGGATTATGTCCTTTTTAGTTCATACTTCAAATAATTTCTACATTTGTATTGCTCAGCAATAAACTGAATCAGTTTTCCTAATGGAGCCAAACACTTGTGATTTTTTTTTTTTCAGGGTGGTTCCCAGAAAGATTCTAAAATTAAGAGAGGACGAAAGAAAAAGGTAAGATTGTCGTATGTTGTAAGTTGTTATAAAATACATGATTGAGTTTTGATTTTTGACTTGATTAACTTTGCACAGAATGATGAAATTGAAAATGAAAAGGATGACGCACCTGCTAGTCCAGTCAGTTCTGCAGGTGAACGAATTTTCTTTGGTGCATTTAACCGTCACAATCGGGTGTAAATTTAACTTTTTGATTTGAAGGTGGAGATACTCAAAAACTTAGAGGAAGAAAGTCCAAGAAAGACAAGCAGCTTCCCCTTCAGGAGAGTCATGGATCAGGGAATGAAATGTAAGTACAGGAAGTAACCAGTATATTTACCTTTTTAAAATGTCATCAAAATGTAAAATTTTATTATGGCAGCGATGAGATATTTTGTATTTTAGTTATGAATGTCCTGCATTTAAAAAAAAAAAATCTGTCTTTTTCAAAACGAGTGAAAGCATTTTTATGACCCTCCAAAGAACCAAAGCCAACAGTAGTATTTGAGGTTTAGTATGTAATAGGGATGGGCATAATTAATCGATTAACCGATAATTGATCATTAAGAATTTCACCGAGCAAGTTCATTTTCGTCGACAAACCGATTTAAAAAACAAAAACAAAAAAAAAACAGTCGCCTCAGTTGGCGCGCCTCAGTTGATATATGCGAGCTTCCATAGGTCAATCGCCAAAACATGAAGAGGTCGCGGCGAAGTGTTGTGTGGGACCACTTTAATTTAGAAAATGACCAAGCGCACTGCAAGCACTGCAGTACAGCATACAAATATACCTCATCGACAACACAAATGATTTATCATTTGAACACCGCGCATACAAGTCTAGTAAAAGAAGGTGGCGGCGGTTCATCATCTCTATCACAGGCTAGCCTGGACTCGGTGCTAGCACAGACCAGGAGGAGCTGCAGTGCTCAACGAGCAGAGAAGGTCACCGAACTGATAGCGAAGATGATCGAAACAGACATGCTCCCCATCAGTGCCGTGGAGGGCAAAGGTTTTTCACGAATTAATACAATATTGCTGCAGATACGGCTGGGTTGTGTGGAGGAGGTAGGACAGAGACAGCGGGCTAGCAGTGGTTAGCTCGGATCCCAAAGCGGCTAACTCCGAGCGCGCTAGCAGAGGCTGCAGGATGCGTGTCGCCTCGCTTTAATCCACCTCTACGCATGTTGATTTGCAGATTTAGTTTCCCGTGGAGAAGCGCCTGTTCCCACAGCCTCGGCAGACATAGTAAAAGGGGACACACATGAGTGAATGGTTGTTGTCTTTTTAATACAAAATATAACGATTAACCGATTATTACTCATTAATTCTCCCGACGATCGACGAAGAAAACTTCACCAAATGCCCATCCCTAGTATGTAATAAAATACGTAATTAAGAATTAATATGGGTCCAGTAACACCTAGAAATCTTTGTTGGTTTTTTGCCTTCAACTAAAACATTAGCTGTGTATGATAAACAAGCCTATGAAAGCTACAGTATGTAACTTAACATTACCAGAAAGCATAATTATGTATGAGTCAACACAGGAAATTTGTGTTTTCTACCATGTTAAAGCAGAAAAAGCCTGCTTTTTTCATTTTGGTTGTGTTTATTGTGCTGAAAAATATCTCTATACTGCACATCTCCACAAACCTTAATTGGCCTTGAGGAGGGCCTCCTCCTGTTTGTTTCCATGAAAATGTTTTCCTTTAATGCCATACGGTTGAAAATTAGTCAATCAGTCTCCATGGAGAATGTTCTGAAGTATTGTTTTAACTTTGTATTTCCGTGGAATCGTGCAGGTGACGTTCCACCTCCATAAGGTTACATACTAGAGATGCGCGGATGGCGGTTACAGCCGCGGGCACCGCGGCTAAACCAAATTTGGGTGGGTGGCGGTTGAACAACCAAATTTTTAAAAATGCCTACATTAAAGAATTATAAGTTGGCAGATGAGGGACGGGCGTGGTTTTGAAAATTCCTGAAAAAACGTGCGCGCAAATGAATAGCGGACGGATGACGTTTTTTCTTGCGGTTGCGGATGAAAAAAAAGCCCATCCGTGCATCTCTATTACATACTGTACCTTTTAGAAAAACAAAGTAAAATACATTTGTTAATGTTTTCCAGCTGTGCTCTGATCATACATTTATCATTTACCAAACTGCCCTTGAAGTCTCTTATTCAAAGTTCAATTTCAAAGTCAGCTTTATTGTCAATTTTGCCATATGTGTTCAACATACAGTGAATCGAAATTCCGTTACTCCCTGGTCAAGCAGTGCAAAAAAAAAAAAAGGTGTACCAAATACAATATAAAGACGATACAAAAACTTCTAAGACAAAATCTAAAAAGTAGTGCAAATAATAAATACCTAATTATTTACAGATTTAGTCAAATGTGCATTGAAAATAAGGTAAACATAAATGTGCAACAGTAGCTCTAGCAGCAGTTTTTAAAGTTTCTAGAGTGATATGTATTTTTATGGGGGGGTGAGAGTTCAGCTTCCTGACAGTCTGGTGGATGAAGCTGTTTGACAGTCTGGTGGATGAAGCTGTTTGACAGTCTGGTGGAGTGGGCCCGGAGACTCCGGTACCTTCTCCCCGAGGGCAGGAGGCTGAAGAGGCTGTGAGGGGTGGCTCATTTTGTGATGTTCTGTGACTAACCCAAACTTTTCCATTGAAACTGCATTACGTTCCACTTCACTTTTGCCTCCAGTTGTATTTCGTTAGATGTTTGTTTATTTATTATTCTTTTGTAAATTGAGTAAGGTTTTATTATGTGTTTAGGGAGACAGATTCAGACAGAAAGAGGAAGAGGACGACAGAATCCAAAGGTGCAGAGGACGAGAAGAGGAAGAAGAGGGATGATGGTAAAAAGACGGAGGCAGAGTCCAAGGAGCCCGACCCCAAGAAGAGGAAGAAGTCCAAAGACGGCCTCTCGTCCGCCTCTGAAGATGAAGAGGTGCTCACTCACGTTTTACTATTTTTGTTTATTGATTTACACAAACTGGTAAAAATACATTCTACAAGATTATGTATAATCAATTATGTATGAGTCAACACAGGAAATTAGTGTTTTCCGTTATTATTGTTACTGACAGATAGGGGTGGGCGGTATACCGGTTCATACCAAATACCGGTGTTTGTTTTAATTATATGAATATTTAATTTACCGCAATACCGGTGAGTGTGTGCGTACAAAACGTCGAGAACACAGAGCAGCAGAACATCGCGCAGGGGAACTGTTTTGCAATGGCATGAGAGTGGTGGAAGCGTAAGCTGTGTCCCAATTCGAGGGCTGCATCCTCCGCTGCTTTTCGGACGCTTTTTTCGGCGGCACCGAAGGCTGCAAAAGCTGCAGCCCTCGAACTAGCCTCCACGGACCGCAAGGCCATTGCCGAAATGGAACAGGTCCATGCAGCCGCTCGCAGCGCCCAGACACGCTGCTAACACTAATGCTAACACACCACGCAAATTACGTGCATGGATCAATAACCCTCGAATTGGGACACGGCTACAGTGTGTGTTGAGCGGTGAACAACATGGACGTTGTTGTTGTTAGAAACAGAGGAACTTGTACCGAAAAGAGGAGCCATGTCAGTTGTGTGGAAGTACTTCAGCTTTAAAGATCCCATGACATGGTACTTCTTGATGCTTTTATATGGCTCCTTAATGGTTCCCTAATACTGTAAATGAATCCTGCTCCAAAATCAACACTCAGTGCATGAGAAAGACACATGTACAGAGTCAGAAAGTCCCTCTCTGAACAACTCATTCTGGGCCTTGTTGCTTGAATGCAAATGAGAAGGACAGAGATAGGTTAGAGGAGCAAATGCGCCGCTGGTTCCTTGTTTCCTTGCACTGACCCCACTTCCATGTTTTAAGCGCGGAGGAAGAAAAGAGAGGCATTTCAATGAAAAAAAACACATTTTCACAGAAAATAAAATTAAACCACTGCTGTTTCAGAGGTCCAGAGGGTCGGGTAAAGGACTTCCTAGCCTAGAAATACTCGCACGTGCCTCCAGGCAAATAAAAAAACGCATTTCGCATTGCGTAGCTCCTTCGCAGTCCAAACTCTATGGGCGTGATTTCCAGAGACGCGGAGTAGAGACACAGACGGGGGGTGAAGCTGCATTTTCCGATGTGACGTCAATAAGTTTCCTTGTTCAGAATCGCCCGTTTGAGCTGTGTGTTTTTTCTAACGCAGAAAAGGACTGCAAATGCTCAGTTTAGACATTTCGCAACTTTTAGCCATGGGGGGGGGGGCCTAAACAGGGTAGGGGAGCTCACATTAATGTTCAAAAACCTCAAAGTGAAAATTTCATGCCATGGGACCTTTAAAAAATTTGGCACTGAACAAACAAACATTCTGTAAATGTTGTCGGGCTAAAGTTGTAGCGCCTCAGATGTCACTCAAAGACGCGTTTGCTAAGGGGGACTGCCCACGACAAAAGCAAACTGTCGAACGATATTATCAACGCTGTTACTGTCCACTTCGCCAAAGACATGGTACTACTTGGTTAAAGGAGCTTCAAGGAGATGATTAAAGCACTGGACCCAGATATGTTTTACCAAGTCAAATTTACTGCAGTAATTATTCTCAAAATTATTAGGAAATGGGGTTAACACCTCGTCATGCATGAAAAAAAAATACCACCAAATACCGTGATACGGTATTTGGTGGCACGGTAGCAGAGTGGTTAGCGCTCTTGCTTCACAGCAAGAAGGTTCCGGGTTCGATCCCCGGGTCGCCCAGACCTTTCCGTGTGTGTTCTGTGTGGAGACATGGTCTGGGTTCGATCCCCGGGTCGCCCGAGCCTTTCTGTGTGGAGTTTGCATGTTCTCCCCGTGTCTGGGTGGGTTTCCTCCGGGCACTCCGGTTTCCCCCACCAACCCAAAACATGCACCATAGGTACTCCAGCTTAGGTCCTGACCAAACCGAAGCAAGAAGATCATGGAGATGGTCCCCGGGCGCCCTAATGTGTGTGCTGCCCACTGCTCCTAATATATATGTATATATATATAGGATGGGTTAAAATGCAGAGAAGAATTTCTCCAGTGTGAGATCAATAAAGTTCACTTCTTCTTCTTCTTCATACTGGTATAATTTTGAAAAATACTGTAATATAAATTTTTGGTCATATCTCCCAGCTCTACTTACAGAGAGAAGTGGGAGTTTAAGGTCACATTTCATCCAACTCCCTATAAGTGTACATTTTTTCCTATGTAAAGAGGGGGTATTATGCAATTTTTTAAAGCTTTCTACCACGTTATGACATTGTTCCCACATAAAAAAACATGCCTGAAGAGGTTTTTGTTGTCATCCATGAATGTTTGAGTATTTTATTGCTCTCTTCCTGGCCTTATTCAGACTTTTTTACGGTTAGTTTTACGGTAAGTTTCTGTGTAATCCTCTGGCCACAAGCCGACGTCACTCACACTCTCACACGACAATTCTCCATAAATATACAAAAACATGATACAAAACTTTACAGAGCAACTTCACAAACCTGATGCGATGCGCGGTAGTTTCATTAGCGGGATTCACGCTGATTGAAGGGGGAGTAACTCTACAAAGAGAGCAAAGAGGGGAAAGTAATAAAAAGAAACATGGTGATCTAAATGGATTATGTGTTTGCAGTTAATGCCCCATAGAAGCAAAAATATCCCCTTTTTAAGTTACATTATATGAGACGCATACACAAACAGATGATTAGATTAAAAATATGGGGGTATTTTCAATATCTCTGCCATATTTTTTTTTTGTCTTGCAGAAAAACCAAGGCAAAAAGAAGAATTCAGAAATGGAAAAAGACGTGAAAAGAAGGAAAGGGGAGGAAGCGTAAGTGTGTTTGGACTGCAAATAATGGAGCTCAGCAGTGATTGCTCGCTCTGGTTTAGTAAATAAGTCAATTTCCCATTCATTTTTCCCATAGACTTTTCAAAAAATTCAAATCTTAAGAGTTCAGAGGCTAAACAGACTACCTAATATCTGTAATTCATGGTTATGCATCACAGCATTCTGAATTTTTAAGAATGAGTGTCAATTGCAGTAATGTGTGAAGGAGCAAAAATTACATCATTGGAAATTAAATAAAGATACGTAGAAATTGTTGAAAGAAATAATTACAACGATAAATATTTTTAATGACAAATAAATGTACAATTGAATAAATATAGAAATGTAAAAACAAGCATATTTTAGCTTTTTTGTAGAATGTATGCATTTTTTAATTTACATTTTAATTGAATTCCAAAATGTATTCTTGTATTTATTTATAATTATGTCATTTTTGGTCCTCCATATTCATGAAATTTTTCTGTAAAAGCTCAAAACTAGTGCCGTCAGGTGCTTAAAAAAAATCAAATTAATTACAGGATTTGTAATTAATCTAATTAATCGCATTTTAAGAGTGTGAGCGAATGAGTGAGCGAGCAAACCAATCCACTTTGCGATTGAGTTTGTCAGTTTTCAAGTGATCGCTTTGCTCATTCGTTTCTCAGATTCTGTGAACGTGTTTTGTTGAAGTACGCTCTCGCTCGCGCTGTCACCGGTAACAATGGAACTTGTCCGGACGTGTTTGTCGTTCAAATGATCCGTCAGGCTTGAGCAGCTTCGGTGATCGGAAAATTCTTTTTTACAAAAGCTACAAATCACTTTGTTCTTGTTGATCGTCCCGTCTTCGTTCTTTTTATAAATAAACTTGCCGTTCAAAGGCCCTTGTAGCGATTTGCTCACCGCACGGCAAATTTAAAATGTGCATTGAATTGCCGCTCATAATTAATTGCGTTAATTTTTATAACGCGTTAATTTGCAGTGTATTTAATTTATCTAATTAATGTGTTAAACTGACAGCCTTACTCAAAACACATTTAAAAAAGCTTTATAAAGAAGAGCTGTTACAGTTTAATAATCAGTATAAAAGTCTACAAAATATTCTGCTAAATATTTAGTCGATTGTTTTAAGTCCAAAAAGGAACCTAAAATGCTTTAATAACTTACCGGATTATAGAGTTTCAGAAACAGATTTTAAATTAAAAAAGTCATTTACCACAAAACTGATGAGGAAGGAAACTTAATTTTTTTTGGAAAGTCTATAGGAAAAATGAATGGGAAATTTACTTCAAGAACGAGGTTAAGAACGAGTTACGATTACACCATAATACTGTAATATTGTGTAGAATTTATTTTGTTTCTTCCTCAAATCTTTCAGAAAAAACAAGGATGATGGCAAGAAAGAAGAAAAGGCTGGAGCAAAGAAGAAGGGTGAGTGTTCTTGAAGGAAATGGACAATATTCGCCAACATCTTATGAAATCATTAGAAAAGTCTATAAACTTATGCACCAACATCATTTTATTTGAAAAATGCCCTGACTAAACATTTAGCAGAATATTTTGTAGACTTTTATATTGATTATTAAACTGTAACAGACCTCTTTTTAAAGGTTTTTAAATGTGTTTTGAGCTTTTACAGAAAAATGTCAATATGGAGGACCGAAAATGACAAAGATAAATAAATACAAGAATACATTTTGGAATTAAATTAAAATGTGTAAAAAAAAAAATGCATTTACACATTAATTCTAAATTCTAAAATATGCTTGTTTTTTGCATTTCTATATTCATTTCAACATTTATTTATGTTTTAATAAATAAAAATGCTCACACATTAATGCATACATTCTAAAAAAAAATTGCTTTACATTTCTATATTTATTCATTTGTACATTTATTTATGTCTAAATATGTATTGTAATTATTTCTTTCAACATTTTCTACATATTTTTATTTATTTAATTTCCAATGATGTAATTTTTGGTCCTCCATACATTACTGCCGCTGAACACTCATTCTTAAAATTCAGAATGTTGTGAGGCATAACCATGAGTTATAAAACGCTTGGTTTTCCTAAGAACATTTAATCAGATCTTCCATTTACTTGCTCATCCCAAATCAGTGGTTTTCATCATGGTGTTATATTTGTTTTTCTATTTCACAGAATTGTCCACTGACTCAAAACTCCACAAACTGCACAGTGAAATTAGGATTTCCTTGAAAATAGACAGCCCAGTGAGTATTTGAGACTTTTTCATTCACGTTTGCTTTAGTGGGGTTTTGTGCAACTAGTTTAGTTCATTTTGAGAGCAAGTTTTACACATTTGACATTTTACTTACTTGTGTCATACCTGTTTTTGCTCTGTTTTTGTTCTATTGTCAGTATGAATGTGGTAATATACAGCTGTCGTCTGGTGCAGATGTAGAACCCAGGAAGAAAACCAACTTTTCAGTAGCTAATGGGCATCTAAATCAACAAACAAAAACAGGTTTGATAACTTAAAGGTGCATTGTGTAACTCTTCTGGTGGTTCTTTTCTTCGTGGAGATGTTCTTGCTTCGTCTGGAATGTTTCACAGTGTGGCATTAAACCTTTCTATCATCATGGAGACCAAACCAGACCAAGTTACAGGTCAGATCTATGGAGAGGTAACCCCGCTCAGTCAGAATGCATGCATTTCTAGGTATTTGAGCTGTAAAACCACCTGTAGTTGAATAAATGTAAAGTAGAGCTGTTTAATGCCATACTGTGGAACGTTCCAGGCAGAGCAGTGACATCTCCATAGAAACAAGCAGGTGACAGACCCTCCACCAGAAAAGTTACTCTGCAGCCTTAAAGGTCCCATGACATGGTACTTCTTGATGCTTTTATATGGCTCCTTAATGGTTCCCAAATACTGTAAATGAATCCTTCTTCAAAATCAACACTGAGTGCATGAGAAACAGAGATAAGATGAGAAAGAGTCATAAATATCTCTCTCAAACTCTTTATTCTGGGCGTTGTTGCTTGAATGCAAATTAGGAGAAAAAAGATGGCCAATAGTAGAGGGTGGGGGCGTGGCCAAACTCCGCTCAGAGCTCAGAGCCCACAGCTGATCCATTTCCTTGTTTTTGCACGGGGGAGAGATTTGAAGCGTTCCACTGAAAAATAAACACATTTCCACATAAAATAAAATTAAACCACTGCTGTTCAAAGGTCCAGAGGCTCAGATAAAGGACTTCCGAGCCTAGAAACACTCGGACGTGCCTCCAGGCAAATAAAAAAACGCATTTCGCATTGCCTAGCGCATTCACAGTCCAAACTCTCTGGGCGTGATTTACAGAGACGCTGAGTACAGACAGACGGGGGTGGAACTGCATTTGCATTTCTTTTTTCGATCTGACGTCAATAAGGTGCCTTGTTCAAACTCGCCCGTTTGAGCTCCGATTTTTTTGTAACGCAGAAAAGGATCGCAAATGCTCAGTTTAGACATTTCACAACTTTTAACCATGGGGGGGCCTAAACAGGGTAGGGGAGCTCACATTAACGTTCAAAAACCTCAGAAAGTGAAAATTTCATGCCATGGGACCTTTAACTAAAAATGGCTGCATAAACTCTAAAATGCTGGTCTTAATGATGAGTCGGTAAGCTGCTCCTAATAACAGGATGGGTTAAATGCAGAAATGGAATTTCCCCACTGTGGGACTAATAAAGGCATAGCATGGTAGCATGGAATGGATTTGTCAAGCTAAGAGTGGTATATTTTTAGGTAATATAAGAAAGAACTTAGCTGGAACAGGAGAGCTGATTTTGTGCAAAAAGTCTGTCTCAAATAACATTACAGTCACAAGATGGCATTAGCTAACAGTTTTTCAGTTAGTTACTTTCACCTTTTTGTTGAAACTCAAACTAAATGGGTCCAGAAATGCTTAAATTGTCTTGAAAATGTGTTATTTAAATCAATTTAGTATCGTTTCTCAACTTTTTGGCAGTGTTTTCTTAATGTGTGCATTGTGTCACCATGGTAGCCGCTGAACATTCCACCACAGACGCATGCGGAACACCCCCAGCATGATGCCACAGCGAAAAAATCAAAACGTGCTAACTCAATGTGTCTCCATGTGAATTGTGCAGGACATGAAAAAGTGCCTGGATGCTTTGGATGAGCTCAGTGCCCTCCAGCTGACCACCCAGCACCTCCAGAAACACTGTGAACTCATTGCAACACTTAAAAAGGTACAAACAATTTTTATTTACTTAAAATCTTACTCACTTGGATCAGACTTTAAGGTCCTGTTTTACGCAAAATGGATTCTTGTGAGCGTTCGGTCATGTTATAATGTCGTTACCTTTTCAAAAACAGACCTGGAGCTGCGTTTTGTTCCATTCACATGTTTGAGTAACTCTTTTAGTAGTCCCTCTACATCTCCAGAGCTCAAAATGCTCCATTCCACTTTGTGATGTCATGAAGCAGTAGTTTGCAAGTGAACAGCTTCTTAACTTTTGCTCAGTAGATTGTCAATTCCAGAGCTGAAATTCTTCTAGTGAAGGTGTATGGAGTTTAAAAACACAGTGGATCACTTCCTGTATTACCACTAGTGCTGTCAGGCGATTAAAAAAATTAATCTAATTACAGGATTTGTAATTAATCTAATTAATCGCATTTTAATAAATGTTTAGGTGGTTTATTGTGCCCTCCCACAGTGCAAAAAAGGTGTCAAATGTGCGATTTATAGTGGTACAGTGAAAAGACTGCAGACTTCCCCTTTAAGTCATTAAGTTTTTCAGTCTTTGGCTCGCTCTCTTTCTCTCCGTGCACACAGGACAAGACTCCTGACAGACCTGCAGAGTGCACCTGTATACCCCCGTTCCCCCTCCCACATTACGTAACATTCATTCAAAAGCTCATTTACACCATTCCACTATTAAATGACGAATATTTCTGGTGCCAAAAGGTGAGCAGGTACAGCAGCTTTCATGCAATGTCAGTAAATAACATACACAGCTTCAAATATAGCCTACAGAGAATACAAATAATAGCCCCAAATAATTGCCCGCGCAAATTAAGATGAGACTTTATTGATCTCACAGGAGAAATTTACTTGCCACAGTAGCTCCAGGACATTTGAACAAGAAAGTGCATGCAGGCAGGAATGGGATAAAGTAAGTAATAATAAAAAAATAGTAATAATAAGTAATAATAGTAATAATGGAAATAGTAATAATAGTAGTAATAATAATAATAACCATACAAGCATCGACATGGAAGAGAGGATATTGCACGTCTGGCCTATATATTAAGAGTTGTACACTCATTTGAGTTGTACTCATGGCTCACATGACCCCCGGAACCCGCGGGTTTGCCAGATCGCACCAGATCGCACCGCGGGAGGAGGGAGAAGGCGGCCGCGCGCGGGTGAGTGAACGATCAGATTTGGCAGAACACACTGGAGAGGTTATGGGGAATTGAAAAGGGTTCGGCGTGCGGAGAGCAGCAGATACGGAAACGGGCGCGCACGTCTTCACATGCTCTCCCCGAGGACAACGGGCTTAGGGACGGACCTGCACCGTCACATTTTTATAAATAAATTCACCGTTCAAAGGCCCGCACGCCAAATTTAAAATGCACACGCATTTAATTGCTGCTCATAATTAATTGCGTTCTTTTTTATAACGTGTTAGTTTGCGGTGTAATTAATCTAATTAATGCATTAAACTGACAGCCCTAATTACCACATGACATCACAAGGTGGAACAGTGTTTTCAGTTTGAGAAAAAGTCGGCCTAAATATGCAGGTTTGTGAATGAAACAAAACACAACTCCAGGTATGATTTTCATGACTTTATAACCGATCAGAAAATAGTGTAATATGAGGCCTTTAAAATGATATTGTCCTTTTGTTTTTCTTCCAGATCCGAAGATTCAAAGCCAGCCAAGACATCATGGACAAGGCGACCATGTTGTATAATAAGTTTAAGAGCCTGTTTCTAGTTGGAGAAGGAGACAGTGCTCTCAGCCAAGTGCTCAACAAGTCTATAGCTGAACAGAGACAGCATGAAGAGGCAAAGAAAGGAGCACTGAAGAAAGCGGAGCAAGGCAAAGAAAACACAGGTGTGTGTCAGGACAGGATCAACATGAACATCAGAGTGTTCTACCAACTGAGCAAACCTTTGGCTCGTCAACTTTCAGGCCACACTTATTCCCATTAAAAATCTGTTAACTGTTTGGACTGTGTGCACTGTGTAACTTTTCTGGTAAACGCTCCTTCACCTGTTCATCTTCATGGAGATCTTGCTTTGCCCAAAATATTCCAGTGTGGCATTAAACATATCTTTTCTCAACAGAGGCAGGCAGGGTCTTTTGTAGTTTCAAACATCTTACGCCACACTTAGTTTTAGTGAAAGTAATCATCTATATTGCGACCACATCCTGCTTCTCGTAATTTACCCTCACCATCTGCTAAAAGACCTCCTTTTAGGAAACACCATGGCAAATGGATGGAAAATCCTAATTGATTGAGTAGGGGCTGGAGCTAGGCATGTGTCATCACATGGTCCATCACATGGTCCCTTCACTCTGTGGGTGGGTTAGTTTAGGCAGTAGTGCTCTGTGTGACTGAGGCTGTCTCTGTCTTTGCACAGACAAGACTGTGAACAGTGAAATGAGCCTGGAAGAGAAGAAGGAAGCCATAAAGGAGACAAATGAGGAGGTCCCAGCAGCAGAGCTCAATAGGTACTCATGTCGTCATGTGTACAGTTACCACCACCTCGTGTAGTCACAGGTTTAAGATGTAGTAGATCACAGGCTATTTATTTTAAAGCTTTCTATAATGTAAGAATAAAGAAAATATTAGCTAGGATATTTTCTTTGCATTTTCTTTCCAATTTCCCATTTTAACTCTTCCTTTTTTTATCTGCAGTGCTTTAAAGACACAAGAGGAATCCTCCTGAGAGCCAGAACCTTGAAGCATGTGTCCGTGTGCTGCTCAAAGCTTCAGTAGATCCACATCAGTCTGACGTTTGTTAAAAAGTGAGATCTCCTCACTTTAGACTTCAGATACCTTTACTGCCATTGTCGATAATGTCCATTCCATTCAGAGCTGAAAACCAGCGAAACCGTTTGTTGCCAAAGGTTTAACCATGTTTAAGTGTTTGATTTTAAATTTCACTTTTACCCATTTGCTGTAAATAAGAGTATTTTTGTGTCCGTTTTGTGTATCCATGAATAAAGTGGTCTTATTATATCTGCCTCACCCTTAATGTGAATATACATTGTTCAGTTCACTCATTTGTGCCTTTTATTTTCAAAAATAAACTTTAATATTCAGCAAAATTACCAAAAATTGGAAAAATAATAATTTAACTATACAACATTTGTAACTTGAAACATGCTGTAATATAAAGCAATAAAACGACATTAGTTAAAGGCACCTCTGTCAATATAGGGATAGGCCAGGAATTTTCCAAGCTTGTTTCCTTGTGTGTCGTAGTGCAGCATTCGAAAACATTTGTCACAGAAGAGACACGGGTCACTAGGGGCAAACTGGTCGTTGGAAGTATGCCACCTAAAGAAGAGAAAATATTTAGTGCTTTATATCTTTATAATATCCATTTGTGCGTTTGACAAACCTGCTGATGTACACATGACAGACTGAGCACTTGTGCGTGTCAATGCGATCCTTGTGGATGACCAGAGGATACGTCTTTTTGTCCAGACAGTCGTCCCTGTGCATCAGCCTGAAGAGTTTGAGGCAACACGATTAAGAGCAGATTAAACCCTCCTTTGAGCCGCTGTAGATTAGTCTCACATTAGCGCTGTGAATGCTCGTTTCATGTGTGGTTGCCCTGGTTACGCTGACACAGACTTGTGAGAGGCCAACTGAGGATTTCTTTGGATGTAGTGTAGTGTAGCATGATAACGGAGGCTAAAGACACATCTTGTGATAAACCACAATGTACAACTGCAGATCAGGAGGAATATATATGAAGTATTAAACAATTTCCCTTGTGGATCAATAAAGTTTGTCTAAGCAGAGCAGTATCCTGTGCACTAGGAAACCCACTAATTACATTGGTTACATAAGAAAAAGATTTTTGTGTTTTGTGTTAGGCTGTCTCCCATTTCTCTGTCTTACTCCTTCGTTTTACCCCTACCCCTTGGTTTTGCGCGTTCATGTGAGGGCAAGGGGTGTCCCGATTCTAATTTTGATCAAGGGCTCGGGCCATGACCGAGGGCTACATACCCCTTAAAACTAACGTTACTTTTAGTGAACTGTTGTCGCGGTGTCTGTTTAGCCGACGTTATCGTTTTCATTGATCTTTCATGTATAAACAAGCTAGATTTTTGTCGAGCTGAGGTACCCGATAATCCTTGACATGAATAGGGATGATGACGCAAACGGTAATCGAGTGGTGTCCCATTTCTTAGGGGAACATTCGTACCGCGAGCCCTCTCAGCTCGGTATCGAGGGACAAGACAAAGACGTAAATAAAGGGGAAGGGTTAAGACAAGAGTAATGGGACGCAGCCTTAATTTAATTTCAGTGATAACGTGTTAATTGGTTGCCCTGTAAATCCAGAATATCTCTGATTATTTTTTTTTTCAGTGACACATTGAAACGAAGGAGCTTAATGTCCACTTATAATTTGCAAGTAAAATCAAATTAATCTGCGATAAATGGAGTTTAGCGCTTCACTTCACTTTTGATTCTGCAGAAATCTGTGATGTTTTTCAGTCCCATGTCATATTTTTTATTGTATTTTTTCCTATACGGACAGTCCATGTGTGTCCTTGATTGGCTAAACCACCTGTCAATCAAACCATTTGAAAACTGGGAGGTTCACCGGTGACCAGACTTACATCTCCGTAATGAAAGTGTGTATTCTGGGTCCCAGGTGAGCAAATTGGTAGAAATAGAAAATAAAATAAATAGAACAATATGCAACTTCCTGTCAAGTAAGTGTATTAATTTCCATCTAGACTGGCCTTCTCTTACTCTGCCGTGGTCATAGCTCAGTGCACTGACTGACCTGACGTCTGTGATGATGACCAGGTGCTCACAGTCTCCTTGGTGACAGTACAGGTACGGGTATCCCACTTTCACTTTCAGGTCCGCAAACCGCGTGTCCTCCATCTTCCCCTGAGTGAATGCTGGAAAATTTCGAGTTTTTGCCCATTCAATAGTTGTACTAAATCCAGGAAAAAAAATCAAAACAAAGTATATATCAATATTTATAGTTCCTACATACTTTAAAACATACTTTGAAAAACACAAATCTCTCAACATGGAGACAAGCAGGTGCTAGACTAAAAGTTACATAATGTAGGGTACGGTAAAGTGCAAAAAAAAAAGTACAAAATATCTAACCCCTCATATGGTTGAAGAGGCCAGTGGTTAATGCGACTTACATGCTAATATCCCGGCACTCTGGAAAACGCATGTCGTTATAGAAGACTCCTTCAAAATAGAAGAACGCCGACTTGTAGTGATCCTATAAGAGAAACAAGATTTAAACAAAAATGTGATATCAATATACGGCATTGAAGTAACTGAACACTGAGAACACGTATTCAGAATAGGGGTGGGAATTGATCAGATTTTTACGATTCCGATTCCATTATCGATACTACTTAATGATTTCATTCTTTATCGAGTCTCTTATCGATTCTAATTTGGGGAAAAAAGGAGAACAAACTGTTTGATTAGCACCAAGATTAGCACTAGTCCTGGTCTAGTCCTGGTCTAGTCCTGGTCTAGTCCTGGTCTAGTTCTGTTTTAGTCCTGGTTTAGTCCTGGTTTAGTCCTGGTTTAGTCCTGGTTTAGTCCTGGTTTAGTCCTGGTTTAGTCCCGGTTTAGTCCCGGTTTAGTCCCGGTTTAGTCCCGGTTTAGTCCCGGTTTAGTCCCGGTTTAGTGCACAGGTTAATGTTGACACAAGCCGCTGCTTTCACCTAATATCTCCATTTGATGCAGAAATGATATGATAATAACCCCTCACCCGCGTGTCGGATAATTCTTGTGTCTCCACTCCCTGTATTCGCGTATTCGCGTATATCCCCGGACTTTCTGCTGCCAAGTATCCGACCGCACTTTGTACAGGAGCTCCGGATAAACAGACCTGTCCCGAACCTGTCCCAAACTTTCCCGAACGTCTCCTGAACGTGTCATGTGTCCAAGTGGAAGTTAAAAGTCCATTTTCACAAACGTTCTTCTCGTCATGCGAAAATAGTACATAAAGTCCGTATCAGTGAAGCGGCGAAGCACGTAGCAATCCCACCACTTTTGTGCGTAATTCGTGCTGGCTGGAATCGATAAGAATCGTTAGATAATTGAATTGAAACACACGGAACCGGTTCTCGATTCCCATTCCTAATTCAGAATACTAATCAAAATCTTTAATTTGATGCTATTCAGAATATAGTTGCTTTTCTAACATCAAAGAAACCCATGGCAGTACTTCATCACAAAATTTAGCATGTGTGAGTTTTCCTTCTCCAGTCCGTGATAGGAAATGCAGAACAAACATTTAATATTATAAATATTCAAAATATAGAACTCTGATTGGACCATGTTACAAAACACATTTTAATGCGGGTATTGGGTATATCAAGTTTTCTTCCTATCTCTGTCAACTCACTTTACTAACACAATCTGGAACCAGGTCGGGGTTGTTGCTAAACTCGCCGCACACTTGCAAATCGCTGACGCAGCAGATGGCGTCTCTGAGCTCGGCCAGTGTGTGGGAGCCGGTCATCAGCAGAGTCATATGAGGCCTGGTGTAGTTGTACTGAGAGGAAATAACACATTTAATTTATCAGCGTTGAAAAATCCAACTGAAATTTTAATTTTCTGACGTTCGCTCACTTTGTCAAACACAGCAGGGAAGTAAACGTTTATGGTTAGAAGAACTTCTCCTTCTGGGATCAAATTTTCTGCCGCCTCTGGTTTTCTCTCAACTGTTACTCGCTCCTAAAAATCAGAAACACAGGATAAAAGTTAGACATTCTATAGTTCACCAACTTTTCAAGAGGCCAATTTTATGTGATTAAACGACAAAATTACTACTACTATCTAGAGATGCAACTAATTATTTTTTCACTGATTACTCCTATTAATACTATGAGGATTTTTAAATACATTTTAACCAAATAAAGGTTGAAATGTAGAGACTGAAGGCTTCTAGAGAGAATATTTATGAATTTTAATTTAATTCTTTTATGACATTTGTGTAGCCGTCTTTACTGTAAAAGGTCTTTTGACACATGTTTAGGGTCTATATACGTAGTCCAGTTAACGATCAAAATAAGATACTGATTAGTTTTTTTATTTTTTTATTCTTTATTTAATAGGGACAGTGCATATTAATGAACATCTACAACACTGCAGTGTAAATACGCCACATTATAGCAAGAATGCCAATTTCCATCTGTAGTCCCTGGGCAGGTGACACCACAGCAAAAACAATAAAAACAATGACAACTGACAATAACAGCAGTTATACATTAAAAGTGTCCACAAGTCTGGTTTTCCTTTAGCTTCTGTTTCAAATATGATTTGAAAGTGTCCAGTGTTGGAGTCTCTCTTATTGATAATGGGAGAGAGTTCCAACTTAGTGCCTCTGACTGAAAGCACACTTTGTCGAAACGTAGTGTGTCTGTGCGGGACCTCACAGTTCCCCCGGGGTCTGTGCGGGACCTCACAGTTCCCCCGGGCCGTGGCCCTAGTTCCCATCCCACTGACAGTCCTTGTTTCAATAAAATCCTTTAATGGAGGAAGAGCTCATGCAAAACTTTATATATAAAACAACCGTATTTAAAATGAACAAAATTATTAAAATTAAGCAAGTTGTCTAACAAATTGGTTTCTTGTCTAATATTTTCACAGCTTTTTAAAAAAGTGATTCAACTGGTTTGAGTGCCCGTGTGGTTCTGCTGATCTCTATATGAGACAGTCATGGAATGCAAAAACATCCGTGCTGCATATAGAGTCATAAAGGATCTTGCTTATCTAAAATTCACCAAGTTAAAATTCACAGTTTTTGTGAGGTACTTAAAGGAGAAGTAACTTTTTTTTTTACCATTTGAGCCTTATTTCGGTAATAAAACAAGTTGTTTTACTCACCCATAGCACTTTGGTGTCATATGGAGCACTTCCAGAGATGTTTTAGATTTGCGATCTCCATAACGTGAGTTCTCGGGGCACATGTTTGCGGTCTCCAAATAACACAAACTTTAGCACTTTTCAAATCATAGAAACTCGATGTCTTAGTCTACGATTTCGTTTGGTCAAAAGTGGCCTGTAATCCGAGATTTATCCATAGTTTCGAGTAGATGAGGACGCCAGTGCGCATGTGCGGAGTCACATCTTATTTCACTCTCAGCTCCCGGGACCCAAACATGAAACGCAAAGCTGTAAACTATGGCTAAATCTCGGATTACAGGCCACTTTTGACTCAAACGAAATCGTAGACTAAGACATCGAGCTTCTATGATTTGAAAAGTACTAAAGTTTGTGTTATTTGGAGACCGCACGGGGCATATTACATGCTCCGGGAATATATTATATGCCCCGAGCTATGGCTAGAAGTCGCGCTAGCCTAACGCAAATCTAAAACATCTCTGGAAGTGCTCCATATGACACCAAAGTGCTATGGGTGAGTAAAACAACTTGTTTTATTACCGAAATAAGGCTCAAATTGTAAAAAACGTTACTTCTCCTTTAATGTGTTTGTCAGGTCCAGCGTCAGTCCCAGGTGTTTAACTCTTTGACAAGACTGAGTTCTACTCCGTCCAGAAAGACACTGGACCGCTGTAGCTCAGTTGTTTTTTTACTGAACATCATGCAGACAGTTTTCTTGAGTTGTAAGTGTTCTTGTCTCACATTTGGACATGAGTCATGGCTGATGTTAACTTTTCTGAAGCTTCATGTACAGTTCTGGCATGTGTAAAGATTAATAGTAGACTGATAATATCTGATATCTAAAATGAGAAAACTGTATGAAATTTTGGTTTGAAAGATTTCTCACCAGTTCATCTGCATAACGCTCGTGTCTGTTCGCTGGGTAATTATGAGAAAGTTTGTGATCTTGTTTCTTTTTCCGATGTCTGTTGAACAAAAAAGAAAAACGATCATTTGGTTATTTTGGTCAATGAAATTTGCCCTTGATTCAAATTTGAGATCCCTGATCACAGATCGCTAAAAGTTACTCACACTAAAGTAACGAGAGTTGCATCTTCAGGCACCAGGTCTGTGTCCGGCTGCTTGTCTTTGGGATGGCAAAGAAGAGAGTCGGTGCTGAAACGAAGAAGCAGGAAAATAGTTAGGGTCAACTTTACTCTTGCACTGAACACCAAAAACAATAATTACCCCTCTCTCATTAGTTTAGATTTAGACTTAGACAAACTTTATTGATTCACAAGGGAAATTGTTTTGGGTACAGTAGCTCACTCATCAAATATAATATATAACAAAAAATAGATGGAATAGCAACCAGAGAGCAATAGACCAGTGTCAAATGAGACATAATTATAAAAATAAAAAAATGATAATAAAGGTTTAAGGTGCTTTATGGGACTTTTGTGGTCCTACTTCTCTCAATGAAGATGTTTTTGCTTTGCTCTGAACAGTGGTGTCCAAGTTATTTTCAGGGCCACATATTAAAACACAATGGAGTAGACGACCAATCAAAGGCTATGGACTGGTGGTCAATACGGTGAAAAGTTCAAATATTTGCATTTATTACAGGTTAGAATGAGCCACCTGGCATTTATTCACACTTAACCCAGAGGAGCTCATTCTCCAACAGGCTCCTACAGCTCCATTCAAACAGTGAGATACAGGACTACATTCATAGTATAATACTCCCTACAACTGTACAACTCACCCTTGTGCAATAGATAATATAATACTCCCTTGACAATACTCCCTACAACTGTATATAGCTGGGATTGTACATCTTATTGGGGCCAAGCACCGAAGGTGCTAGGCACCATAGTGTTATAATATTAAACGATTTAAAAAAAAAAAAAAAAGTGTTTCTACCGATTCTTATTATTATTATTATACATTATTCTTTGACCTATGGGAGTCTATGGCAACCCCTAGAACCGTCAGGTAAGAAGTTGTGAAATTTTGCATGCACATTCCAGCCAGTCTCCTCATTACCCACAGCAATTTATAGGCCCCCACCCCCAACTGTCTAGTGCCACCAGCAGGTCAAATTTGCAGGAATTTTCAGAAATGTTCTGCATTGCTAGGCAACGCAGAAATGTACCTTTGATCTGTCTTTGATGTGTCTTTGATCTAGCCGAAGTGAGCTCATATCTCGGGAACCCTTCATAGGAAGCCTGGGAAGCCTGTTAGACCCTGTCAGACTTTATTACTACTTTTCTATTTAATTCTGATTTGTACATATACATTTATTATCACTATTTTTATTTTTTATAATTATGTCTCATCTGACACTGGTCTATGGCTCTTTGGTTGCTATTCCAATGATGATGATTGACCTACTGTACCCAAACAATTTCCCTTGTGGATCAATAAAGTTTGTCCAAGTCAAAGTCTAAATCCTCAACACGAATTTGATACTATGTGATTAATGTAGATGATCAAAAATGTGTAGTAAAAAGTACAGCTTAAGATAATATGGGCAATTCACCAGGAAGCCTAAGAGCCAAGAAATCTGACATTTTGGCCCCGAGACATAGTTTCCTGGAACATACCAGGCAAATCAATAACATCTACGTCACGTCTTAACCAGAATGCAGTAAATTCAGCAGAAAAGTGGTGGGAAGTTGAGAGATTTGCACTTAAAAGACCCAGACACGTGACTGAACCATGGATCCCTGTGGCCCCAGGGCTCGGAGGGTGCATGTCACGAGCTCTTAGACAGTAATTTCCATCACCCAAAGTTAAATTCCAGCTCAAATTATCCAACCCAACCCGACAAATACACGCTTAAGAAATGTGCCAACGTGAACACCTGCAGATAGACTTGAGATCAGCCATGGTCCCTGCGTCGATGCCCATCTCTTTGGCAAAGTGCGCGTCAAACTCGTCCTCGTCTGGCGGTGCGTAAGAATACTGGCTCGGGTAGAGTCGCTTGAGCCACTCGGTTCTGAAAGAGTCGATGTGAAAAGGTTTCGTGTTGATATCAAGACTTTCAAATTCTGGGACGTTTGTTTTGGAGTCACCCGCCGCCATTGTTGTTGTTGTTCTAGTGTTAAATTTACCGCGAGTTACGTGAGTTTGTGCGCGACTGCCCCCAGCGTGAGGGAGGGAACATACTGAAATACTCTCTGAAACACACGTAATAATAATAATAATAAATATAGCTGCAAGCAGCAATGCGGGGGCCAAGCACCATTTGACAGGGTCTAACAAGGTCTGACAGGATCTAACAGAGTCTGACAGGGTCTGACAGGGTCAGGGTCTAACCCTGTCAGAACAGATACATCAAAGACAGATCAAAGGTTGCTAGGTGCGTTGCTAGGCAGTTGACAAATTTCTGCAACTTTGACCTGCTGGTGCCACTAGACGGTTGGAGCTGGGGACCTATAAATTGCTGTGGGTAATGAGGAGACTGGCTGGAATGTGCATGCCAAATTTCACAACTTTTTACCAAACGGTTCTAGGGGCTGCCATAGACTTCCTATACTAGAATAATAATAATAATAATAACTTTCAGACCCGAACATCAAAGCAAAGATCAAAGGGTTACTAGGCAACTCGCCTAGGCAACGGAATACGATTCCTAGAGGGTGCCCAGCACCTCCGGTGCTTGGCCCCCTAATAATAATAATAATAATAATAATAATAATAATAATAATAATAATAATAATAATAATAATAATAATAATAATAATAATAATAATAATAATAATAATAATAATAAAGTTTGTGCGCGACTGCCCCCAGCGTGAGGGAGGGAACTGTGCACAATGTTTGGCACAAAGAAACAATAAAATACTCTCTGAAACACACATAATAATAATAATAATAATAATAATAATAATAATAATAATAATAATAATAATAATAATAATAATAATAATAATGCTTTGTGGGTGCTTTTGAGGAGGCCACGATGGATGAGTGCGACTGAGTTTGTAACTACACGAGTGAACTCTCTGCAAGCTGTGCTAAGAACTTTAATGCATAGTTTTATCTACAGACTGAACAAATCAGACTATGAAATAATAATGTCACTCACAAATATGAGATTCAGTGCAATATGATGTCAGTCCAATATGTGGAGACACTGGTATGGCTGTCTTTTAAAAACATAAGTGTTTATTGTTTTGTATTGTCTGCGTGAATAATCCCTCAGTCGTCCAGATAGAATCCATGATAAAAGGAGAAATTTAGTTCTGAACTGACGAAGCAGCGCGGATGAGCTGCGAAACGTTTTCGACCAAATAAACTTTGTCCAGTTGACAAATTGAATTTCTCCTTTTATCACGTTTTGTATTGTCAATATCCTTGTTCGTTTAAAAAATGGACCATGAGTCTGTAATAAAGATGAATTGAATTGAATATTTAAAAGCAGTCTTGGAATGTAATGAATTAAAAGTAGTAAAGTACTGTACTTAAATATACATTTACAAGTAGATTTTTACAATGCATACTTTTTACTTTTATTTTACTTCATCTGGAAGTAGGTATTTGTAGCCTACGTTCTACTCCACTACATTTTTGTGCGGGATTGAAAAGTAAAAGTATTTTGAGCATTTTATTTTTAATACTTTTACTTAAGTTGATTTTTTCATGATACTTGTTAAGGTTGTTAAGGTTTCAGCAGAAGTAACTCTTCACATGCAAATAAACAATGCTTGACCAGTTTGTCTCTTTAGCCTGTTTAGTTCGGCACATTTATTCACTGAACATTTCTGTTGTGCACGCGCCATTAGCAGAAGATCCCACAATGACGTCACATCCTCATAAAAATAAATGCTCCTTTTTACACAGTGCCATTTATGAACAATGCATAACACCCCCATTCGCTGTTAGCTCACTGGGTAAAACAAATATCATAAAACCAAAACATTTTATAGAGTTAGTACTATTTCATTTCTTAAGTATCAAATATTTTCTAGTAGTAACAATGCAAATTCCAGTAGTAATAATGCATCTTATGAAGTGGTATTTCACTTCAATGTGTTTGCACCTCCGTCTATTAAGATAAGATAAGACTTTATTGATCTCACATAGGAAAAAAATCACTTGCCACACTAGGTCCAGGCAGGATATTAACAGGATTTTACAATTTGTATTTGTACAATGTGTATTTGATTGTACAATTGTACCTTGAGTGTCTTCATACACGTTTGTTTTCCCTTATTGGTAGTTAAGTCTTTTTAGTAGCTGTTCTATGTAAAGACACTCCTGTATAGCTGTAGATATGGATATAGATATGTACTCTGCTTCACAGGTAGAGAGCTACTGTTTGTTGTTTTCTGGTTTTCCAAGAAACTAAACTATGTGAACTAAACTTATGTGAACTTCCTTCACATAAACTGGCACAAAGCCTGCAGTGTTATTCCTGTCTGTCGCATTTGAGGCCCAACTTGCATCACAGTAACAGTTAGACCAAGTTTTTTCATTTATATTTTAGTAAAGCCCTTGCTCTGGTGTACCTTTTAGATACTTGAAAACATATTTCACTGTATTCCAATGCTCCACAGTCAGTTCAGTGTTTACTGACAACAAAGTTTATGTCACCGTCCAGAATACTCAAAAAAAACCCAACAATTTAAAAGAAATATGAATCCTTAACTTCATCTTTTGTGTCCCTTTTTAAAAATGCTGGAATATACCTTTGGGTCATAACATGGGGCTCATCCGGGATTTGAACCTCAGACCAAAATGGTGCGGGTGGAGTTGAGCATCCCATGTCGTACACCAGTAGTGACACTCAATCACTGAAAAAGCCCTGGCTTTAGTTATGGCCCAGGAGCACTTTGACGTGTACGTGGGTGCCTGTGCTAGTGTGTACTGACCATAATCCTTTAGTCTTCCTGGACCGGATGAGAAATAAGAACTGTCGCTTAATGCCTTGGTCCCTCCGGCTTCAGCAGATCAATATACACATTAGACATATCCGCAGCAAAGGTACCGTATTTTCCACACTATAAGGTGCACTTAAAAGCCTTCAATTTTCTCAAAAGCCTTATAATCCGATGCGCCTTATATATGGATCAATATTGTTTAATCATGGCAACCGTAGTCAGCCACTACTGTAGCTTCTATTCTATGCGCCTTATAATGCGGTGGGCCCTATATATGAAAACAGTTTTAAAATAGGCCATTCACTGAAGGTGCGCCCTATAATCCGATGCGCCTTATAGTGCGGAAAATTGCGGACACACTGTTGTGCCTTTAGTTTTAATATGCCAAAAAAAACCACCCTTGTGTGCACTGAATAATTTGATGGTGGGTGGAGTGTGTTTTTTTGTTTTTGTTTTGTTTTGTTTGTTTGTTTGTTTTTTTGCTACACCATCAAATGTATTCAGTGACTCTGGGTGGGGGTGTTACATTTGTTTTCCCCCTTTTTTATTGTCTATATTTGCAGTATTTTCCTAGTTTGCAAGTTTTGCAATTTTTGTATGTCATACCTTTTTAACACCTTTTTCCACATACCTCATTTTGACTGTTAATAATAATAATAATAATAATAATAATAATAATAATAATAATAATAATAATTTTCACATAAATAGGTGTTTAATACAGTATTCCAGTTTCTGCCAGATTGCTTAAGTTCATAAAATGATTTGTTCAGTCTACATAGCAGTTTTTCACTTGTTTTTGAATAAGTAGGAACAGGTAGGTGGTTTTCACATCCATCTTGCAACAGATCAAGTCTTCCTGTGCGGCTTTTTGCATGAGAACTCTGACACTTGTCATGTCAGCTGTGGGAGAGAATCATCATAATCAGTTCCTGTTTTCTGGTTGTATCCTTTAGCAACAGATCTCGCCTTGTACTTGTTAGATGCATCTGTGTCAGTTTTTTGTATAGACCCACCTCCCTCCTAAAGTTTACCTGGTGTCAAGCGGATCAGATGGAATCCTCTATCCTCCATTGATCGCATCTTCTCATCCGTGGCGTTTTTCCACTGCGATGACTTGGATGATGTCATTGCTTCCTGATACGTTTTTGGAATGTCACAGACTGCTTGATAACAGAAATCAACACATGTTTGTAACTTCTTCATTGAATCATCAGTCTCAAAATCTTGTAGATATGTTGGTTTCTGCTTTACTCTGGGTGGGTTTCTCCTAATCCCTGTTGCAGCGTTTCCCTCTGTCTGCTCAGCACCTGCTTGTCCACTTGAATCCTTGGAACTGCTTTCAGGTTGAGCCATGTCCTCATCTTTCTTGTCCGTGTCACAGACCACATTGTCTCTGTTTCCTATGTCGTATCCTACACGTGACTCTAAACTTTGTGTCTCTTTTTCTATACTTGCTTTGGTTGTGAATTTCACCAACCTGTGCTTTTGGACCTTCTCCATCTCAGGGTAATGTACAAGAAAGGCTGAACTATTTTTATTGCAGCCTACAAAAATGCCCTGTTCACATTTGGAGTCTAGCTTGCCTTTCTCTTGCTTGTAGCTAAAACACAAGTAAGAACATGCAAACATTTGCATTTGTGACACATTTGGTAGTTTACCTGCGGGTAACTCATACAGCGTCTTCTTTGTCTGCCTGTTTTAACACCGGTTTCTCACACAGGCGGCTGTCTGGATAGCATAGTTCCATAAACTTTCTATGAGTAAGCATCTCGCCATCTGGTACAGATTGCACATATCTGATCTGGCTTAACAGCGTGCCCCTTGATCTCCACACCTTTGACCACATTTTGGAGTTTGATTGCACCAAAGCTACAGTGTCCTAGAATCTCATGCCACGTTTGGACATCGTGACAGACTTTACACTGGTCTGTATGAGCATTAAAAGTAGGTAAGTAATACATTTTCTCATGTTCGTGAATGTTTAATGTATTCCCATCTTTAGTGATCATGTGACTCTCTCCGTTGTTGAAAGTTACAGTTGCTCCTCGGTCGGCTGCTCTGAAAAGATGTTGTGGGAATATGACGGTGTGTACAGAGCATCTCGTAGTTGTGCTGTCCATTAAAGCTCACAAATTTCTCTTGGTCGTTCACAATGTGAGATGTCGCACCTGCATCTACCATAATGCCCTTCATTTTTACTTTGGTGATGACTCTTCACCTTTTCCATGTGCAGCTTTGAAGAGGACGTCACTGGGTTGTTCATCAATGACTTTTCTGGCATTGTGTTCAATACCTTTCTCTTCATGGCCTCTTGGTGTGTGTTGCTTTTGCAGAAATTGCACACTTTTCGGGTACATTTTCTTGCCCTGTCCTTTCAGTCCACACTTGAATGTTATGTTTTCATCTCCACATTTACCTTGGGTGCTTCTGTTATACTTTTTCTCCATATTCCTATCTTTCTTTGTAAACGTTTTCATCATGTTGTCTGTTGTCTCAGCAGTGCTCATTTTCTCTGACTTCATGTACATGTAGTCTCCTTTTGAAATCTTCAAATGTCACGTTGTCCTCGTTTTGTGTAATATTTACAGCTAACGGCTTGTAAAAGTCTGGCAGGCCACCAAGAATCATGGCTATGATCAAACCATTGCTAAGACTCTTGTTGGCATCATGCAGAGCTGGAATCAGGTCCTCCGCTCGGATGATGTAGCCCATGGTTGGCTCACCGTCTGCTTTCCGTAGTTTTGTCAAGGACATGTACAGGTTGATAATCCGCAGCTTGTTTTTTCCTGAGTAATGCTCCCTCTGTATTTTCTGTGCTTTCCTGACGTCATATGTAGCATTGTCTGATTAATGATATGCTTTTGTCATTCATTAGCCTTATTAGCTCTGCATAGCAATCCAGATTCTTTATTCTGTCCGTTGCCCTTTGCTCATCACTCATTGGCTCATTTACAAGAGTGTCTTTCAAGTTTAGAATGTGTATGTGTCCCAAAAACCTTGTTTCCCAACGGTCCTACTTGTCTTTTGGTTCAATCGTAAAACAAGTACAAGTACAGTCTGGGCCGCCATGTTGCTTTTAGCCTCGCACTTTTGCTAAAATTGCACTTTGTTATGCTAATTAGCTTATTATCTCGGTAAATCAGTTGCAGTTACTTCTTCGAGAATGCGCACTTTTTTTATCGGTAAAAGTCCATCAAATGCTTTGTGCAATACTTCACATTTTCATTACCTCTTCCAGTAGAGTTTTTTTCTTCTGCACATGCACACCTTCTCACCTTCTCACCTTCTCACCTTCTCACCTTCTGTGTCAGGGCGTTGACTCTGCTTTGCCTCGTGGGCTCGGGTGACTGGGCCCAGAACCTGTTCAGGTGTTTCAGCAGAAGTAACTCTTCACATGCAAATAAACAATACTTGTCTCTTTAGCCCGTTTAGTTCAGCACATTTATCCATTGAACATTTCTGTTCGGTGCAACAGCGGCCATACAGTGCACGCGAAGTCAAGTCTCAGTCTTGTTAAGACCACTTCATCTCTTTTGCATTTGGACCCACACTTTCTGCTGTTTTGGACTGATTTCAGTGCCGGCCCCACCGTTCCCCCTCCCATTCTTTTTGCCATTTATTAATCAGATGTTGCTTACAGACTCTGTGGCTTTCCTGCTTTGCCAGTGAAACAACCAGATCTATACTTTTTTTCTTAAGTGCCTTTTTAGCCAGAGGAGTTCCTCTTTCCCCAAACTACCAGCATGTCCAGACAAACATAGAACTTGATCCCAAATTATCAATTCGATTTATGCAGCAAAGAATCTCAAAGATTAAATCAGAGCGAGTCTCAAATGACCTGCGACTAAGGGCAATCCCACAATGACGTCACATCCTCATAAAAATAAATGCTCCTTTTTACACAGGGACTAAGAGAGGCAGGTCGTTTCACATTTAAATGCTAAACTGGTTATATATTGCAATTATCTCCAACTCAGTTTTGCCTAGTAAAAAAGAAAATTTCACATAATTGTCATTTTAGATATCCACAAAGACATTCTTCCCAGGGCAACCTTTATGACATAAACCTTTGCCACTCATTTGTATGGGTTTAATATCCACAACGTAAGTTACAGATATCTGCAACTGAATTATAAATATCTGCAATTCTGGTTTGAGATATCTACAATTTGATTCTGACTAGTCATAACTGAAGTTCAAGATATCTTTAATTTACTTCAATTGAAGATATCTACATGCTCCTTTTCAGATGTCATAAATTAAGATTTGACTAGGCGAAATGACGCTGTAGATATCTCTTAACTGGAATTACAACTTGTCATAATTTAGTTATAGATATCGCTTATCAAGTTTTAGATATCTTGTAATTAATTCGATTAGATATCTGAAATTGGAGATATCCGTAAATGTCATTGTGCCTAGTTAAAATATAATTACAGATATCTTGAACTGGAGTTTTGCCCAGGCAAAACTCTGTATGCAAATAACCCCACTTTATACGATAGCGGAGTATTTCCTTATGACACCTGTACATGGGGCTGTTAATGTAAAGTTAATTCATCAGTAAGATATCCAAAATGCATCTTAAGGTCTTTTTTGTAAATGCATATTCAAAATTATATTAACCACAAAAATGAATTATAACACTGACGGTCATTTAGCTTTTTGGACAAATGGCTTTTTGGACGTAGTCAAAATTACATTACAGATATCTCAAATGACAATTACAACAATCCAAAATTAAATTACCCCTGTTCGGAAAGGCGGTGTTGATATCTACAATGTTAATTTCGCATACTCAAATTTTGTATTTAAATGTTAAATACAAAATGTATGAGTGCTATTTATGAACAATGCTTAACCCTAGAACACTTTTGCTATAAAAAGTAACACCATCACTTTTGCCGGGTAATTTTTACCTGATATAATATACCCCAAAAGAAGTACTTGTCATGAAAAATAGATCAAAATATGACAACACATGACAAATTAGAGTGGTTTTCTTTTATTTTCAACTGTGGTATGTGTAATCTGAGATTTATCCATATAATTTCGAGTAGATGAGGACGCCAGTGCGCATGTGCGGAGTCACAGCTTATTTCGCTCTCAGCTCCCGGGACCCAAACATGAAACGCAAAGCTGTAAATTATGGATAAATCTTGGTTTACAGGCCACATTTGACTCAAACGAAAGTGTAGACTAAGACATCTCACGATACGGATATCGCTAATCTAATACATCTCCGGAAAAAAGCTAAACCGGCTGGTTAGCTCAACTGGTAAGTCATGGACTTTCCCCCTGGGGGTTGTGGGTTCAAATCCACCCCGGGCAATGAGCTAACCAGTGTGGGTCCTTGGGCAAGACCCTTCACGGTACTGCCCCCCGGGCGCCGAAAAAGATGGCTGCTCACTGCTCCTGAAAAGGATGGGTCAAATGCAGAAGTCAAATTTCTCCTGTGTGTCACTGTGTGTCATTGTGTGTGAGACCAATAAAGGCTTAAGCCTAAGATTAGATTAGAAATGCTCCATATGACACCAAAGTGCTATGGGTGAGTAAAACAACTTGTTTTATTAGCTACCGAAATAAGGCTCAGATTGTAAAAAACGTTAATTCTCCTTTAATGTCCACATTATTAAACTTCATGGCCTTTTTATTTTCAACATAACTCTGTTCTCCAAATGGAAATGTGTCACAAGAAATGTAATACTTATATTTGTGAGTCGTTATACGTCAATTGGCCCCTAGGTGTCGCTAAAGAGTGATGTTATGACTACCAGCTGAACGAAATTAAAAGTCACGTTTTACCAAATATGTATTTTACTAATGTCTAGCTCGGGGTGCGTTCATATAATTCAACCTTTTATCCTATACTTTGAGTTCAGTGATGAATTTGCATTATTGAGTTACATAATCCACTTAAACCATCACAGACTGAAGACACCGCAGTGAAAGGTCTGTGACTGCGAGACGTGCTTTTGGAGTGTTTGAATCAAATACTGTGATTCCGAAAATGTACAAAGAAGCTTTGTGTTGACAGGCAGAGACGAGAGAGAGGGCTGGCTGCTCAACTTCAGGCCACTCCCGAGATTTCACCTCATAAATGTCGCTGCCAGCCTCGTGTCTCTCTTCTTAAACATACTGAGGCTTTGGAGAATATTAAAGGACTTTTCCTCCCACTGTTGTGAAGAAGAAGAAGACCTCTGCTCTGTCACACATGGAGACCACAGTGGACACACTAGAGCAGGTGAGATGTGTGTGCATGTGTCAGATCAGGAAAGCCCATCATGAATTATTACAGAATCATTTATTCAGTATTTACTTCAAATATGTGACTTTTTTTGTACTATTTTGATGTCTTGTTTTGTTTTCAGGTAGATCTTACAAGTACTGAAAATGAAAAGTACGTCATATCATTAGGTCATTCATGAATATCTGCCAGAATAAAAATATTTATTATTTATTTATTTAACTTTTAGAATAACACACATGGACTTGGAGACTGCACTGAAGGAGTGCTCCACTGCCTTAGAATACTTTCTCAACAATCGCTTTGCTGACGCTCTGGCTCTTTTAAAACCAAGGCAAGTCCACGTTTGATTATGCTTAAATGTTTAATATAGGAACAGATTTGAATCGTGTTTTCTTGTAGGAAAGACCAGAGCATGTATCATGCCATGGGCCACAGCAGCATCCTGGTGATGCAGGCGGGCATGACTTTTGACCCCAAAGACATGGACGCTGCCATGACATCTTTGAGAGACGCTTTGCAGACCTGTCAGCGGTAAGTCTCCCCCAAAGACTCTATGATCCCCGCTCCCAACGATTGTACATTTACATCGTTTCATTGTTCTTTGATTTAGTTTCAGGAGGAAAACCGGATTAGTTGAGACCCTCACAAATTTTCTGTACAGACAAACTTCTGACAACTTTACAGAAGGTAACTTATAATGACTGTACATGTTTATCACGTACTCTAATCTTCATACTCCGCATGGTTTGTGTAAATCCTCACTCATCCAGGATCCAGAGCAAAGGAGAAAGTCAATTCTGTCTGAACTGAATGGTTTTAAAGGAGAATTAACGTTTTTTTTTTACAATCTGAGCCTTATTTCGTTAATAAAACAAGTTGTTTTACTCACCCATAGCACTTTGGTGTCATATGGAGCACTTCCGGAAATGTTTTAGATTTGCGATCTCCATAATGTGAGTTCTCGGGGCACATGTTTGCGGTCTCCAAATAACACAAACTTTAGCACTTTTCAAATCATAGAAGCTTGATGTGTTAGTCTACGCTTTCGTGTGAGTCAAAAGTGGCCTGTAATCCGAGATTTATCCATAATTTACAGCTTTGCGTTTCATTTTGGGAGCTGAGAGCGAAATAAGATGTGACTCCGCACATGCGCACTGGCCTCCTCATCTACTCGAAACTATGGATAAATCTCAGATTAGAGGCCACTTTTACCTCAAACGAAAGTGTAGACTAAGAAATTGAGTTTCTATGATTTGAAAAGTGCTAAAGTTTGTGTTATTTTGGTGACTGCAGCGTCGTGCTCCAACCACTCACGTTACGGAGATCGCTAATCTAAAACATCTCCGGAAATGCTCCATATGACACCAAAGTGCTATGAGTGAGTAAAACAACTTGTTTTATTACCGAAATAAGGCTCAGATTGTAAAAAAAAACGTTAATTCTCCTTTAAGCTCTGGCCTGAAGAAGCAGCTTGGAGAACTATTGTTGACAGAACTGAATTTCTTCTTTGCTCTTTTGCTCTCCTCAGCATTCTCAAAGTACATGACAGTTTGTATCTATTAATATATTGATGTTTACATAGAACTATGTGTAAATATAGAAGGAAAGATAATGTATTTATTGAAAGATGGAAATTTTTAAAAGTACAAAAAAGTCAGTTCAGAGTTTGCACGATTCACAGAGGAGATGCACGCCGAGCTGTGCTACGCCGAGGTTCTGCTCCAGAAGGCCGCTCTGACCTTTTTAGACGAGAGTATAATCGGATTCATCAAAGGAGGCATGAGGATACGCAACAGTTATCAGATTTATAAGTGAGTGGTTCTTTCAGTTATTTTAAATCCAACTCCAACCCGCCATTGAACTTAAAAGTATCCATTTGTACTGTACTCCTCTTTAGGGAATGCCAGGCCATGATAAGCACCAGAAAAGAGGAAAAGCTTGGTACTCTTGTCCATTTTAAGAGTGGTGTCAGCATGGGCATAGGCTCTTTTAACCTGGTAAGATAATCTGCTGCTACCGTGTTTTCATTTTTGAAGTTCTACCATATTCTCAGTCCTCTCCTCCCCACATGTCTTCTGCAGATGCTGTCTTTACTCCCATCGCGAGTCCTTAGGCTGATGGAGTTTCTGGGATTCTCTGGAGACCGGGTATGTGCTTTCCTGTAATAAGAAAATGGAACTTTTAAAGAGCCCCATATTATGCCATTTTCAGATCTGTTATAATGTTATTTCCTCATCACAAACACCTGGAGTTGTGTTTTGTTTAACACACAAATCCTGCATATTTAGGCTTGGTTCTCTCAAACAGAAAACACTCCATGCACTAAACTCCATTCACCTTCACTAGAATCATTTGGGATGATTTGCCTCTCTCTACTGAACAAGGGGTAAAAAGTGTTAACATGAAAACTACCGCTTGATGACATCACAAGGTGGGACGGCTCATTTAAGCTTTGGAGGTGTAGGATTACTCCAACAAGTGTGAATGAAACAAAACAAAGCTCTTAAGTATGTTTTTGAATCAACGTTTTAACAACATTAAAATGTTGATTCTTTGAGCTTTTAGCAATTTTGCATCATACAGGACAGGACGTTTTTCTGTTTTTGTCTCTTCACAGGAGCTTGGTTTGTCAGAGCTGAGGGAGGGCGCAGCGAGTAACAGCCTGCGCTCCATCCTCTGCACCCTCACACTCATGATGTTTCACCTTTACATCACTGTTATTCTAGGTATGAGGCTCTCTGTGAAGTTTTGACTTAAAACTTAATGATACTATATAATATTTTCCTTTTGCAGGGACTGGTGAAGGCAACCTCACGGAATCTGAAGCTTTGCTCGAACCTTATGCCAAGAAGTTCCCAAATGTAAGTCTGCAAATAACACAATCCCTATTTCTATAAAGCTACACTGTGTAATTAAACAGGAAAATCATGTGACCATAAAATCATATTGAAGCCACGGCAGATTCAATAGTAGCACTATGTAAGTAATCTAATTTTAATCAAAATTGTGATTCTTTTAGTAATCAATGATGTCCTTGGATCTTGAATTTTGAGATAAATAACATCAAAGTGAAATTGTAATCAGTCGGGATCACACATTTTGTGACCTTATTTGACATGCTGTCTTCAGATCATCTTTCTCACAATGGTGAAAATGCACCACATACAGCTCTGGAAAGAAATAAGAGACCACTCAATTTTTTTTTTTTCTGAAATCAGCATCTCTACATGTATTACAGCCATTCCATTCCAGCGTCTGTTGAATTCCAACACAAACACAAAGCTGAGCTACTTCAGTTCTTGCACCAGGAGTGGAATAAAGTCACCCAAGAACAATGTGAAAGACTTGTGGAGAGCATGCCAAGACACATGAAAGCTGTGATTTAAAAATAAGGGTTATTGCACCAAATATTGATTTCTGAACTCTTCTTAAGTGTAAACATTAGTATTATGTTGTTTTAAAATGAATTTGATCTTGTTTCTTTGCATTGTTTGAGGTCTGAAAACATGTATCTTTTTTGTTATTTTGACCATTTGACATTTTCTGCAAATAAATGCTCTAAACAATAATATTTTTGGTGGGAGAATTTGGGGGAAATGTCAGTAGTTTATAGACTCAAACAAAAATGTTCCTTTTGCCCATACACATACCAATAAGTAGTAAAATCAGAAAAACTGATCATTTTGCAGTGGTCTCTTATTTTTTTCCCCAGAGCTGTATGTTTTTGTTATTTGGTTTAGTTACTATTGTGTCTGATAATGTACTGATTTCTCTCACCAACAGGGGGCACTCATGCTTTTCTACACTGCAAGAATTGCTCTGCTCAAAGGAGATTTCACTCTTGTAAGTCGTTTTCGCTTTGAATATCTTTGTGAACTTCTTACTGACTTTTAACTTTCTAGTGACATCACACTACATGGATGCCTGTGGTAGAATGTTTAGCAGTTACCATGGTGACGCAATGCACAATATAGCAAACGCTGTCAAAAAAGTGGGATTTTTAAAAAATCCTTTATTTCTCTGCATTTGACCCATCCTTACAGGAGCAGTAGGCAGCTCATTTTTCAGGCGCCCGGGGACCATCTCCGGGCTTAGTCAGGACGTCAGCTGGAGGATTTTAGGATAGGATGGATAGTCTGGAAAAATACAAAATGGATTTAAACAACACATTTTCAGGAACCTGTGATCAATATGAGTGTTCAGGGTCCAGTTTAGCATTTGATTTTCAACAGGAAAATCTGAAAAAGAGTTGGCTACGTTTATGTGTGAGAGACTTGTTTAACAGCACAAATCAGCTCACCTGCTGTACTGTAGTTCCAACCAAGTCAGCTCTTTTTTTGATCAGATTGTGCTCAAATAAAGCTCAGATTAAAGTGTAATTTGAGTAACAGCTTCAGACAGACCAGTGCCTCCAGTTAGCTTCACACACCCCCACATGCGCTGCAAAGTAACTGAAAGAAAGAAAGAAAGAAAGAAAGGCATAGCTTTCTTTCTTTCTTTCAAAGTATCAACTGCAGGAGTGACTGTTATTTTTCTGTTTTAGGCCCAGGAGAAGTTCTTGGCCTGCATTGTGGCGCAGGAGGAGTGGCGTCAGATCCATCACCTGTGTTACTGGGAGCTCATGTGGGCCTACAGCTTTGAGCAGAACTGGAGAGAGGCTTACCGTTACGCTGATCTACTGTGCAAGGAGAGCAAGTGGTCACAGGTGAATGAATGAATCGTTGTTATAAAGGTGTTTTTTGTAACTTTCCTATGGGAGGGTCCATCAAAAGCTTTTATGTTATTGCTTTGCCTGGAATGTTTTATAGTATGGCTCTAAACCTTTCTATATTCATGGAGACCAAACCGGACCAAGTTAGAGGTCATGGTTGTTGTAGGTATTTTTGAGTCATAAAACCACATGTAATTTAGTAAATGTAAGGTAAAGCTGTTTAATGTCCTACTGTGTAACATTCCAGGCAGAGCAATGACATATCCACAGAAACAAGCACATGATGGACCCCCAACCAAAAAGTTTGCATCGTATGCCTTGAATTGATTTGTAAAAAACAAATAAAAAAACAGTTGTAATTTGTACTTTTTCCCTGTAGGCTGTATATACGTTTTTGAAAGCGGCCATCTTGAGTATGCTCCCAAAGGAGGAAGTGGTGACAATGGGAGAGAATGTGGTGGAATTATTCAGGTAAACAATGCGGGTGTACGAAGGTGCACTGTGTAACATTTGTAGTGGAGGGTCCACCACTTGCTATTTCGGGGTCTTGTTCACGAGTGAGGGGAGGATGGAGCGTGAGATTGACAGGCAGATCGGTGCAGCGTCGGCAGTGATGTGGTCGCTGTACCGGACCGTTGTGGTGAAGAGGGAGCTGAGCCGAAAGGCAAAGCTCTCGATTTATCGTTCGATCTACATTCCTCCCCTCACCTATGGTCAGGAGCTTTGGGTAATGACCGAAAGGACAAGATCGCGGATACAAACGGCCGAAATGAGTTTCCTCCGCAGAGTGGCTGTGCGCTCCCTTAGAGATGGGGTGAGGAGCTCAGCCACACAGGAGGAGCTCGGAGTAGAGCCGTTGATTCTCCACATCGAGAGGAGCAGCTGAGGTGGCTCGGGCATCTGTTCCAGACGCCTCCATCAGGAGGTGTTCTGGACATGTCCCACCGGGAGGAGGCCCCAGGGAAGACCCAGGACATGCTGGAGGAACTATGTCTCCCGACTGGCCTGGGAACGCCTTGGGGTCCCCCCGGAGGAGCTCAGGAAGTGTCCGGGGTGAAGGAAGTCTGGGAGTCCCTGCTTAGACTGTTGCCCCCGCGACCCAGGATGGATAGATGGGTCTGCCACTTGCTTGTCTACATGGAAATGTTATTGCTTTGTCTAGAATGTTCCACAGCCTTTGTATGACAAGGGAGACAGGCAGGACACTACATTACAGTTCAGATCTGTGGAGAGTCGCCCCTATTCAAAGAAGGAATTATTGTATTTTTGAGCAATAGAAACACTCATAATGAATAACTGCTCGATGTATATGTTTAAAGTGATACCATGGAACATTCCAGGCAAAGCTATAACATCTCCATGGAGACAAGTAGGTAGCGAACCCTCCACCAGAAAGGTTGCGGAGTGCACCTTTAGTTAAATGAGTACACACAGGTCATTTGGATGTGATTCGTAGGCAGGTGGACGGACTCAAGATGAGGATCGCTGGAAAGTCCATTCCAACCGAGAAGTTTGCAGCAAAGAAAGCGGATCGATACAATTCTTCAAACCCTGTGGAACTTGTTGTCCCTGCTTTGGTGAGGCACCAATAATATTTTTAAGAACATTTTAGAAATAATAAATATTCAATACAATAATTCTTAACTTCACCACAGGAAATGATTTATGTGTGGAATGGATTCACAGTCGTGGGGAAAAGACCTGAGCTCACTGAAGGTTTCCTGAGCTCCTTGAAAACAGCCGAACAGAAACTCAATGACTCCAAAAGTACGTGCTACAGGAGTCATGTGATGTGTTTTAGAGGCGATTAACTGTGTTCTATAGTATGTGTGAGGGCCTTGACTGTGTGGTCTGGTGTGTGCAGATCCTTCAGAGTACCACTTGGATGACCAGTGTATGGTGCAGCTGCTCAAAGGCCTGTGCCTCCGAGAGCTGGGGCAGCTGGACCAGGCTGAGCTGTGCTTCAAACATGTTATATCAAGGCAAGTAGCCCCTATATACGCCTATATATACACCTGTATATGCCTACATTTCCATTTGCATGTCCTTTTTATTTGGACAGTGGGATTAAATGTGTCAAATCTGTGTGAATATTTCAGTGAAAAAGAAATAAAGTTCAACAACTATCTCGTACCATACTCCATGTATGAACTGGGCCTCTTACACAAGCAACGGGGAGACTTTGACAAGGCCATTGAAATAATGGAAAATGTCAAGTATGTACTTTTAGAACAACTTAGTATAAAATATTTTGAATGCTGTCACATTTATATGCAAATTCTTGTTTTTCCACCATATTTTTTCAGGACAAACTACAAAGATTACAACATGGAGTCAAGGTTACATTTCCGTATCCACGCCGCGCTCAACACAATGGGAACATTCACAGCCAAACTTCCTCCTTCACGTACTCCAGCTTGAATCGGTGCAATAAGGACTGCACAGCCCTATCATGTAATATATGGGTCATTAAATGTTGTGTACAATTAAATAATAATGTTAAATAAAATACAGAATTTTGCACAAAAACGTAACTTTTAACTAGTTAGAACAGCTCTTTATAAATGTATGGATATGTACATTGTTTGGTTGAAAACATCACAACTTTGATAAAGATGAATGTTGATGTGACATTGTGTGATTGTCACAGTGATTTTTAGTAAAGTATTAAATTTCACTTTGGAAATTCAATTTTAAATATGTGTTTGTTATTGACACGCTGAATACCCTAATGCTATAACAAGAAAAACAGATAAAAAGAGGAAAAACTCATGACGAGATTGTTGAGGCAGAGCAAAAACTATAGTTGACATACAAAAGATCGCTCTATCTCTGTACAGAAGCAGGGCAGGTGACACAAGTGAGAGCTTTGTGCACAAAATAACATTTGATGTCATAAATATATCCTTATATCTTTTGGTTTTGTTTTTTTATTTATAATTATTGTAGTGCAATGTTTTTAGATTATGCGTACTTCCAAATGGCAAACCCACTGAACCTCTTAAGTTTGAACCTTTTTAAACACATCTGAGCCTTGGTCCTTTCTCTCTGTCATTAGTTTGTTGTAGAAGAAGAAGAAGAAGAAGAAGACATGCTTTATTTATCCCCGTAGGGAAATTATATCTCTACATTTGACCCATCCTTCAGGAGTAGTGGGCAGTTCATCTTTCAGGTGCCCGGAGACCCATCTCCATGATCTTATTGCTAGGCTTGGTCAGGACCTAAGATGGAAGATTTTTACCTGGAGCATGTTTTGTTTGATGGGGGAAACTGGAGTGCCCGGAGGAAAACAGGAGCCTAAGTGTAGGGAAAACTTAGGTTCCTGTCATGTGCAGCTCTGGAAAAAAATAAGAGACCACTGCAAAATTATCAGTTTTTCTCATTTGACTACTTATAGGTATGTGTTTGGGCAAAAGGAAAATTTTTGTTTGAGTCTATAAACTACAAAGAAACAAGATCAAATTCATTTTAAAACAACATAATACTAATGTTTACACTTAAGAAGAGTTCAGAAATCAATATTTGGTGCAGTAACCCTTATTTTTAATCACAACTTTCATGCGTCTTGGCATGCTCTCCACAAGTCTTTCACAATGTTCTTGGGTCCTAGTTTAGACCTGGTTTAGTCTTGGTTCAGATCTCAGTTAATCCTAGTTTAGTCCTGGTTTAGTTCCCTTTTTAACCTGGTTTAGTCCTGGTTTAGTCCCTGGTTTAGTCCTGGTTCAGATCTGGTTTAATCTTAATTTAGTCCTGGTTTAGTCCCCTTTTTAACCTGGTTATTCCTTGTTCATCCCTGGTTTAGTCCTGGTTCAGACCTGGTTTAGTCCTAGTTTAGATCTGCTTTAGTCTTGGTTCAGACCTGGTTTAGTCCCAGTCTTTCACATTGTTCTTGGGTGACTTTATTCCACTCCTGGTGCAAGAACTGAAGTAGCTCAGCGTTGTGTTTGTGTTGGAATTCAACAGACGCTGGAATGGAATGGCTGTAATACATGTAGAGATGCTGATTTCAGGGGAAAAAAATGCAGTGGTCTCTTATTTTTTTTCCAGAGCTGTAAATAAATATAAAGAGCCAGCCCTTTGAAGAGTCGGATCCCCTCAAAGAGCCGAAAGTCCCACGTGATCCCCAAACGTGCTCTTGCGTCAAACAGTCAGCTGACACTTCCGGGGGAGGAACGCGGAAGAGGAGAAGATGGAAGGCAACAGAGACGAGGCTGAAAAATGTATAAAAATCGCAATAAGGGCTCTGGATTCAGGGGACAAAGAAAAAGCACTGAAGTTTCTGAACAAAGCAGAGAAGCTGTATCCGACTGACAGAGCCAAAGGTAACGCGGATTGTTATTGATGCTTGGTTTTCGCCGGGTCGTAACAAACTAGACATCGGGCTAGCTTAGCTTAGCATTTCCAGATATGAGCTAAAACTAAACACTGAAGGCTCTTACATCATTAGGGACTCTTGATGAATTGAAATATTGGCAGAAATTGTGAAAATCTGTCTAAATGAAACATGTCCTAAGCTACGTCGATCGGCCCTGCGTAACATCTCTTAAACAATTTCTGATCAGCTTCAAAATGCATCTTTGTGGTGTAATAACTTTGAATAGCCATGTGCTTTGTTATAATAAAAAATAATGTTAACGACTAAAATCTTTGTAGTGATGTCAGTAGTGAAACTGAAAGGATGTAGGTCGAGTGTTTACTTACTAGGTCATGACCTAATCCTTTAATTGAATGGGCTCCCACACTTCAGGCTCATGTCTAGTTTAGTTTTATTTTTTATTTATTTTCATTCATTAAATAGTACAGAATAAGATACTTTCTACACTAGAATGTGACGTTACCAAAAACCCTTACCAAAAACCTTAGATTCAAGATTCAAAGTTTTTATTGTCATATGCACAGTAAAGAAACACGTTTCCCTGTACAATGAAATTCTTACTTTGCTGCCCACACTGGATGCCAAGAGCATGCAAAAAAATTAAAATAGACAAATAAGATAAAGAGAAGCATGTAAACAAGTATAATCAATAGCAGTGTTTCCCAACTAGGGGTACAATTACCCCTAGGGGTACGCGAGCACACTGCAAGGGGTACTCAGCAGTGTTGCTGCCAGGGGGATTTTTTTTTTTAATTTTTAAATTCTAATTTGAGTAAATTTGAGTTAAAGATCCCATGACATGGTACTTCTTGATGCTTTTATATGGCTCCTTAATGGTTCCCTAATACTGTAAATGAATCCTTCTTCAAAATCAACACTCAGTGCATGAGAAACAGAGATAAGATGAGAGTAATTTTTCTCACTCAGAACACTCTATAATGGGCGTTGTTGCTTGAATGCAAATGAGGAGAAAAGAGCTGGCCAATAGTAGAGGGTGGGGGCGTGGCCAAACTCTCCCTCTCGCTCTGAGCCCTCAGCTGATCCATTTCCTTGTTTTTGCACGGGGGGAGAGATTTGAAGCGTTCCATTGAAAAATAAACACATTTCCACAGAAAATAAAATTAAACCACTGCTGTTCAAAGGTCCAGAGGCTCAGATAAAGGACTTCCGAGCCTAGAAACACTCGGACGTGCCTCCAGGCAAATAAAAAAACGCATTTCGCATTGCCTAGCGCATTCGCAGTCCAAACTCTCTGGGCGTGATTTACAGAGACGCTGAGTACAGACAGACGGGGGTGGAACTGCATTTGCATTTCTTTTTTCGATCTGACGTCAATAAGGTGCCTTGTTCAAAATCGCCCGTTTGAGCTCCGATTTTTTGTAACGCAGAAAAGGATCGCAAATGCTCAGTTTAGACATTTCGCCACTTTTAACCATGGGGGGGGGGCCTAAACAGGGTAGGGGAGCTCACATTAATGTTCAAAAACCTCAGAAAGTGAAAATTTCATGCCATGGGACCTTTAAAGAAAAGAGAGAAAATGCGTGAGAATTAAAATTTCAAATTAAGGAGATGAAATAAAACGATTTTTATTTAATAATCCGTTGTGTCATGTTCTACTTTTGGAGAATTATCAACACCGTATGAGTGAGGGGGTACTCGAGGTATGACAAAAAGGCTTAGGGGGTACACAAGACAAAAAAGGTTGGGAAACACTGATTAATAAAAAGAATCTTTACTGAATATACACTACGAAAAATAAAGGCTAGGTGCTATGTACATATTTACAGATAAATAGGGGACTTAGAATCTGTATAAAATGCATAAAACTCTAGTCAAACAGTAGAAATTAGGGATGGGACGAGATACAATTTCTGCAAGATGAGATGAGATACAAAATTGGGCCAGCAAGAAACAAGATGAGATTTTACATAACTCCTAATATTAGGGATGCAAATTATCGATTAATTCATTAATTGATAGTTGATTGACCTTATCAATCGATTAACGATTAACTGATAAGCGGTGTTTTTCACCTGAATTTTAGTGTTTCAATAGGGTCTTTAAGAATATAAGCTATAGTATACATAACACTGAGTCAAAAATATATCATAGTATTATTATATTGTATATTCCTCAATTAATTATTCCTTAGTAAAAAGCAGACAAATGTATTGATGCTGAATAAGAAAATACAGTAATCCCTCGCTCTATCGCGGTTCGCAGATTTTTAAATTTTTTAAATTTTTTTTTTATATTGTAACATTTTTTTATAGTGTAACATTGTGTTCTGTCCTGATTGGCTAAACCAGGACTAAACGTGGACTAAACCAGAACTAAACCAGGTCTAGACCAGAACTAAACCTGGACTGGACATGGACTAAACCAGGACTCGACCAGGTCTAGACCTGGACTAAACCAGGATTAAACCAGCAGCGGCACCAGCAGCATTCCGGGCGCCGCGGTTCGATCTCGCCTCGCGCGTACACCCAGAGCTGCTGAGCAGTGCCGTTGGCGCCTGTGGCCGGCTGTGAGTCGAGCTTGGCGCAGCGCGGTGCGCGGTTGCCTTGTTTCGTGACCACGCGGGTGCGCGTGTCCGCGATTAGCGATTAATTACAATTGATGCATTTTGTTCGACTAACGTCTTAATCGACAATTAATCGTTAATCGATTAATTGTTGACAGCCCTACCTAATATATATATATACATTTTGCAATTTCCAGTTTCAAATTTTTGTTTATTTTATTTCATATTTTGTTGTCATTCTAGCACTGCTTTTTGAAACTATAAGAGATGTAATTCACCTACACTTAACCCCTTTTTGTCCATTGGAAACATAAACACAAGAGAAACAAATCTCACAAGATAATTTTTCTTCTCTTGTGCACGATCTTGTGGTGATTTTGTCTTAGAAGATCTTGGGCCACCAGATCTTGTCCCATCCCTAGTAGAGATTCATATTTGTAGTTTACGAGAGTTAAAAAACAATACACGTCAAGATTAATCAGAAATGCCAAATGGAAATATGCAGTTATTGAGAAGCAGGCATTTTAAAGGGTTTTTAAACTGACACTGAAAGCTCTATAAAGGAGGAGGAAAGGTTATTTTACATCCTCTGTAAAGAACATTAAAGGGCCTATCTATGTTATGATGTTTTCTTCTCATCAGTAACATACAGTGGAGGAAATAAGTATTTGATCTCTTGCTGATTTTGTAAGTTTGCCCACTGACAAAGAAATGAACAGTCTAAAATTTTAATGGTAGGTTTATTTTAACACTGAGAGAATATCTAAAAGAAAATCACATTATAGAAAATATATTCATTTATTGCATTTCATTGTGTGAAATAAGTATTTGATCCCTACCAACCATTAAGAGTTCTGGCTCCCATGAAGAAGTGACTTTATTGATCTCACACAGGAGAATTTGTCCTCTGCATTTGACCCATCCTGTTATTAGGAGCAGTGGGCAGCAAATTACTGCGCCCAGGGACCATCTCCATGATCTTCTTGCTTCGGTTTGGTCAGGACTTATGCTGGAGGATTTTACCTATGGAGCATGTTTTGGGTTAATGGGGGAAACCGGAGTTTCAGTGCCCGGAGGAGACCCATCCAGACACGGGGAGAACATGCAAACTACACACAGAAAGGCCCGGGCGACCCGAATTTTACGGCCATACCAATGTGCCACAGGAACCTTCTTGCTGTGAAGCGTGAGTGCTAGCCACCATGCCTAATCCACACGTCACATGAATTAAAGACACTTGTTTTAACTAGTCACCTGTATAAAAGACACCTGTCCACAGAATCAATCAATCAATCAGATTCCAAACTGTCCTACATGGGAAAGACCAAAGATCTGTCAAAGGATGTCCGGGACAAGATTGTAGACCTGCACGAGGCTGGAATGGGCTACAAAACTATAAGCAAGAAGTTGGGTGTTAAGGAGACAACTGTTGGTGCAATTGTTCTCAAATTTAAGAAATACAAAATGACCATCAGTCAACCTTGGTCCAGGTTAGGGATGGGCATAATTAATCGATTAACCGATAATTGATCATTAAGAATTTCACCGAGCAAGTTCATTTTCGTCGACAAACCGATTAAAAAAAAAAAAAATCGCCTCAGTTGGCGCGCCTCAGTTGATATATGCGAGCTTCCGTAGGTCAATCGCCAAAACATGAAGAGGTCGCGCCGAAGTGTTTTGTGGGACCACTTTAATTTAGAAAATGACCAAGCGCACTGCAAGCACTGCAATGCAGCATACAAATATACCTCATCGACAACACAAATGATTTATCATTTGAACACCGCGCATACAAGTCTGGTAAAAGAAGGTGGCGGCGGTTCATCATCTCTATCACAGGCTAGCCTGGATTCTGTGCTAGCACAGACCAGGAGGAGCTGCAGTGCTCAACGAGCAGAGAAGGTCACCGAACTGATAGCGAAGATCGAAACAGACATGCTCCCCATCAGTGCCGTGGAGGGCAAAGGTTTTCACGACTTAATAAAATATTGCTGCAGATACGGCTGGGTTGTGTGGAGGAGGTAGGACAGAGACAGCGGGCTAGCAGCGGTTAGCTCGGATCCCAAAGCAGCTAACTCCGAGCGCGCTAGCAGAGGCTGCAGGATGCGCGTCGCCTCGCTTTAATCCACCTCGACGCATATTGATTTGCAGATTTACTTTCCCGTGGAGAACCGCCTGTTCCCACAGCCTCGGCAGACATAGTAAAAGCGGACACACATGAGTGAATGGTTGTTGTCTTTTTTAATACAAAATATGTTAACGATTAACCGATTATTACTCATTCAACTTATCTGCACTTACAAATATTCAACTATTCCAGAGTCTATTTTTAGGTCTAGGTTTAAATTATCCTAGGACATTATTTATTTATTTATTATATTGTTCTGTTGCATGTTACTTTTTCGTGCTGTTCTTGATCTGTGCGTTGCAACACTGGAATTTCCCCACTGTGGGACTAATAAAGGCATATCTTATCTTAATTCTCCCGACGATCGACGAAGAAAACTTCACCGAATGCCCATCCCTAGTCCAGGTCTCCACACAAAATCTCACCTCGTGGGGTTTCAATGATCATGAGAACAGTGAGAAATCAGCCTAGAACTACACAGGAGGAGCTAGTCAATGATCTCAAGGCAGCTGGGACTACAGTCACTATGAAACCATTTGTAACAGTTTAACTGCAATGGATTAAAATCCTGCAGTTCTCACAAGGTCCTCCTGCTTAAGAAGGCACATGTGCAGGCCGGCCTGAAGTTTGCCAATGAACATCTGAATGATTTAGAGTGATTGTGAGAAGGTGCTGTGGTCAGTTGAGATAAAAATCGAGCTCTTTGGCATCAACTCAACTCGCCATGTTTGGAGGAAGAGAAATGCTACCTATGACCCCAAGAACACCATCCCCACCGTCAAACATGGAGTTGGAAACGTTATACTTTTGAGGTGTTTTTCTACCAAGGGTACTGTGTCAATGGGAGGATGGATGGAGCTATGTACTGTTAAAATCCTGAGTGACAACCTCCTTCCCTCTGCCAGGAAACTGAAAATGGGTCATGGATGGGTTTTTCAACACGACAATGACCCAAAACATAGACCCAAGGCAACAAAGGAGTGGCTCAAGAAGAAGCACAGTCAGGTCATGGACTGGCCCAGTCTCCGGAGCTTAACCCTATAGAAAACTACAAGAAACTTCTGACCTCTGTGCTGCAAACAAGGGGTTTGGCACTAAGTACTAAGTCTTTTTTGGCTAGAGGGTTCAAATACTTATTTCACTCAGTGAAATGCAAATCAGTTTATATATTTTCTTTAAAGTTATTTTCTGGATTTTCTTTTTGATATTATATTTCTCAATGTTAAAATAAACCTACCATTAAAATTATAGACTGTTCATTTCTTTGTCAGTGGGCAAACCTTGCGTGGAAAAATCCGGACTCACCGCTGTAATCTGTATAACAAATGCAGAGACCTATCCTTCTGGATTTCCAGGTAAGGGCAAACCTACAAAATCAGCAAGGGATCAAATACTTATTTTCTCCACTGTACCTGGAGCTGTGTTTTGTTTCATTCTCACACACATTTAGGCTGGGTTCTTCTCTCAAAAAAGACTTCCATCTTGTGATGTCATGTGATAATACAGACAGTGCTCTATTGTGTTTTTAAAATCCATACACCTTCACTAGAATCATTTGTATAATTTCAGACAGAATTTTCAGTCAAAGGTAAATGTAGCTGTTGACTCTTGATCTTAGAATATGTAAAAAGACGAATTATAAAGGATTATTCAAATGTGTGAATGAAACAAAACACAATGCCAGGAAAGTTTTTGGATGAGGTAACATAACACGGCTTAAAGCTCACAAGAGCTCGTGAGATGTCCAATGTGAGGTGGATAAACATGAAACTCATTAAAAACAAATGTAGGGATTAGGGGTGTCAACAATTAATCGACTTACGATTAATTGTCGATCAAGACGTTGGTCGATTAAAATGCATTAATTGTAACTAATCGCTAGAGGAGAGGGCGCTACTCTGGAATGTGAACACGAGATGTGAATCCACTCGTGAGAAGGACCATAGCGTTACATCCGCGGCCGGATCTAGAAGCAGTGAAAAAAGTTCTCCTCCCCACCCAATTTTTGCGGCTTGGTTCACTCCGCGTCCCGCTGTCTGCATGAACACGTGTGCGGCGCGCTGCATGTGCTCCTCCGCTCCGGGCCGTGTAGCAGGCTCCACGTGAAAGCGCAGTGGAAGCAGCCCGCTGTCCGGCCCGTGTACCGGTGTGTGCGCGTGTGTGTGCGCGACTGTGCGTGTGTGTGAGTGAAATGTTTTCCCCGATCAATTCATTTTTTTAATCCTTTCATATCACGGAGCTCTGCGTCAAGCCGCATGTACAATAGCTGCAATAAAAGCGCGAGTTTAGTATTTTACAAAAAACGTCCTCAATTTATTTTCAATAATGTATTTTGTTATTCAGAATCAATACATTTGTGTGCTTTTTACTAAGGAATAATTAATTGAGGAATATACAATATAATAATACTATGATATATTTTTGACTCAGTGTTGTGTATACTATAGCTTATATTCTTAAAGACCCTATTGAAACAGTAAAATTCAGGTGAAAAATGCCGCTTATCAATTAATCGTAAGTCGATTGATAAGGTCAGTCGACTTTAGATTAATGAATTAATCGATAATTTGCATCCCTAGTGGGGATGAGATTATGAGGGAGCAGCTGTTTAATGGTACTGTAAACAAACTGACTGATTTGGAGTCAGTTCACTTGGTAAACCATCAATCTCAGACAATATTTGGGCAATACACCAGTGGTTTTCAAGCTTTTTTGTTGTGGACTAAGCTTTGTCTCACTCCGAGTATCTCCTATTTGCTCAAACACGAGGCAAATACTGTACATCTGCTTACTATTGTCATGCAGTATATTGGTATTATATTTTCTTTACTGACGCTGATGTTCAAAATACTCTAAAATGGTACACGGGTATATAACATTTACTACTCAACGATTATTCAATTAAATTTTTTTGGAAATAAACTACCAAGTACCTCCTGGTTAAGTTCTTCCCTACCCACTCTGCATCACACTTTTGGGCTTTACTTCATTACCCTCTATTGTGTTGTTTGTAATGATATTTCAGGTCATACAGAACAATCTTTTGAAATTTCCTTTCCTTATATGTGAAGTGATTTAACTGTCTGATAGAAATGATATTGTTATTTATTATATTATTCTTGTGGGTTCTCATTGTTCCCCCCCATAGATTTGTTGGATGCACTGACGAACAATGGGAGCTCTGCAGGAAATGGTGCTTATCGTAGGAGACCAGCCGACCATTCACACGGCGCTGCTGATCAGCCAGAGAGAGAGAGCCATGAACAGGGGGGGCAGGAGACCAAGGGCTTCACCAAGGAGCAGGTGGAGGGCGTTCAAAGGTCAGCCTCATCAGTTCATCTGCAGGTGCTTCAAATGCTGTTGAAGCCATCACAATCGTTCTCCTAAATTATTTTCAATGGTACAATTCACATTACATTTTCTGCAAATCTTGGTACCAACCTTAGTAATCCACACATGCAAAGATGAAGACTTCTATTGAGAAAATTGGATTAAGTTTTGATCATTGCCTGGGCCATTCCAGCTGGATCTTTCTTCAGTCCCACGCTATAATGTCATGTAGGCACAGGGGTGGGAAAAAATAATTGCTTTTTAAATGCATCGTCAATTCTTATGAAACTATCCTGAATTGATGCAGAAACTGCAATGATTGGAATTTAAAGTTGAATTGAAGCCACCCCCTTTGCCTGTTTTTTCCCCCCAGTGTCTCTTTTAGATTTAGACGAACTTTATTGATCCACAAGGGAAAATGTTTTTTCAGGGATGAAAGAGTTCCGTTTTTTAGCGGATCTCCGCTTTTTTTTTCAGCCGCGGGGTATTTTATTTTTATTTTTTTACATCTGTGCAAATTCGTTGAGAAGGATTTTGGGTGTATATATTGTATATGTATAGTTGTGTTTAGGGTCGCCAACCGTCCCTTGAAAAACAGAATCGTCCCGTATCCTCCTGCTAACCTAATCCCTGTTACAGAAAAACTCTGCAATCCTGTGACTCTGCACATTTTAAAAAGCACAAATTTGATCAGAATAGTGAAATGCAGTAAAATGAAAAAAGATGCATCAGTGATAGACATTCCTGCATCTATTCATGAGATTGTAATTCAATTGAATCGCCACAGGCTGTAGTGGTTGAATACATTACCTTTGTATTCCTTATTGGATCTGCTGGTTCCTGGTTTTCCCACTATTGATATTTTACCCGTGGACTACTGTTCTGATCATTATTGTTTTTCCTTTGTAGGGATGTCCAGATTATTAGGTTAACCAAATCAGGATTATTTGGGTCACAGTATAATCACAAGAGATAAACAATTATATAGTGACAGTTTTAGAAGTGTCCCCATGACCAACTGTTGTTTGGTCAATAATCATGAATAACAGAGCTAAAATGTGTGTGTGGGTTTTTTTCTCACAATCGTAACACAAAAATCTTATATCATACATTGAGAAATGGTTATTCTTCCTCACTGGGACTTTCAGAAGTTAAGTTTCTCACATTATTGCACTTAACATAATTAATTTTCTGTCAGTAGCACCTTATAGTGTTTAGCTAGGAACTTAGACTTGGACTTTATTGATCCACAAGGGAAGTTACTTGAACACAGTAGCTCAAACATCACAATATATTATAAAGAGCTAAAAATATAAATTCTGAATAAGTAGCCAAAAAGATCAAGGCCAAGAGATAGGTGTCAAATAAGGCATAATTATTTAAGTATACAGCTCTGGGAAAAAAAAGAGACCACTGCAAAATGATCAGTTTTTCTGATTTTACTACTTATAGGTATGTGTTTGGGCAAAAGGAACATTTTTGTTTGAGTCTATAAACTACTGACAACTATTTCCCGCAAATTCCAAATAAAAATATTATCATTTAGAGCATTTATTTGCAGAAAATGACAAATGGTCAAAATAACAAAAAAGATACATGTTTTCAGACCTCAAACAATGCAAAGAAACAAGATCAAATTCATTTTAAAACAACATAATACTAATGTTTACACTTAAGAAGAGTTCACAAATCAATATTTGGGGCAATAACCCTTACTTTTAATCACAGCTAGAGCTGGGCGGTATGACCAAAAATTTATACCACGGTATTTTTCAAAATTTTTACCGGTATCACGGTATTTGACGGTATTTTTTTTTCCATGCATGACGAGGTGTTAACCCCATTTCCTAATAATTTAGAAAATAATGCTCTGCCCCCTCATGTCAAAACAGTCCCCACATTGGAGAGTTTAAAGTCTCGTCTTAAAGGGATATGCCACCCCCAGGCCAAACTTGGGCATCTCCCCACAGTCCAGAGACTAAGGCTACGTTCACACTGCAGCCTGAAACGACCCAAATCCGATTTTTTTGCCTCTATGCGACCTGTATCTGATCTTCTAATGACAGTGTGAACGACACAGATCCGATTTTTTCAAATGCGATCCAGGCCACTTGGATATGTGGTCCTAAATCCGATACATATCCGATCTTTTGACATGCGACTGCAGTCTGAACGGCCAGGTCGCATTCATCCGACCTGAGTGTGTTTCCTCCAATGAGAGTGGTACAAGTAGGCGTTCACAAATGTGCACAAACGTTCTTCTCATCATGCGAAAATAGTATATAAACTCGTATCAGTGAAGCGGCGAAGCACGTAGCAATCCCACCCCTCCTGCCTGTGACTCCGCACCCACATGTTCCTTTCTGCACACGTTGCTGCCACTGCCCCGCAAAACGCTGTGGCCAAAAACCTCGTCCTTCTCCGTCTCCTCCTTAAAACAAATAAGCTGTACATGTTTTGGCTCCGGTACGAAAGCAACTTTAGGCTACTTCCGTAAACATTGAGCGCGTTCGCTGCGTGTGACGTCATCGTGTCCTCCAAGGCGCATGCGGGCACTTTTGGGGAGTTTAGCGTTCACACTGGAGATCACATACAATTCGCATTTAACTGGAAATGTGAACGGCCTCGCAAAAAAAGCAGATTTCACAAAAAAATCGGAATTGAGCATTAAGCCCTGCAGTGTGAACGTAGCCTAAAATAAGTGGTGGAAAGCGTTTTTCTGGTGACGCAGCCATTGTCCAGGTCTGTCAGCACTGACCGCCGCGGTATCTGCAGCTACTCCGCGTTAGACTGGAGTCTAACGTCGCCAGAGAAAGATTTCGGCCAAAAGGAATTCATTTGCTCTATGCTTTTCCCAATTACTTTCTGTGTAGTGCGCATTCATATCGAGTGCAAATAAATGTGCAAATCAACACGGAGAGCTTGACTTGGTCATTTTGGGGTGGGAACTATTTTACACTGCGGAAAAACATAGCCGAAGCACACACCACACTGACAGGAGAATCCCAGTTACGCACCAGGAAGGGAGTTCCCCTGTTATGCAGCGTGGTGCAGCCCTCGAACTGGGAGCTTACGCTTCCACCGCGCTCGTGCCACTGCAAAACATTTCCAGCGCAATGTTCCGCCGCTCTGTGTTCCTGACGTTTTGTACGCACACACTCACCGGTATTGCGGTAAATGAAAAATTCATACCGTTAAAAAAAAACACACTGGTATTCGGTATGCACCGGTATACCGCCCAGCCCTAACATGCTTCTTGGCGTGCTCTCCACAAGTCTTTCACATTGTTCTTGGGTGACTTTATTCCACTCCTGGTGCAAGAACTGAAGTAGCTCAGCTTTGTGTTTGTGTTGGAATTCAACAGATGCTGGAATGGAATGGCTGTAATACATGTAGAGATGCTGGTTTCAGACAAAAATGCAGTGGTCTCTTATTTTTTTCCAGAGCTGTATGTACAAGTCAAAATAAAATGGAAAAAAGTAATAACAAATCTCTCAAGGAAAACAGTGCAAATATGATATGATGATTGACAGGACATAGGCTTAAATCTTACCAGGACTGCCATTAATTACACCTGCTCCATGACGAGACTCCCACATGCCAAACGTCCGTACAACTTGTGATATAAGAAGAGCATTAAACTCCCATTGGGAATATTCTATTGTCAAGTGTATTGTCTGGTTGTAATTAGACATAAACACATTTTTTCCCTTGGTGTTTTCATTGCTTAAGAATAAAATTGCATCATAAAATTCTTGGTAAAGCGTCTCTGTTCCGAAAATATATAACAAGGTCCGTCACCTGTTTGTCTCCATGGAGATATGTTATTGCCTTGCCTGGAATGTTCCATGGTATGACATTAAACACATCTATCATTTAGCATTTATTCTCCCTCTGTGAAAAGGGTTGCTTCTCCACAGATCTGACCTGTAACATAGCCTACAGTTGTCTCCCTTGAGATAGGTAGGTTTAGGCTGCGTCCCATTACTCTGTCTTACCCCTTCTCCTACCCCTTTATCTACATCTTTGTCTTGCCCCTCGATACCGAGCTGAGAAGGCTCGGGGTACGAATGTTCCCCTAAGAAATGGGACACCACTCGATTACCGTTTGCGTCATCATCCCTCGCCTCTACCTGGCTGCTACGTCTACAGAGGCGACGACAATTGACGCAAACAAACGTAAAAGGATTATCAAGGATTATCGGGTACCTCGGCTCGACAAAAAACTAGCCTGTTTATGCATGAAAGTTTGATGAAAACGATAACGTCGGCTAAACAGACATTGCTACAATTAAAACCGCAGCAACAATTCACTAAAAGTAACGTAGAAAATACGTGTCATAATTGTAAACCTGCTAAACTGTTAATCGATAATTACAACTGCTGAAAATACATTTATGAGACTCCTTGGCTGGTCGATGTGACGCTGCCATCCTGATCCCAAAACCTGCCTGAGCTTGTAGGCGTACCCCTTCATTTCAAGTCTGGCCGAGAGCTTACTTCGTTTCAAGGGGTATGTAGCCCTCGGTTGTAGCCTGAGCCCTTGATCAAAATTAGAATCGGGACACCCCTTGCCCTCACGTGAACGCGCAAGACGAAGGGGTAAGACGGAGAAATGGGACGCAGCCTTAATCTCTACTGTGGAACATTCTAGACAAAGCAATAACAACACAACATAGACAAGCAGGTGACGAACTCTCCACTAGAAAAATTAGTGCACTTTTAAGCCCTGAGTAGCAAAAATATGTCTTTGAATGATAGTAACAAATTGTTTTAAGAGTAAAACAATACAATCATTTAATTACATTTATTTCTCTTTCAGGATAAAACGGTGTAAGGATTTTTATGACGTTCTTGGCGTCAGCAAAGATGCCAGTGAAGACGAGTTGAAGAGAGCTTACAGGAAACTAGCTCTGAAGTTTCATCCGGACAAAAATCATGCTCCGGGAGCCACTGACGCCTTTAAAAGTACAGTTTCTTTTAATGTGTTTTGTTGAGTATTTTAAAGGGCTGTATTACACTACCGATCAATGTTATAATGTTGTTTCCTCATCACAAACTTTCCTGGAGTTGTTTCATCATTCATTTCATCATTTGCGTGATTTCAGTCCTGAAATTGCCAAACTCTACTGAACAAAAGGTAAACGTTAACTGTTAACTTGAAACGAATGTAGAACAGAGCATTTTGAGCTTTGGAGATGTAGACAGACTGATAATGAAGGATTACTCAAACGTGTGAATGAAACAAAACAACGTCTCATATGTTTTTGGTGAGGTAACAACATTATAACATGGCTACTGTTTAATTATTTTTGCCTAAACATTATCGTCCTTTAACAGAGATCGGAAACGCTTATGCAGTACTCAGTAACGCAGATAAACGCAGACAGTACGACGTGTTCGGAGGGGAGGAACCGAGCAGCACCGGTCACACAAACGGAGGAGGATTTGATTTCCATAGAGGCTTCGAGGCCGATATCACCCCAGAAGACCTTTTCAATATGTTTTTTGGAGGCGGTTTCCCTTCATGTCAGTAACCAAGTCTTCAACACAAAAAACACTCACTCGTAGGCCTGTCAATATAACAAATTTTGAAACATGATATAGTCCTACGGAGAAGTATTGCGATAAATGATAATATTAAAAATAGTTTATGCCCTTGGACTGTATAAAGAAGTGGACCAAGGGAATGTGACGTTACCCATAGCCTTCAGCTCCGGTCAGAAAAGCTCACGAGGCTCACAGTTATGGGGCGAATTTGGAGTCGAGTCCCATATTATGAATAGGAAATTAATTACTGACAACATAAATAAAAAGTAAATACACCAGGATCCTGTAAAGCGGGTTAATACGAACGTTTTAAGACCAAAATGACGAAGCTCACTGAAGCAGTCACTGAGACGGGGGTGACGTTTTTCAGTGTAAAGTGCAACAAATAAATGGCAGACTGAACCAATAATTAGCCATAGAAGTTACTTAGGCTGCGTCCCATTTCTCTGTCTTACCCCTTCGTCTTACCCCTACCCGTTGGTTTTGCGCGTTCATGTGAGGGCAAGGGGTGTCCCGATTCTAATTTTGATCAAGGGCTGAGGGCTACATATCCCTTGAAACGAAGTAAACTCTCAACCAGACTTGAAACGAAGGGGTACGCCTACAAGCTCAGGCAGGTTTTGGGATCAGGATGGCAGCGTCACATCGACCAGCCAAGGAGTCTCATAAATGTATTTTCAGCAGTTGTAATTATCGATGAACAGTTTAGCAGGTTTACAATTATGACGCTGATGTTCTACGTTTTAATTGTAGTGATGTCTGTTTAGTCGACGTTATCGTTTTAACGTTTTATCTTTTATATAAAGATAAAGATGTGACCATCGTTTTCATCAAACTTTCATGCATAAACAAGCTAGTTTTTTTTGTCGAGCTGAGGTACCCGATAATCCTTGACATTTGTTTACGTTTGTTTGCGTCAGTTGTTGTCGCCTCTGTAGACGTAGCAGCCAGGTAGAGGCGAGGGATGATGATGCAAACAGTCAATCGAGTGGTGGTGTCCCATTTCTTAGGGGAACATTCGTACCCTGAGTCCTCTAAGCTCAGTATTGACAGACAAAGACGTAGATAAAGGGGTAGGGGAAGGGCAAGGAGTAAGACAGAGTAATGGGACTAGCTAAAATCTTGCATCTTGTCCATAAAAATAGCAAAAAGTTGTGCACATAATGAATAGTGAGCCCCAAAATATATTGTTCCAGCTTTCATGAGTCGATATAGTAATTATCGTGACAGGTCTACTCACTTGTTGCTACTGCTAGAAAATGTAACACTGATTTTTCTGTCCGCAGCGGGTCCACACACTTTTAGCAATGGCAGATCTAGTTACAGTCACGACACAGACGGGCACGAACGAACAAACGACAGAGGAGATGTAAGTAAATGGGTTCATTATTTCACGTATTTGCTGTGCTCACATTCATATACATTTTTGTTGTGCAGACTTCATTTGTGCCTTGTTTTTTCCCTAGGGTGGTTTCTCAATGTTCATTCAGATCATGCCAATCCTAGTCTTAATTTTAGTGTCAGTTCTTAGTCAGATGATGGTTTCTCCTCCACCCTACAGTCTCTACTCTAAGCCGTAAGTACACACATTTACATCTGATGGCACTGTACTGGAACGTAAAGGTGTTCTGTGTAACTTTTTTTACCTGCTTGTTTCCATGGAGTTCGATTAGTTACACTGGTCTACAAGCAAAATGCTTCCGGAACTAAAGTAGAGCAATTTTTCTTGGTTTAGGTCACTAATACAGAAAAGTAAGTCAGAAGTGCTGATTAGCTATAGTTTCCAAGATATAGTATTGGGTCAAAATAGGAAATTTATGCAAAGTAAGGCAAAAAACTGTAGTTTATCAGAAGGTACAGTGTGTCTACAAGCAACAGTTCTATCTGAAAGCCTGTCTGCACATTCCAATACATTCATTTTAATGTCTAGAGTTTTAACATCAAATATTTTTTATTTCACATAAGAGAGATGCCTCGAAATTGTGTGCACCTGATGTCTTAAGATATTTCTTGTTTATTTCTTGACGGATAAAGAAGTGCAAGTTAAATATTTTCAAAATATAAATATTATTTTTAAGCAAAAATGCCTAAATCTATTGTATAAACAGATGCGATTTTGATGTAAAACAATATCATTAAATATCTTGAATACATTAGCTAACCAGCACAGTTATCAATTGATTTTCAGTTCATCTTATCAATATAAATGAGTTTTAGCCACTTTTATCTCTGAAGCAGATAGAGTCCAAAAATTTGTAGACCAGTGATATTACTTCACCTTGAATGTACTGCTACAGTATGGTATAAAACATATGCTATCAATATGTTGATACATGTCGATATGTTACAAGGAAAAATATCAAATAAATCATGAGTTTCACGTACAGGGTAATACGAACATTTTAAGACTGAAATGACGAGCTTGACAGCAGCAGTTACAGAGAGGGGCCATGCTTTTTCAGTAGAAAGTGAATTGGAACCAGGGTTGATGGGCCTTCCTATTTGGAGTGCGCCAGCTCGAGGGTAAGGTATGTCCATTTCTATATCCTCCTGGGACCCGAAGAAAAAGTGTATTTCATTTATTATTGTTATTATTATTATTATTTTTTATGTGATTTTCTATTTGGAGGTAAATGAACACCTTAGCATTTACATTTTGTTAATTTTATATTTATTCGTAATGTTGTCCTCTGTAATGGACTGTAATAGTGTTAAATCCATGTGAAGTCAACACTGCACTGACACAGTGACTGTTTTGAGACTAATACTAGTAGTAGTAGTGATACTGGTAGTAGTAGTAGTAGTGATGATAGTGGTGGTAGTAGTAGTAGGAGTGGTAGTAGTAATAGTAGTGTTAAATAAATGTTAAATTAATGTTAAAAACTTTTTTTTTTTTTTTTTTTGGATGACCAACATCTCTGACAAGTTTCTACAGTCGCCTCAAAGTTTTTAGACTCCCTTTTAATTTCTTATTTATTTATGTATTTATTTATGTATTTTTTAATCATAGTGCAGCCCCAAACAAGAGTCTTTCTCAAAACACTTAAAAGACAGACTGGTTAACCCAATGTCCACTATAAAGGACACATATGAATGGGTCGGGTCTCAGGAGGATATAAAATCTATGGACTGAACAAAAGGAAATGAACAGTTTTAATCCCACACTGTAGAGGATGCAGTTACGTCTCCATATGGAAAAGCAGGTGATGACCGTCCCACCAGAAAAGTTACACAGTGCACTTTTAAATACAGTGGTACCTCACCTTACGAAAGACCCAACAAATGAAAATTCCAAGTTACAAAACACCTTCACGTTAAATTTTGGTCTCTAGATACGAAAGAAAATTCAAGTTACGAAATGCGAAATCTCAAAAATTCAAATAATGCGCGCTCAGCCACACACATTATACGCTTTTCTCAGACTGGATTTAAACTTTTCTCACATTTGTCTCTCGTTTAAACACTCAAACTTTCATAGATTTTCAACAAAATGTATTAATAGTGAAGCGTGGGGGGAAGGGGGAGGGCGGAGAAGTGTGCACGGGGACACGTGTGTGCATGACCCGGCGCGGGGCTGCGAGCACGAGACCCGTGCTCAAACCGTGCCTCCTCTAAACCAGGTATAAACCAGGATTAAACCACCGCGGCTCTTGCATGCGTTCGTTCCTGAGCTCGGACTGCGTGCGGGGAGGCACCTCCCCTCCCCTCCTCGCTGCTTGCCTCAGCCGTGACTCGTGAGGTACACCGGCAGATCTAGCACGAAACCAGGAAATAGACCCGCACCGAAATAGCTACTCAACTTACGAAAAATTCACGTTACGAAACCACTTCTGGAACGAATTGATTTCGTAAGGTGAGGTACCACTGTACTGTTATTATCTTCAAACATTGTACATTTTTCTAAACACACACGTTTGCATCTTTTCATTCTTAGGTCCACAGGTCAGACCATAAAACGGCAAACAGAAAACCTACATGTCGACTATTACGTCACTAAAGATTTCAAGTCTGAGTTCAAGGGCTCGGCGCTGCAGCAGATAGAGAAGGGTGTAGAAGAAGACTACGTATCTAATGTCAGGAATAACTGTTGGAAGGAGCGCCAGACGAGTACGTTTTCTTATTTACTTCACAGCAGACTTAAAGTGCCTATGACCGTTTTTAGTACAACACAATTAAAGGTTGTATGGAGGATTTTCTTTTGTTTCAAATTGTCACTGATAGCATTATAGAGATGCAGCAGCCTTGTAATTATGATGACCCCCCCCCAAAAAAAGAATGAAAATCCATCAACTGTGGACGTGGTGGGGCCAGATAAACATTTGCCAATAGATAACAAGGCTACCTCGTTATCTATTGGAGAATGGTTGTCAATCAAACTCCCTACATTTCTAGACTTGCCGGCACGCTGGGATTACGTGGTTTACGTTCGCCTCTCATGCATTCCACAGACGCAAGATGCAGTTTACTCGACCAACGCAGCAGTTCTTAGCAGCTTTTTCCAACTGTAGCTTCCTCGCAGTTTGCACAAAGTTTGTAGCAATGGCAGACAAGAATCCACTACCAGTTAGCCACAAAAGAAAGTTCATTTTTGAGGTTGTTAAAAGAAGAAGAGAAGGGGAAACGGAGTGAAGTAAAACTAAGGTGATTCTCTGAGATTCCTTCCAGCGATGACGTGCACTGACGCAGAGGGTCTAAAGACTGACCCGTTGGACGCTAAATTACTTCTGGACAGGAAACTTCTGCTTATCCTTTGAAAACGTACAGTATAATTACAGCAGCAACAGTGATTCTGAACGTGCACCGGCTGTAAAAAAGCAGCGTAAGCGTGAGGAGGAGGCGTTTATACTTACAGATTTGAAAAAGGACAGTCGCTGGAGTTCTCGTTCCTTGGAAAATCTTCTATACAACCTTTAAGTTAATTATATTTATGATTTTACTAAAGATTTAACCTTTTTTTTTCAGTTTGGCCATTTTTTTAAGGTTTCAAATTTTACTTACTGGTTTTACTTACTAGTCCCAGTATACACCGAAACTATTTGACAAATAAAAGTATAAGAAAACACAGCAAAACTTTAGAAGCCAGGAGTGGTACTTGGATGTGTAGAGATTGTGCAAAATTATCCTTTTGGTGCTCTTCGGTGTAGAGTTTTAAAAATAGAGGCACTCAAAAAGTACAAAATATTCCAAAACCTTTATTACCTTTATAAGAAAACATCTTTTATTTTGTCGAAATTATGTTTTTTGTAAATGGTGCTGAAATTTTGAACAGAATTCTCCCCAATGTGACATCTCTCTAAAACAGAACTTCCTGTAATTTCCCACATAATTTCCCATTTTTCTTGACAGTTTCTTGTTTGGGGTAAAATCATTTAAATTAAGTCAAAATTGGAGAATCATCAAAAGACTTTATTGATCCGCAAGGAAAATGGGTCACAAAGCTCAAAATAGAAATGATAATAATACATTCTAAATAGTGAGAGACTGGTGTAAATAAGGCATAATTATAAATGTATATGTACAAGTGAAAATAAAATACAGACATGCAGTAATATAAAACCGTCATATGCACTTTAACCTTTAAAATGTCATCTCGAACATCTATAAACTGTTATCATCTTTATTCTTCAGAAACAGACCTGCTGTACGCTGCTAAGGTCTACAGGGACGACCGCATGCGCAAGAAAGCAGAACTCATGACCATGGATAACTGCAAGGAGTTGGACAGATTAAATAATATTTTTAGGGGCGGATGAGCTGCACTCGAATGAATAATGTAAGTGTATGTGAATAGATGTTTATTTTATTTTTATTTTATTTCCAGAAAGTCTTAATACTAGAAGCAAAGCATAATTCACTTATGGAGCTCTGGTTGCCTATTTTTTATACTTCTTTTTCTGTTATTAACATTAACTTCCATCAAGACTGGCATAGTCGGACCTCGTTCAAACCACTTAACATTGTAGAGTTGATTTGTCTTAGGCTACGTTCAGACTGCAGGGCTTAAAGCTCAATTTGGATTTTTTTGTGAAGTCCGATTTTTTTTTTTTGCGAGGTCGTTCACATTTCCAATTAATGCGACTTGTATGTGATCTCCAGTGTGAACTTTAAACGCCCCAAAAGTGTCCCGCACGCACCTTGGAGGACACGACGACGTCACGTGCAGCGAACGTGCTCAGTGTTTACGGGAGTCGCCTAAACATGGACACTAGCATTGAGCACATTGTGATTTTAAAGTTGCTGTTGTACCAGAGCCAGAACATGTACAACTTATTTCTTTAAAGGAGGAGATCGAGAAGGACAAGGTTTTTGGTCTTGGCGTTTTGTGGAGCAGCGGCAGCAACATCCGTAGAAAGGAACGTGTTGATGTGCTTTGCTGCTTCACTGACATGGACTTCACAGACAATTTTTGTATGGTATGGTTTATTTATTTGCACAGGGACAGTGCACAACATTTCATTGACCTTTGAAATAAACAAAAGAAAGATGCAGGTGCCAGGTTATAGCAAAAACGCAAATTTCCACCTGTAGTCTCAGGACAGGTTGATGTTAATTAAATATACTGTAACAGAGATTGTAGATGGGTAATGGACCAGTGCATAAGAATAATCACATGTGCATACATATCAGATAAAATTCCGACCCTCACTATGCCATTTCTAAAAAACTTTTTTTTTTTAAATTCATCTTTACACATCCATACACACACCACTAGTTTCACTCACACACACGCTTTGATATTAGTCATTTCTTTGTTCGATGTGCAAATGTTTTAAAACTTGTACATGTTATAATCTCATGTGGCAATGTATTTTTCTTCTTTTCTTGCCATGAGTCAGTGGGACTCATGGCAAGAAAAGAGAAGGCAATTTTACTAAAAGAGGTCCTACATTTTGGAGCGCTGCACTCTCCTCTAGAGGTCGCCTTAATGACTCAAGTCGTTTATTCAGAGCTCAGTGTGACGAACCTTCTCAGAGGAGGGGCAGCAATACCATGAATAATTTAGAAAATTAGGCAGATGTTCACGTACATTATTTGGTTATCAAAGTTTAGAAAATCATATTTAGAAAGAATATGACAGCAGTGATACTGTCTGGATTTCTTGTCGTGAATCTTTAGAGCGCTTTTATAGATTGATTCAAGAGGGTATGATGAGAAGAACGTTTGTGAGCGCCTACTTGTACCACTCTCGCTTGTTGATGACGTGTCGGTCGGATGAACGCGACCTGGCCGTTCAGACTGAAGTCGCATGCCAAAAGATGGGATATGTATCGGTTTTAGGACCACATATAAAAAATTGGATCTGTGTCGTTCAGACTGTCATTAGAAGATCAGATACAGGTCGCATAGAGGCAAAAAAATCTGATTTGGGTCACTTCAGGCTGCAGTCTGAACGTATACTTATTGATACTTTGCAGTTGGTGTCATGCTAACTGAAAGCACTGCTCTGTCTGAATCTCTGTTGCTCAAGTTAGACTTAATCTGAGCTTTATTTTAACACAATGGGACGAGAAAGGGTCGACTTGCTTGGAACTACAAAAGGTGAGATGAGTTGTGCTCTCAAAGGTGCGTTGTTTTACCTGTTCTCTGTGAAGAGGTTATTGCTCTGCCTGAAATGTTTCACAGTCTGGTATTAAACCTTTCTATCTTCATGGAGACCAGACCACGCCAAGTTACAGGTCAGATCTGTGGAGAGTTACCCCGCTCCCAGTCAGAATACCTGTTTTTTCTGTGTATTTATGAGCTATAAAACCACCTGTAATTGAATAAATGTGTGTATAATGTCATTCTAGGGAACATTTCAGGCAGTGCAATGACATTTTCACTTAGAGTTAAAGTTAAAAGTTACACAGTGCACCTTTTAAACAAGTTTCACACATAAAATTACAGTCACAAGCTAGTTAGCATTAGCCAGCAGTTTGTTTTTAGTCACTTTCACCTTTTTTGTTGAAAATGAAACATCTAAACAGGACCATGAACTTGTATTTATCGTAGGCTCCTGAAAATGTGTTATTTAAATCCATTATGTGTTTTTTCTTGAGTTTTCAGACGTGTGTGTGCGTGCATTGTGTCGCCATGGTAACTGCTACATGCATCTCTAATGGTTGAATGTGTAGAACACCCCCAGCATGATGTCACTGCAAAGTATCAACACTATTTCTTCTTTTTTTTATGAAGAATTGTAGATTGTGCTTTCCGACGGTGGGAAACTAAAAGATTGTGAATTATTGACAGTTTTGCAGATTTCCGCACAATGTTGAGAAAGCATAAGCAGGCCATAAATAAAACAGATATATCCCTTAAAGTGGATTGTTTTATGAGTTCTCCAGGCTCTGCCCTCTGTGTACATAGGCCTATCTATGTTTTTGTTTAGCTGCACTGATGGAGAGGAAAAGACTTGAATGCTTTTGGCTTCCTCAAAACAAATTAAACAATTTTACATAGAAATCATTTTATATTTCCTTCAAAATGTGTAACTGGATCGGATAAATTATTGTACATTTCTGAATGTTTTTGAAAATGTATTTAAATAACAATTATAAACGAACATTTTATTTAATGCTTGAATAATCATTTAAATAAAGTGATAGTTGCTACTAACAGTTTTTTGTGTGATGTTTAAAGGGCTATTTTCTGATCTATATTATAGATCAGTTGGTAGAGCGTTTGCCTAGTGATCCAGGGGTTGGCGGTTCGAATCCCGCTCTTGACGGGTGGACCGCGTGTGATCCCAGCTCTCACAGATGAGTGCTGCCGTTGTGTCCTTGGGCAAGACACTTAACCCCACCTCGCCCCCAGTGTCTGCGGACACTGGTAGCCCCCATGGCAGAAGATACATCAAGGCCCGTTGTGACGTGAGCAGATGGGAGGATTCTCCAGCTGAGGTCCTGACCAAGCCGAAGCGGGAAGATCATGGAGATGGTCCCCGGGCGCAGTAATGTGCAGCCCACTGCTCCTGATGACAGGATGGGTTAAATGCAGAGGACAAATTTCTCCCAAGGGAGACAATAAAGGCTAATCTTATAATCTTTCTCCTCCAGGAGGTTCTGGTGTTGATTGACTCCTTAGGAAAACTTATTATCTCACCACACCTTCCTATGAACAGGAAAGTGTGGTGAATTACAAAGTTTTCCTAAAGTTACCAGTGACTTATCAATGCCAGGTTCAGAGGCACTAGTCTCAGTGAGATGAGCACATGAAAGGTACGTAATCTGGGCTCATTGAATATCTCAAAGCAGGACAGAGGACCCAAAAACCTCTCAAAGATTAAAAGGTTTACATTTTATTTATAGTTAGAAAGCAATCTCTTGAAAATGGCTAGTTTCTGTAATTTCTACACTAAGAAGGTTAAGGTATTGGGTTTTATTTAAGGCCATCAAAGAAACATGAGGGCCCTCTCACATGTCTGACATGGTGATCAGGAGAGCTCTGCTTTCCTCCACGGACAGACCATGTTAAGACATTATACATCTGAACTTTGCAGACTCTACTCACCGTGGCCTGTCAGGACCTCTGGTCGACCGAAAGGATATTTCATCTTGTGGTTATACAACTTGCATGTAAACATCAGGTTATTTCGAAAAACTTACACAAGGCTAACTTCACATGAAACGTCCATTATTTAAATAAGCAACATGAAACACAAAAACATACTGCATTATTGAAATTCAAAGTTCAAAGTGTACTTTACTGTCAATTCACTATGTAACAGGCATAACAGAGGACTGAAATTGCGTTTCACCAGACTCCAAATGTGCAATAGTACCTCATGAGGTCGCTATTCTGGAGACGATACCATTACCGGCTTTACCGGCTGGTTAGCCCAACTGGTAAGTCACTGAGTTTCCCCGGCGGGATGAGGGTTCAAATCCTCCCCAGTGTGGGTCCTTGGGCAAGACCCTTCACGGTACTGCCCCCCGGGCGCCGAAAGACTGGCTGCTCACTCTTAATCATCCTGAAAAAGGATGGGTCAAATGCAGAAGTCAAATTTCTCCCGTGTCTCACTGTGTGTCATTGTGTGTGAGACCAAATAAAGACTTAAATCTTAACATGGGCCTTAAAAGGTTTACAGTTACCAACCAGTTGTAGATCATACTCCCAACAAGTTTGACTCCACACTATTGGAGTAGAGTTCCTCAACAGTGAGCTGGAGGTGGACGGGCATCTGGTCACTCTGCAGATATGGGACACAGCTGGACAGGAGTAGTCCAGGAGCTTGCGCACCCCCTTCTACTGTGGGTCTGACTGCTGCTTGCTAACCTTTTGCAATTGCTTACAGGGTAGGTAAATAGGTAAAAGGAAGCCGATAACTTAAATACTACTGTGCCCTGACATCACAATATCACACATCATCATGACATCATCTGAGTATCTGAGGAAGTTCATGGAAGCTCATGGAAGTTTGGTGGGCTAAAACAGATCAGTAGCCAGAGCAGTGGTGCAAATGAACCATTAAAAGTAAAAGTATTTTTCTCAGATTTTTTTTTTTAACATATATTATTTTTTTCTATTTCTACTTTACCAATTAGTAAAAATCAAGCGACTGCATCTGTGGCTGGCATGTGAATTCAAGTTTTGACATCTGAAACAATAAACATGAATAACTACCACAGACATTTAAGATAATGTTAAAACTATTTTATTTTTTATTTTATTTTTTTACAATGCAGACGGTAATGTTTGGAGGGGCTTTAGTGTTGGTAGTTGTGCTGGTTGTAGCACTGGAGCATCTTCTTCTGCTCCTTCACAGCCGCCCAGCCACTTTTTGGGTGGCTGGATGGCTGGATGGCTTGTACTGTTTCACTTGCACAATTAAACTTTAGGAAATGCAGCTCCTCTCGTGCTGAGAAGAGTGCAGCAGACAGCTCCTGCATCTTCTTGGACATTTTCTGATGGTCTTTGTGGGTTTCATCTCTACCAACTCCAATGCCAGAGGTTTCAGAGTCTCCTGTTCGTGTTTCAGAGTTAGACCTGTTTGTGTTTTTTAGCTCAGCAATGATCTTGTCTTGTGCTTTGGGCTGTTCTTTCATATTTTCAAGCACTTTACGGCTGCTCGATAGCTCTTGTTTGAGCTGGACACTTTCTGTAACTGAAGTGTTGTACAGGTACCTGATCTCTTTGTATGTGTTTATCTGGGACTCCAGCTCTTTGTTTTTCTTCTGGAGAGCAACTTGGAATTTTTGCATCTCCGAACCTACCTGGCTTTTGTGGAATTAACAAGTTCTTGCTGCAGCTGCACATTTTCCTGTGCTGTTGAGTTGTACAGGAAACGGATCTCCTTATATGCGTTCATCTGGTCTTGCAGTAGCTTGTCTTTTTTCAGGTGCTTCTCTCCTGCTCTGCAAGTTTGGCCCTTGCTTGCGCCAGCTCATCAAGGAGCGCCCTGACCACAGCCCTCTCCTCCAGGGGTGAAAGGTCCTGGACCAGACTTGGAAGGTCCTGGACCAGAGGTGGACGTACCTGGACCTGACCTCCGGCCTCTTGGTTTAAGGGCTCCTGGATGTGGGGATGTGGCCCCAGTTGCGTCTCCTGTGGCTCTTGACCGCTCCCTGTTGGTGTGGGGCAGAGCAGAGCCTCCAGGTCGAAGGCCTCATCATAAAGGTGAGCTTCGTCCTCTAACGTGTAGAGGTACCACGGCTTGGATGAAAAAGATGTGGAGCTATCCATTTTTGCGTGTGATTTCGTCAGTGTGCTGAGAAGTTATGATTCAAACTAAAGTGTGTGGCCCTTATATATAGTTTTCGTTACCATGGTGACCGATGGCAAAGGGTTCTATAGTCAAATTATGGAATGATTTGCAAATTTGCATGTTATTATTTAAAACAAAACATATCCTACCATAACATGATATTATATTATTATATTAATATCAATTTGACATCAAATAATAAAAATGCATCATTATCCATGTGTTAGAGTAAGACTTAGGACAGCATTTAAGATCATCTACATTAATCTGTTTTGAAATTCATGTGTTGAATTCATCTGTGTGCTCTATGTACTGTATATATACTATGTACATATAATATTACTAATACATATAGCTAATGTTTTCTGGTTATTCTGTTTGTAATGTCAGTTGCTCATGCCATCACTATCACCACCTAAAGGACAAAACACTGAGCCCCACACTCCCACTGCATATTGAATAGGCTTACCTAACTAACAGAAACTGAAAACAAATAGGTGTGGTAATTTCATTGTAGTTAGCTCCTCCCTTCAGGCAGATATAGGCAGTGTCCACCCTCGTCTGACCAGAACTGAAGAAGCAGCTTGGATGAGCTGCAAAATGTATGCGACCAAATAAACTTTTGTCCAGTTGACAAATTGAATTTCTCCTTTTAACACACACACACACGCACACACACACACACTCACACACTCACACACACACACACACACACAACACACACATATACACAGTGTTGTATAGTAACGAAGTAATAATACTTCACTACTGTACTTAAGTACATTTTGGGAGACTTTGTACTTTACGTGAGTTTTAAAAAAAATGATAACTTTTACTTTTACTTCACTACATTTCCGAATTTAATTGCATACTTTTACTCCGCTACATTTTCAATGTGCCGTTTAGTTACTCGTTACAAAAAAACCCCTCTACTGACTGCAAGGAAGTCAGGATGTGCCTGGGCTTGTTCGCTACTTGCGCATGACAATCAGCCTACACCTGTTGGTTTCATGCAGCTAGTTTAATCAATCAACATCCCTAATGGAAGAGGAGACAGCATCCACGTCGGCTACAAATGAAGGGGGACCTGACGATGAGCATCCCTGGCTGTACGTAAACACAACGTTCTCTTACACTGATACAGGGCTCTCAACTTTCGAGCGGGGTCGTGCGTGTGACTGCGTAATTTCCGGGGGGAGGGGTTGCGAGTGACTATTTTTTTTTCTGCGAGGAGCGGAGGTTGGGAGTGTGGGGGACGAATGGCGCTGAAACCGCGTGGTGCCTGACCCGATTCTGGGCACAGAAGCGCTGCGCTTGAATTGCATAACTAGATTTCAGCGTGAGAAATACCATGTGTTGCGTGTGAACACGTCAAATTGCGTGTGTCACACTCTCAATGCGTGAAACTTGAGAGCCCTGCTGATATGAAGGATTCGTCCTATGGAATGAAGTGCCTCTTGTGCCTTCCAAGGAATGTGGAAATCCTATCTTACAGAAACTCCCCATCCAACCTCAAGAAACACATCGAGGTAAGTTCTAGATTAATGAAATTGTTAGCGTGTATATTCCAATTTCAGTAACCATAGCCATGAATGCCAACCATGAATGGATGGCAGCCACTCCAGTCAGGTGCCAGTTGATGACGTCAGGAGCACCTGCCTTCACCAGACTTGCAAAAATTGTATTCCCCACACAACCCACATGTTTTAAAACAAGAACATTTACTACACGTCATTAGTGCTACCGTACCATAATTATTAAATTACAAATAACATATTTTGTGCCTGCATTTACTTGCTCATAGGACGGCGTTTCATGGATATCACTAAACCCAATATCTTCAACAGTGCTCCATATGGGGCGGCGAACATTAAAAAATATTAAATTCAGACTGCCTTTGCTTGATACTTTTACTTGTACTTTTAATTACATTACTTGAGTAAATTTATTTTTACATTACTTGTCATACTTAAGTACAAGAAGTTCCAGATACTTTAAGACTTTTACTCAAGTAACATTTCAGTCAGTGACTTCGACTTTTACCAAAGTCTTTTTTGGGAGGGGTACCTATACTTTTACTTGAGTTTGATTTTCCAGTACTTTATACAACACTGCATATACAGGCAAGCATATAAGGAAAGTTTGAGGTAGAATGAGGTAGAATGTGTACGATTGTTTTTCGGATGTCATTAACAACAAAATGTTCATGGAATGTTCATGGAATTTTGTTCAGTGTGTTGATTAGCCTGATGGCTTGTGGAAAGAAGCCGTTTCTGAGTCTGTTTGTGTGGCACCGCATGCTGCAGTACCGCTTCCCAGATGGTAGGAGGGAGAACAGTTTGTGTGCTGGGTGGGTAGTGTCCTTGATGATATTGATTGCTGTCTTGGAGCAGCGTGATGTGAATAAGTCCTGAATGGCCGGTTGGGGTGATCTGATGATCTTTTCTGCAGTCCTCACCACCCTCTGTAGAGCCTTCCTGTCCGCCGCTGAGCAGCTGCCATGCCAGACAGAGAGGCTGCTGGTGAGGATGCTCTCAATAGCACCCCTGTAGAAGGTGGTGAGTGCAGAAGTGGGGAGGTTCGCTCTCCTCATCCTGCGCAGGAAGTGAAGGAGTGTCTGTGCTTTTTTGACTAGGGAGGTGGTGTTTGTGTTAATGATGTTAATGATGGTGGTCTCTGAGGAGTTTTTACTGACTCTTACTGTCTATAAAACTATACAATTCATTTGTGATCTTGAGGAAAACAAACAGTTATTCCATGATCTCGAGAAAACAAAACTCAGGGCTCTCAAATCTCACGCATTGAGAGTGTGACACACGCAATTCGACGTGTTCACACGCTCACACGCTTTTTTTTTTTTTTGTGCCCAGAAAATCGGTCTGTGTGGCTCAGTTTATGCAGGCACCGCGTGTTTTCAGCGAAAAAACTCCCCCGCCCCCCCGCCCCGGAAAAAAAATCTCAGATATCAGGCGCCGCGCCCTTTTCAGCCAATCAGAAAATAGATTGTTCTGTTGTTGGGCAGACTGTTGACAGTGCAGTGCATGCTCAGTGATAAGGACAGCGACTGAACAGGAGATGATAAAACAAACTGAGAACCATCAGGTAATAACTTCATTTATATAACTCTCATTAGTTCCTTTGTAGTTTAAGTTTGCTCTTTAGACAAACATTTACAGGGCTCTCAAGTCTCACGCATTGACACGGCATTTCGCACGCAATTGAAGCGCCACCCCCCTCTGTCGACTTCCGTAGAATACATGTTTTCTAATGATAAAAGGAGAAGTTCAATTTGTCAACTGGACAAAGTATGTTTGGTTGACAACGTTTCGCCGCTCATCCGAGAGGCTTCGTCAGCTCTAATTAGAATACTGGTAAGACACTTGCTTATATCTTGCTGCAGGGAGGAGCTAACTAGCTAACTACTTTCCGAAACTATCTCATTGGTTTCAGTCTTTTGTTTCTCTGGCGTCTAGATAACCATCCCTATTCATCCCTACAACGACTGTTTTTCACACCTCTGGCCCTGACCTGGCTAAAACAGTCGTCGTAGGGATGAATAGGGATGGTTATATAGACGCCAGAGAAACAAAAGACTGAAACCAATGAGATAATTTCGGAAAGTAGTTAGCTAGTTAGCTCCTCCCTGCAGCAAGATATAAGCAAGTGTCTTACCAGCATTCTAATTAGAGCTGACGAAGCCTCTCGGATGAGCGGCGAAATGTTTTCAACCAAACATACTTTGTCCAGTTGACAAATTGAACTTCTCCTTTTATCATGGATTCTACCTGGACGACTGAGGGACTTTTCACGCATGTTTTCTAATGGTTTAATAGTTAAATGTACAGTTTAATAATAAATACATGACTGTATGAAATAATGTAAGTTTCTAATGGTTTTAATAATAATAATAATAATAATAATAATAATAATAATAATAATAATAATAATAATAATAATAATAATAATAATAATAATAATAATAATATAAATACATGACGCAAAGTAGCGTCAGACGGTAAAGAAATTTGATTGGTCGATGTTAATGTCACATGACACACTTAAACAGGAAGTGGACTACACACCTCCATGCATGAACGAGCAGCCTAACACCTCATAAATGACTGTCCGCTGGAGGCCACACAAGACAAACACATGACATCAAAATTGAGATGGCTTTAGATGCATTTTAGGGGATTTTTTAACTTTTCCCCTTTGAATCGCTGTTTCATTTCGACGTCTGGACCATGTACTGTCAAGGCTCTGTCTGTGTTTTCGTGGTGAGTTTGTATTGCTTTGGATTTCAGGGATATGTCTCCGCCTTCCAACAAGAACCAGAGACTCCAGACTGGCGATTGACTCTAAAAACTATTCGCAATGGCATACATAAGATTGACTCTGTCCTGAACGCAGCCCTGGATTTGTTTGGGGGCGATGACGGCTTGTGTCACTACAGCTGCAGTGATGGTAAGGAGACTTGTCCCAGATTAACCATATTATTTATTTAAATACAAAAACAGACCTGGAGTTGTGTTTTGTTTTATTCACACATGTTTGAGTAACCCTTTATTATTAGTCTCCAAAGCTCAGAATGCTCTGTTCCACCTTGTGATGTCATGAAGTGGTATTCAGGTTAATGAAGATGTATAGGGTTTGATCACATCAGCGTGTTTTCTGTTTGAGAGAAGAACTCAGCCTATGCAGGATTTGTGTGTTAAACATGTGTGAATGAAACAAAACACAACTCCCGGTATGTTTTCGATGAGCGAACAACATTATGTAGACAAGGAAATGGCAATATTTTTAAACGTGGCAAAAACATACCCATTCAAAGACCTAAAGTGTCACAGATTTCAGTGTAATCATGTGTTTTGTAGGCTACTGTTATCTGAGTATAAGATAACTGAGAGAATAAAGACTTCACCACCTTTGCCCCTCTCTCACAGGGTACAAACCAGCACCTCGCCCTGGTTACAAGCGGCCGCCCCCCAATGGATGTGGGTCTCCACTGTTTGGGTTTCAGGTAGGAAAACTCCTTGATTTTTAACTAGTGACAATGGAGTTGTGTATAATGTACTAACTTGTCATTTTGGAGAAAAGGCACCCAAAGAACCACTATTGTAAAATCCACTTTAGGACATTAGGCATCTTTTTTTCTACTGGGTGTCTTTTCACGTTTTGTCCGACTGTGTACCTCGGCATCTTTTCAACAAGTCTATCACGACTCAAAAGTGTTGAAAAGTGTAGTTTGTTTTGCACAACATTATATTAATATACTGGGTGGCAGTAGCTCAGTTTTTGTCCACTGATCGTGTCCTGATTGTCTCCCTCTAGTTTGACATAGGCATTCCCTCCATGACTAAATGCTGTAACCAACACGACCGCTGCTACGACACCTGTGGACGTGAGAAGAGAGACTGTGACGAGCAGTTCCAGGACTGTCTGGAGACCATCTGCAAAAATGTGCAAAGAACTCTTGGACTGACCCAGAGCGTTCAAGGTGAGGATTGTACTGTAAAGTAATACAAAATGTTTTCTAAAAAAAAAACTTCACTTAAACAGTTTGTCTACTACGTGCATTTATTTACAGCTCTGGAAGAAAATAAGAGACCACTGCAAAATGATCAGTTTTTCTGATTTTACTACTTATAAGTATGTGTTTGGGCAAAAGGAACATTTTTGTTTGAGTCTATAAACTACTGACAACATTTCCCTCAAATTCCGATTTAAAATGATCATTTAGAGCATTTATTTGCAGAAAATGACAAATGGTCCAAATAACAAAAAAAGATGCATGTTTTCAGACCTCAAACAATGCAAAGAAACTAGGTCAAATTCATTTTAAAACAACATAATACTAATGTTTACACTTAAGAAGAGTTCAGAAATCAATATTTGGTGCAATAACCCTTATTTTTAATCACAGCTTTCATGTGTCTTGGCATGCTCTCCACAAGTCTTTCACATTGTTCTTGGGTGACTTTATTCCACTCCTGGTGCAAGAACTGAAGTAGCTCAGCTTTGTGTTTGTGTTGTAATTCAACAGCTGTAATACATGTAGAGATGCTGATTTCAGAAAAAAATGCAGTGGTCTCTTATTTTTTTTCCAGAGCTGTAGATCAGTGTTTCCCAACCTTTTTTGTCTTGTGTAGCCTTTTTGTCATACCTCGAGTACCCCCTCACTCATACGTGTTGATAATTCTCCAAAAGTAGAACATGACACAACGGATTATTAAATGAAAATAATTGTATTTCATCTCCTTAATTTGAAAATTTAATTCTCAGGCATTTTCTCTCTTTTCTTTAGCTCAAATTAGAATTTAAAAAATTCAAAAAAATCTCCCCCTGCACCTGGCAGCAACACTGCCGAGTACCCCCTGCAGTGTGCTCGCGTACCCTTGGTTGGGAAACACTGCTGTAGATCACTCTTTTTGGAGCCCCAATGTTGTTGTAATATCACACTGTTTCCACAAGAGGGCACGAGTGTTTATTTCCTCAGTATAGCCTTCTCATGGATACTTCATGAACCTACTACGTGGATCTATTAAAATAAGTTACCCTTGGTAGCCTTGATGCTTATAAATAACAAAAACAAAATAAATTTGAAAATTTGAATGATATTACTTAAATATAGAATCTTCTATATTCAGTTTTATCAGTAAAAATGTACCCAGAATCAGACTGTTTTAAACCAGTAATCCGATAATTGGTTGTTGTGCTGCAGCAGTAAAGAGTAAAGTTTACTATTCTCGGAAATGTCTTAACTTCCCCCTTTCTCTGCAGCTTGTGAGTCAGCCGTGACTTTGCTCTTTGATGCCGTCATGCACCTGGGCTGTAAACCGTACCTGGACAGCCAAAGAGAGTCCTGCGTGTGTGAATATGAAGTGAAGAAGGAGCTGTGAATCATAAACTGCTGCTGCTGCTTTTACTACCACCATTTTTTTTATTATAATAGTGGATTTCGCAACAACTGGAAACCTCTGAGTGAACTTCCCCAAAACTTCAATGATATTTTTAGACACATTATTTTACTATAAAAACACGGACTGTAAATTATTGTTTTTCTGCTAATAAACTGTTTGTGTATATGTAGAATTTAATAAAAACTAAAGTAATAATACCCCTGATGTGTAAGAAATTCTATTTTTTTTAGATTTTTAAAGTTATTAACACATTTACACACGCATTGGGTTGGGTTACAGTTACATTTAACCTTGAGTAGTTTAGTTTCACTTTGTTTATCTCGCTTCAATAATGATTTAAAAGGTTTGAACTGCTGATTAATGCTTGTAGCAAATCGCGCAGGCGAATACGGAAGTCTTATTGCAGTTTTTTGTATTGACGTGTGTGAATGTGTTAATAACATATTCACACACGCATTGGGTTCGGTTACAGTTGCATCTAACCTTGAATAGTTTAGTTTCACTTTGCTTATCTCGCTTCAATAATGATTTAAAAGTTTTGAGCTACTGATTAATGATTGTAGCAAATCGTGTAGGCGAATACGGAAAGGTTATTGCAGTTTTCTTTATTGACGTGTGTCTCATCCAATCAGGTGTTACGTCAAAGCCTCGCATCCAATCCCGTTGAGGGGCGGGGCGTACGTGTGCGTGGGGTTTGACGCCGCACTTTGCCTCGGTCAGTCGGGAGTAAAAGTTTCTGTGGCGATGTCAGGTGTGACAGGAGAAGACATTCCGGGTAAGTGCCCGTTTTAGTGCTTTATGATCTATTCCCCGCACATTTATGAGGCTATGAGAAGACGCTTTTGTAGGCTGTAGCCATAGCACACAAAGAAACTCTAAATCCACCACGATTCAAGTAAACAAACAGGGCAAATGTGTAAAAAAAAGTGATTCTTTGTTTTCAGGGGGTGTAGCCATGGACAGCCTGGCTTCTACGGACAGTGCTGGTAAGTGGCTCTTCTACAGCGAATAAATGACCAAAATTGCATCCTTGTAAGGGCTTTTAGACTTGGTATGAAGTTTCCAAAAACAACAAAAACCCTGGTACTCGCTAGAACTGTTTGACAAACCTGATTCGACAGGTGTGACGCCAAAGGTTTATTTTTTACACCTGGGGAACCACAAGACACAGACAGACAAAGGCCAATGAACCACACAGTATTTAAACATGTTATAACACGGTTATTATATACACGTGTGTAATGGGAATTGTATTATTTCTTATTTATTCTTTTATTTCATAGGGACAGTGCATATTAATGAACATCTACAACCTTGCATTGTAAATATTCCAGATTATAGCAAAATGCTTATCTGTCGTCCTTAGGCAGGTGACACCACTGTAAAACAATAACAAGTGACAGTAGCAACATACACTAAAAGTGTCCACAAGTCTGGTTTTCCTTTAGCCACTGCTTAAAGTGTGATTTGAAGTGGTCAGTGTCGGAGTCGCTCTTATTGTTTGTTCGAATATAGTACATATGTGTGGGACCTCACAGTTCCCCTGAGTCGTGGCCCTAGTTCCCATCCCACTGACAGTTTTTGTTTTTATAAAATCCTGTAACAGAGGGAGGCAAGCCAATGCAAAACTTTATATATAAAACATCCATATTTGAAATGAACAAAATTATTAAAATTAAGCAAGTTGTACTTGTCTAAAGTAGTGCACTGCTGAACTGAGAATGGTTTCATGTCCAATATTTGTACAGCTTTTTAAAAAAGTGATTCAACTGGTTTGAGTGTTGTGCCATGTGGTTCTGCAGATCTCTATATGAGACAGAATCCTGGAGCGTAAAAACATTCATGCCGCACATAGAGTCATAAAGGATCTTGCTTGTCTAAAATTCAGTTTTTGTGAGGGGCTTAATGTGTTTCTTAAATGTCAATGTCTTGTCAATTATAACCCAAATATGTGGTATACACCTCAAAAGCAACTTTCATGAATACAGACATATGTATGCCAAACTATTCAAGCCACATGTTTTGACACAGCATGACTCTGGGCTTTATGCTTCATCTAACCTACATTTTCAGGTGGGTGGGGCAAGCAGGTGTAACTCTTAGTATTGCTTTTTGCCATCTTTCTCCAGCTGTCAGCCGCCCATTGAACGCCATGAGGACTCTAAGCTGTTGAAACAAAGGCTGCTTGACCCCACACCATCATAGTTGTACTGCTGCTTAACAAAAAGCAGAAGCAGCACAAGAGCAACAAAAAGCCCTGATAGCCCATTCTGTAGTGTTCTGTATAGTTTTGTTTTAAACCAAATGTATAAATAATTTAATCTGTAAATATTTAAGTCATTATCTGTAAAAAATAATACTTAAATTCACATTCATGTGTTTTTAAGCAGGCACAAAGAACATGACAGAGACAGATACAGCTTGGAGGTAAAATTATTATATGTAATTCATCATAATAAATATGAGAAGTGAAGTGTCACTCACTGTGTAATTCTTGTGTGTTCTGCAGGCCTTTAGCTTTGGATCCGAATGAGGAGTATAAAATGAACCGTAAAAGACGAGGACTTGCGATTATTTTTAACCAAGAACACTTTTACTGGCGTATGGGAATGTCCATAAGACATGGAACTAATGCTGACCGTTATAATTTAGAAAAAAGGTATTTATTTTTAAAAATATATATATTTATAATGCGTATGTTTGATGTTGGAGGCCTGGTACATTTTATCTGGTGTTTCTGTTACTTATTAGACTAAAAGCCTTGAATTTTGAAGTTAAGGCTTATGATAATTACAAACAGATGGAGATCTTGGATATACTAAGTGAAGGTAAACTCACCTGTTCTGAACAATACTGAATCTAGACTTTATTTGGAGCCCTTTTTATGAAATCTTTAACTGATCCCAACAGCTGCACAGTCCAACCACGCAGATGCAGACTGCTTTATGCTCGTCTTTCTCAGTCACGGTGAACAGGATCATATTTATGCGTATGATGGAAAGATGAGCATTCAGGACATCACTGCCATGTTCAAAGGCGACAAGTGCCAGAGTTTGGCAGGAAAACCAAAAATCATCATGTTACAGGTAGGTAACAAAAACCAAACATCCTCTCACAAATTACTGCAGTGTTTTTGTCAGCGTGCATTATTCTGGTGTCGGCGCAGGCGTGTCGTGGAGATAAACACGATAACCCAGTGAAACCGTGCGATGACGTGGACAATATGATAAAAACCAATGAGGTGGTGGTGGACGCCAGCGCTGTCTACATGCTGCCTGCAGGAGCGGACTTCGTCATGTGTTACTCAGTCGCTGAAGGTTGGACAGATCTTTGTCTTATGTGCTAGCTCACTGTTTCAAAGCTATCAGTTATTTTGTTCAAATCATAAAAGACACACAAATCTATTCCAATTCAAATTAATTAAAATGACTTAAGTTACTTAAAGGAGAATTAACGTTTTTTACAATCTGAGCCTTATTTCGGGAATAAAACAAGTTTTACTCACCCATAGCACTTTGGTGTCATTTGGAGCATTTCCGGAGATGTTTTAGATTTGCGATATCCGTAACGTGAGTTCTCGGGGCATATATTTGCGGTCTCCAAATAACACAAACTTTGGCACTTTTTAAATCATAGAAGCTCAATGTCTTAGTCTACGCTTTTGTTTGAGTCAAAAGTGGCCTGTAATCCGAGATTTAGCCATAGTTTCGAGTAGATGAGGAGGACAGTGCGCATGTGCGGAGTCACAGTTTATTTTGCTCTCAGCTCTCGGGACCCAAACATGAAACGCAAAGCTGTAAATTATGGATAAATCTCAGATTACAGGCCACTTTTGACTCAAACGAAAGCGTAGACTAAGACATTGAGCTTCTATGATTTGAAAAGTGCGAAAGTTTGTGTTATTTGGAGACCGCAAACATACAACACATGTGGCAACATTTGCCCCGAGAACTCGCGTTACGGATATCGCTAAACTAAAACATCTCTGGAAGTGCTCCATATGACACCAAAGTGCTATGGGTGAGTAAAACAACTTGTTTTATTAACGAAATAAGGCTCAGATTGTAAAAAAACGTAAATTCTCCTTTAAGTATGTGGCATTATTTAATTGGCCCCCATCATTGGCTTTAGTCAATGAAGAGGGCTAGTGTTCTTATCTTATCTCTTGTTCTTCCTCGGTTTCTTGCTTATTATTATTATTATATTATTATTATTATTATTATTTTTCCGCCCCAACGATCGCAATTCTGACCTCCTGAACATCAATGAAAAGTCCCACAACCTGGGTCCAGATCGACCGATCCAGTGAAAAATTTGATAAACTGGGCATCACGCTAGCGGCTTTAATATTTATTATGCCTCAAAATTAGCATTAGCGTTAGCACTGAGACACAGACATCTCTCTTTCTAAATACAAACGTGTCCTCTGCTGAAGTATTCATTTTATTTATGAACTTTTTAACATAACAGTGACATCCACCTGCAGCTTCCTGTTGACTGCTTATTGTTATGTATTTATTAATTTTACTATAACCCGGCAAAAGCCTCACTGAGATAAAATTGGACAGGAAGTAGTGACGCCAACAGTGTCGCCAGGGCACTATCTGCTGCATTTCAGATCATCACATCATTCTATAAAACAAAATGCATTAATACAGATGGGTCAGCTAAAATTAATATTAATAATAATTGACAATACCAGGTTCAACATTTGTGAATTTACTTTTTGGATATTTCATGGCAAAGTACAATGTAATCAATAGGGAAATTTGGAGCATGACATTATCACATTCTACAATCTGAAATGAAAAAATGAAAACCTTCTAAAACGCTCTTTTGCACATTTCTAAAGGTTATTATTCCCATCGAGAGACCATCAACGGATCCTGGTATATTCAAGATTTTTGCGAGCTGCTTGGAAAGTACGGAGAGACTCTGGAGTTCACGGAGCTGCTCACGCTGGTCAACAGAAAAGTGTCCATGAGGAGCGTGGGTAACGCCTCCGATCGCAGCGCCATCGGGAAGAAGCAGGTGCCTTGTTTTGCATCGATGCTCACGAAAAAACTGTACTTTAGACCGAAACCAGCCGACAAGTGAACCTGAGCTGATCCACATTCCAGATTTTCAGATTTAAAGTGTATCTATATGATGTGTGAATCAGGGGCGGCGCCAATGCATCCACAAAGCTCCCCCAAAGATTTTTGTCCTGTTTTCATTGGACATACAGTCTCGAATCTGTCTAAAACTGTCCAAATGGCACCAACAGAGCGATCAAAATGAGACTACAAAAAAACTATAATTCCATAAATAAATAAATAGAAAAATACTTTATTGAATAGAAAATTAACAATGAAATTTAATAAATACAGCAGTAATTTATCATTTATAGTGATGTGTTGTACAGATGTAAATCACTATGGGGGCTAACTACAGCTCTGGAAAAAACCAAGAGACCACTGCAAAATGATCAGTTTTTCTGATTTTACTACTTATAGGTATGTGTTTGGGCAAAAGGAACATTTTTCTTTGAGTCTATAAACTACTGACAACATTTACCCCAAATCCAAATAAAAATATTATTGTTTAGAGCATTTATTTGCAGAAAATGACAAATGGTCAAAATAACAAAAAAGATACATGTTTTCAGACCTCAAACAATGCAAAGAAACAAGATCAAATTCATTTTAAAACAACATAATACTAATGTTTACACTTAAGAAGAGTTCAGAAATCAATATTTGGTGCAATAAGCCTTATTTTTAATCACAGCTTTCATGAGTCTTGGCATGCTCTCCACAAGTCTGTCACATTGTTCTTTTTATTCCACTCCTGGTGCAAGAACTGAAGTAGCTCAGCTTTGTGTTTGTGTTGGAATTCAACAGACGCTGGAATGGAATGGCTGTAATAAGACTTTATTGATCTCACACAGGAGAAATTCACTTGCCACATTAGCTCCAGGCAGCTTAGTGCAAAAGAAAGAACAAGAACAACAACAAAATGTAAAAAAATTGCACGTTTACACTCTATAGTAGAGTTTTACAGTCTGATAGGGGATGAAGGATCTGCGGTAGAGATGCTGATTTCAGAAAAAAATCCAGTGGTCTCTTATTTTTTTCCAGAGCTGTATATTTAGACTTGTTTAAAACGGCAAAGCAAACATGGTAGGAGGTGAGGGCTCACATCCAAAAAAGGCTCTAATTTTAACATGTAAATGTGTGTACCCTCCATAGCTCCTCCAACCAAAAATTTCTGATGCCGCCCCTGGTACGAATCCACATTTTATCATATTATGGAGTGTATTTCACTTGACATTGAGGTAGTTTTGTTGTAAACATGCTGACCAATGTTAATACGTTGTACTTTTGTGAATGATCTTGAGCAGGGCGAAAAGACCTGCCTGTCCTGGTTATTGTTTTATTAGGGGCGATTAGCGATGATTGTGAAAGTCTCACATCATCAGAGCATTTACGTGTAATGCCATTGAAAAAAGGGAATTACTGTACTGTGTATTTTAATGCTGTAGCCTGTGACAGTACTGTATCAAGTTTGTTTAAAATTGTCTTTGTTTAGATTAAGAACCTCAGGGAACATAGAGGATTACTGGAGGTGCATTTAGACCAAATATAAACCTACGACTCATCACTCAGGAAGACATACAGTACCAGCATACAGTTATTTGATTTTGACAGTACAATAAACATGTTTCACTTAACTTTTTTTTTTCATTGTGGTAATTTAAGAATGCCATTTTGTTAATTTGCGGTGCAAGATTGATTATAATGTGAGTGTAACTATATTGAACAGAACAGAGTCAAGAGAAAAAGGAAAAATAGAATCTGACATGGTATTTTCCATCACCTCTGATGGCGTGTTTATTCAAGAACAGATTTGACAGAAGTGGGATTAAACATCTAAACTCTGCCCACAGCTACATTTCAAACAGAGTGGCTAAACTGGGAAGTACCTGGAGAACTAAAGGAGGAGAGGCCGGGTCAGGAGGTAAAAGGAACAGTGTGATGGGTCTAATGCAGGAGTGTCAAACTCATTTTAGTCCGGAGGCCGTATCCAACCTACTTTGATCTCAAAGGGGCCGGATCAGAAAACTCATGGCAAATATACTCCAAAAATAGAAATTATAGAAATGCAAATCTATTACATAAGTCTTTTTTATTTGATAAACTCTTTCTTTTACAAAATATAATAATATGAACAACCTCAAACTTAAAGAAAAATGCAATTTGAACTCAAGCGTACAGGTTTCCGATTCACCTCCGTGAACAAATAGGAATTAGTCCATTTTTCTTGGAAAATCCTGCACTCGGTGTCCACTTTTCTCATTTTTGACATTTTTCTGATGAGGGTGTCACGGTCAACAGTCAAAACGATGGTCCTTTAAGAGCATTTGGAAAGAGGCGAGTCTTCATTTGTGCTGCTCTGGTGGGAGGGGCCACGCACAGAGGCGCTGGAGATGCTGCTATGCTAAACTGCACAGAAAAGAGGTGCAGAAAATTACCAGAAAAATTTAATTAGAAAATTAAAATATTACAAAATAATAGAAAATCGGCCGAGGGCCAGATTAAAGGTCTTGGAGGGCCGGATCTGGCCCCCAGGCCACATGTTTGACACCCCTGGTCTAATGCGTATCTAGATTTCAAACTTTTTAATAAGGGCAGTCCTGCTTGATGTCACGTTGTACTTGAAATTGCTGGTGTTCAGGTGACATCACATTTTATTGTTCAATAATATTTAATATAGGTGGGGGCAGCTAAACTACAGTTAGAATGTAGGTTTTTCACCAATAGAAATTATTACATTAAACATTTGTGATTAAACTTGTGGACATTTTATGGCCGAGTACAATGTTTTTACTAACGGAATCTGTCTCTTACCCCCTCTGAGTATGACACTAAACAATTAGTAGTTACAGTGCCCAGTGTTTACCTAGTTTTGCACTAAAACTGCAGTAGACAATGCTAATTAACACTATATGCAAAGTTTAGTAGCAAAAAGTTGATTTAGTGTTCCACTTTGAAGAATCCTTTACTGAGAACATATATATTTTTAGCAGTGAATATTTATAAATCAAAAAAAGATGATTCCATTTCTTTTATTGCAAAAAAAGGTTTATTAAAAGTTTGTGATTGTTATGTACAAAGACAACTTGTGCAGTCTTATTTTAATATGTATGCATTATCAAACAGGGACTCTAAACAAGCTATGACGACTAAAATATGTAATAGGCGGGGCTACAAGTCTTGCTTCAAAATGTTGCTCATTTTATTAATTAATTTTAAAGGGACAGTGTTCTCTGAAGAACATATCTGTAAATGCACCAGATTTTGGCTAATAGTAGTCCCCCGACATAATACATTGTCGCCCTAAAAAGATTTAAAACTACGTGCATACAAAACCTTTTCCATGCACAGCCATTGCCACACATGCAACAGGCAGACGCATGACGGAACAAGAGCCTATAGACAAACGTGAACTGGAGACAAGACATCAGATGAAGCATTCCTGTTAAAACCTGCTGAGCAACTTAGAAGGAAGTTAAACGTGTGCCAGGACTTGTCTCCGTCTGTTTCACTTTGTAAAAATCCTCAGCATCTGGATGTAAGCAATCATAAACAAATTAAAACAGCCGTACAAAAATATAGTCAAGCAAACATTAAAGGTGCACTATTTAACGTTTCTGATGGAGAACCTGCCACCTCCTTGTCCTCATGATGTTGGTGCTTTGCCTGGAATACTCCACAGTAGAGCATTAAACACATCTGTCTCTATGAAAACAAGCAGGTGACACCAGCAGGCCAGATTACTGGTCAAATCTGTGGAGAAGTGAGACCCAGCATAGTGCACCTTTACTGTTTTACAACTGGCCACGACCTTTATCAGAAAGGATTTGGTTTTAGGTATGTACTGTAGAGTGTGCTGCACTGTGCTAAACATTTTCAAACTAGGATGATTAAAACAGGACAAAACCTGGTTAATCAGGGCTTCAAAAGGTCTGAATTTGAATATTAAATACATCTTGATGTAATAGCCTCACAAAAATCAGGATTTTAAAATACCCTGTGAATATCTGCAACACAAATTCACATCAACACAAAACAATATGTTATAATATAAATTGTATGTACTGTATATGTATATGTATAATGTATAATGTATAATACATGATGTAAATTGCCCCTGCATTTTGGATATCATTTTGTGTACTGAAGACAGGATTTCTTTTCAGAACTTGGGGCTTTCCTGAAATCTTTCAATTTTTTCTTCAGCACATTCTTCACAAACTGCCACCTGACTGGTGCAAAAGTATTATCAATATTTACCACAGGCACTGCCCCACCAAAACAAACATAAAAAGTAACCTGTCATGTGCACTTTAAAGCACAGAGGGCAAGTAGAGATTCTGTCGCTTATACACAAGCATATCGTTTTATGTAGGCAGTATATCATTTCTTTTTTCTTTTTTTTTAACATTAATTAAAAAAATCTTTTAGACTGAGTCTGAATAACCTAATGTTCATCAAGGCAGTGAAAATTCCTTTGAAAGAATGTACATCGACCAACACACAAAAAGCACAGTTCCATTTCCTTGAATAGCAAAAAAGAGTTTTAATAACTTTTATTCCTAGTGGCAGCATCAAATGTATGCAAGGCATTTTCAAATTATACAGGCAAGTAAACAAGTAAGAGTCATCTTTGCATTATCAAATAGAAGGAAGTGAAACTTTAGGAAGTGTAAACATGTCAAAATGATGAAAATGTGTCATACAAGTGTTTCTGCTGTTTCAGTGTAACGTTCATGGCTTTATCTGCTCCACTGGGAGCTGAAGTTGAGTAGGGTATCTCAGGCGTCTCAGATCTTCCTCCACCTAAAAGAAAGAATTCTTCACTTGTGAAAGCTTCTTTTAATTATGTTTGGGTTGAAACATGAGATAAGACAGAGGGATAAAACCTGCTGAGCGACGTTAACCAACCTGTGCCAGTTCCTCTCTTAGACTGTTGTATTTTGTTACGTTGAATTTAGCCTGGGAAGCTCCTTTGTAAAAGTATCTCAGAAACTGTCTGTCCTTGGCATCTGTATATAAGTAATCCTGAAGAAAAACACACACATTATTACTGCACATTATTATATTTCACAGCTAAGAAAGGGTCGAGACTCAAGAGGCTCAAACATTTACAGAAAATGTGCACTAATGTCTACTGATTTAGATTAAAAATGATGTTTAAAGGACCTGTAGCCTGCACTCTTACGGTTTTTAAAAGGTTCTACAATCACAGTGTCATCTGGTTTGGGTTGCCAGTGCCTAAACCTGCAGATAATGGGAGACATGCAATTTTTTACTCAGTTTTTCTCACGTGAAAGCTCCAGAATTCCTGACCTGCAGAGGCTGTACTAGCACTGATTCAGAATTGGCTGCAGGTGCTGGAGTTTAGGCAGTGACCGTTCAGATCAGAGGGAGTCCTTTTAGGTTTAAACCAAATGTACTCTATTTTGAAACTGGCAATCCAAAAGAAAGACTCATGTGAGACTCATGTGTGTCCAATGTTTTTGTAAATAAAAATAAATCAGCATTAGAATTGTATTAGTAAAAGCAATATTTGATTTGAACATGTTTACTTCATATCTGGGGAGACAGATATGAAGTAAACGTCAATCATTTTTATACAATTACAGGTCTAAATGTGTGGAGTGCGCCGAGACTTGCCTGTTTGGTGAGGACGTAGTATGCGAACGCCCCCATACTGGTGGCATAAGTGATGAAATACGTGACGGGCTCCATGACGTCCCAGGAGTAGACCCACCAGGTGAGCCAGGCCAGAGCCCCGCCCTGCACCGAGAGCAGAGCCATCCCCGTCCACAGGGCTTTGGACGAGTGGAACTCAGCTCTACGCGACACTTCTGCCTTCATCTGGAAATAACAGATGCTTTTTTATTTATAGAAAAACGATTAGAACCACATTTTCTTTTCAAAAAATGATTGTTTACATGACATTTTGATACTTTGCAGCTGATGTCCTTAGAGGTGTGAAGCGAACGGAAGACTCTGCTCTGTCGGAAGTGCTGTTCCTCAAGTTGGACTTTAGTCTGAGCTTTATTTTAACACAATTTGACCTGACTTTGTTGCTTTATGTTGTTAAACCAACAAGGCTCTCTCTAATAGCATTACCGTCACAAGCGAGTGAGCATTACCGAACAGTTTTTCAGTTAGTCACTCACTGTTTTTGTTGAAAATCAAACTCCTAAACAGGACCTTGAACGTTCGTGTTTATCAGAAGCTCTTGAAAAATTTCAGACCATCTTATAAACATTTTTTGGCAGTGTTTGTGATGGAATGTTCAGTTACCATGGTGACGCAAAGCACATTTACAAACATCTCCCCCAGCCTAAAGTCACAGCAAAGTATCAATACAGTATTTAAAAAGGTGCACTGTGTAACTTTTCAGGTAGAGGAGTCACCACAATACGGCATGATTAAACTTATTCATCTCCATGACAACAAACATATGACAGCACTATAGGCCACCTTATGGGTCAGATCTATGGAGAGGTGACCCCCCCTCACACCTCAAAATATTGATTTCTGAACTCTTCTTAAGTGTAAACATTAGTATTATGTTGTTTTAAAGTGAATTTGATCTTGTTTCTTTGCATTGTTTGAGGTCTGAAAACATGTATCTTTTTTGTTATTTTGACCATTTGTCATTTTCTGCAAATAAATGCTCTAAACGATAAAATTTTTATTTGGAATTTGGGGGAAATGTTGTCAGTAGTTTATAGACTGAAACAAAAATGTTCCTTTTGCCCAAACACATACCTATAACTAGTCAAATCAGAAAAACTGATGATTTTGCAGTGGTCTCTTATTTTTTTCCAGAGCTGTATTGTGCATATTATAATCTATGACACCTGTGGAATGGGAGTAGAAGTTTGAGAGGAGAAATGAGAAGGGAAACAACTAGTTACCTTCTCCAGTGGGGACAGCTCCTGTTTGAGTGAGTCTAGTTTCTCCAGCAGCTCTCGTTCTTTCCGTAGGTGATGTTCTGGGAGATTTAGGGCAGTGTGCAGCAAGTGGACCATGTCCTTCATGTCCTCCATCACTATAGTGTGTTCACTGGAAATGGCCACTGCAGAAGAAATGTGAATTTATAGAGCACCTTTCACATTTTTACACATTAAACATATTCAATTTCATAAAAAAGAAAATCCAGAAACATTATAACACAATACATTAAGGCAGTGCTTCTCAAATAGTGGGGGGGGGCCCCCCTGGGGGGGCGCAGTGTGATGCCAGGGAGAAACATGCTTTTTTGCCATACTGTACTAGAACTAAGTGTAATTGCACATCAACAACAGTAGTTGGCAGTGGCGCTCTCATTGTTGCTCTGGGGCAGGGGTCGGCAACCTTAAAGGGATAGTGCAGTTTTTTTTATGTTAATCTGTACGGGTTTCCTTCTAAAAGTTACGTGTGTTGACACCGGCTTACCTCTGACAGTCCCATAGCCTGTTCACCTTCAGCGGATGTCTACGCCGAAGTTTACAAGTGAACAGGCTGATAGAGTTAACATGGGTGTAGTGATACGAGTGGAGAGAGACAATACGCAAATGCGAAATACGCTGCTGAATGTTTTGTGGACAACTGTTTCGGACGCAAATATATCACCTTTCTAACAAATGTTTTGTTTTGAGAAGAAAAACAAGCTTTATTTCATGTTCCAGGGAAGTTACCGGACCTACTTATGTGGGCTCCAGAAAGCGAGCCGAACCGGGATCAGCTGAGCGTGTCAGAGGTAAGCCGGTGTCAACACACGTAACTTTTAGAAGGAAACCCATACAGATTAACATAAACAAAACGCACTATCCCTTTAAATACGCGATATACAGAGCAGACTCACCATCAGCAGAACATCCTCTGTCACAGAAAAAACATGTATATTCCACTGAGTCATGTCCTTTAGTCCGACAGAAGCTGACGCATCAGCGGCACAAGGAGAGAGCGTTTTTTTTTTTTCAGCGCTTTTAGTTTATGCAAATGGGCCATGTGATTTTAAGTTTTGTTTCTGTAAAACGTAAACAAATGTGCGCAAAGCTGCATTAAAAACACATTAATATTTGAGTCCTCAGTGCAGAGTGCAGTCTTTGTAGTAAGTTTCTTTCTTTTTTGTTTTTAATGTTAATAAAGGATACAATGTTATGCAGAGGTGTACTAATAACAATTTACTAGACAAATAATTCCATTTATAGTCACGCGCAGGGAGGGGGGCATGAAATTTTTTCTTCTTCCTGAGGGGGGGCGTCATAGAAAATAATTGAGAAGCACTGCATTAAGGCTACGTTCAGACTGCAGGGCTTAATGCTCAATTCGGATTTTTTTGTGAAATCTGATTTTTTTTTGCGAAGTGCGACTGTGTGCACTGTGTGTTTTGTGGGGCAGCAGCAGCAACGTCCGTAGAAAATAATGTGTTGGTGCGTGGAGAGTGGTGGGATTGCTATGTGCTTTGCTGCTTCACTGACATGGACTTCATACACAATTTTCGTATGACGAGAAGAACGTTTGTGTACATTTGTGAGCCCCTACTTGTACCACTCTCGCTTGTTGATGACGTGTAGGTCGGATGAATGCGACCTGGCCGTTCAGACTGAAGACGCATCTCAAAAGATCAGATATGTATCGGTTTTAGGAGCATATATCCAAGTGGCCTGGGTCGCATTTGAAAAAATCAAACGCGTGTTGTTCAGACTGTCATTAAAAGATCAGATACAGGTCGCATAGAGGCAAAAAAAAATCAGATTTGGGTCACTTCAGGCTGCAGTGTGAACGTAGCCTATAACACAATACAGCCAGTATAAACACCAGTATATACAAAATAAATAAAACACAGAAGGCAATTAGAACAGGTCAGCAAAGAAAGGGAAATCTATACAAGTCTTTAAATCAGTTTTTAATGACTCAACAGATCTTGCTGTTCTAAGATTGAGTGGGGTGCATTCCATAATTTAGGTACAACATATCCAAACGCTCCGTGATACCCTTGTTTTAAACTTAGTCTGTGGAATATTTAAAGATCCCATGACATGGTACTTCTTGATGCTTTTATATGGCTCCTTAATGGTTCCCTAATACTGTAAATGAATCCTTCTTCAAAATCAACACTCAGTGCATGAGAAACAGAGATAAGATGAGAAAGAGTATTTTTTCTCTCTCTGGAACACTCCATAATGGGCCTTGTTGCTTGAATGCAAATGAGGAGAAAAGAGCTGGCCAATAGTAGAGGGTGGGGGTGTGGCCAAACTCCGCTTTCGGCTCTGAGCCCTCAGCTGATCCATTTCCTTGTTTTTGCACGGGGGGAGAGATTTGAAGCGTTCCATTGAAAAATAAACACATTTCCACATAAAATAAAATTAAACCACTGCTGTTCAAAGGTCCAGAGGCTCAGATAAAGGACTTCCGAGCCTAGAAACACTCGGACGTGCATCCAGGCAAATAAAAAAACGCATTTCGCATTGCCTAGCGCATTCGCAGTCCAAACTCACTGGGCGTGATTTACACAGACGCTGAGTACAGACAGACGGGGGTGGAACTGCATTTGCATTTCTTTTTTCGATCTGACGTCAATAAGGTGCCTTGTTCAAAATCGCCCGTTTGAGCTCAGATTTTTTGTAACGCAGAAAAGGATCGCAAATGCTCAGTTTAGACATTTCACAACTTTTAACCATGGGGGGGGGGGCCCTAAACAGGGTAGGGGAGCTCACATTAACGTTCAAAAACCTCAGAAAGTGAAAATTTCATGCCATGGGACCTTTAAGAGCAGACGTAGACTATGACCTGGCAAATGCCTCCGGAGAAGGTCGGACAGGTAACTTGGGGCCTGTCCACGGAGAGTTCTGTGGGCTCAGGATTTTCAAATGAATGCGTACCTCTTGTTTTTTTAAAATGCGTACCTCTCTCAGGAGAATGGACATCATGCACACGGTCATTGATGACCAGCTTGAAGTCCTTGTCCAGAAAAGTTTCTAAGAGAGTACTGATTGCAACTCGCTCTCCATCTGCAAAAAAAAAAAAAAAGTAGAAGAGAATTTGAGATAGTATCAGTAATAAGCAGTGATAACTTTGTTGGGAGTGAATGACTAGCAGGCCTGTCATGAGAACAAACTTTGAACCATGATATACTGGAATAAACGATAATGAAACTACTTTATGCCACTCACAATACCAATAAAAGCAGGATAATCTGAGTAAACCAATTCAAATAGACAGGCTTATTAAAAAAGTACAAATAAATAACAGAATGGAGCAATAATTAGCCACAGAAGTAAGATATTCTACTGTCTACAGCTCAAAATACCCAAAATGTCCACATTTTTGCAAAGAAATTGTACACACGATAAATATTGAACCCCAAAACATACAGTTCCAGCTTTAATATAGTGAAGTTGATAATATTAATTATTGTGACAGGCCCGCTTGGAGCTTATCTGTAGTCATTTCCAGGGTTGTTGTCTCTTCAATGCATTGTGCACCTTTCCCATCTAAATGTTAATCAAGAATAAATCAAGCCGGTGTTCTTTATACATTGTGTTTTGAGACATAAAACCCAAGTTGATTTTAGAAAGCCTCATAACAAGACTTTATGGATTAATGATCTGTGAAATTACATCGTACGCGCAAGGAGCCAGTTACTCAAGGCTGCTGCTCAAAACTTGAAAAACCAGAAGTCAGGTCCAAGGGGTGTAAAGCTTAAAAATGTAAGTAATGTGTGTGGGTGGGTCCATATCGCATTGTGGGACTAAAAACTTTACGCACAATTCATGGGGATCTGCCTCTGTTATGGGGACAAAAAGGAACAGTGACAAATGAAACCACTTTGCGCTGTCTGCAGCTAATTTTATTCCTCGTCAGCCCGTTAAAGAACCCATATTACGCTGTTTTCTGATGTTATAATGTTATCTTAACATAAAACATACCTAGAATTGTGTTTTGTTTCATTCACACATGTTCAACACCCTGCATATTTAGGCTGTGTTCTTTTCTCAAACAGAAAACACTCTGTTCCACCTTGAGATGCGATGTGGTAATACAGGGAGTGCTCCACTGTGTTTTTAAACTCCACACACCTTCACTAGAATCATTTGGATCGTTTCAGCCCTGGAATTGGCCGTCGCTTCTGAATAAAAGGTAAAACGTAGCTGATCACTTATATACTACCACTATGTGATGTCACAAGGTGGAACAGAGCATTTTGAGCTCTGGAAATTGAAGAAATGTTGAATTAATAAAATTAATAATTTTTTACACTTAAATCATATTTTTACCTTGACTCCTACCTTGAGAAGTCATGCAGTAAGACAGAAACTCCACTGTGTTTTTAATCTCCATATGCCTTAAAGGGATAGTTCGTGTTTTTTTTAAATGTGAATCTGTATGGCGTCCCCTTCAGCAGTGTCGTGCATTAACACTGACTTACCCCTGACAGTGTCCTCTGAGCCGAGTTCTGCCCCGGTTCTGGAGCTGACGAAAGTAGGTCCGGCAAGTTAGCGGGGACAGTTAATAAAGCTTATTTTTCTTCTCAAAACAATATTTGTCCAAAAAGTGATATATTTGCACATGAAAAAGTCAGCAGTCTAAATGGCTTGGTGCTATTTTCTCTCGAGTCGTATCACTACGCTCCTATTATTATTATTAGCCTGTTCACTTATAAGTGGATGCTTACTTCTGACTTTTTCATGTGCAACTGTTTTCTGACGCAAATATATCACTTTTTGGACAAATATTGTTTTGAGAAGAAAAACAAGCTTTATTAACTGTCCCCGCTAACTTGCCGGACCTACTTTCGTCAGCGCCAAAACCGGGTCGGAACTCGGCTCAGAGGACAGTATCGGGTAAGTCAGTGTTAATGCACGACACTGCTGAAGGGGACGCCATACTGATTCACATCAAAAAACCCAAACTATCCCTTTAACACCAAAATCATAAACATCACAATGTGGAACAGAGGAGGCTGTTATTATGTCATTATAACAACTTAAAGGTCACAAGAGTCAATTTTGCGTAGTACAGGACAGAGGCTGTGTGTGTGTGTGTGTGTGTGTGTGTGTGTGTTATACCCTTGGACAGCACAGAGGCAGTAACTCCAGGGTCCTCCTTCTGCAGATCATTGATTAAGTCGCCCACATTCATCAACATGGGCCTCAAGAAGAACACACACTTCTCATTCCTGGACGGCAGCAGCACCTCCAGCACCAGACGGCCATATTTGTATTTCAGGGAGACGTCTGCAGCAGAGAAAGCAGCACCATGAGGTACCAGGGGATTCATTCAGAACCAAGACTGTTTTTCCGTTTCCAGTTTATTTATATAAAACTGTTAAAACAACATCAGCTGGCCAAAGTGCTTCACATAAAAAAAGAGATCTACAGATAACCAGTGGTGGAAGTACTACTCAACTGTGTTACTTAAAAGTACAGATACCAGAGCAAAGTAATACTCAAAAGTATCACATAAATAATCTACTTAAGTAAAAGTACCAGTTTAAAAATGTACTGGTTTTATTTTTTATTTTAATATTATTATTATTTATATTAATGTTCATTCTTTTAATTTCCAATCTAACTTTATTTCTATAGCACATTTTATAAACAGAAACAGTTTCCAAAGTGCTGCACATAAAATCAATAAAACATTACTAAAATAGCAATAAGGAAAGTGATAATAAATTAACTAAAAACAAAAGCAAATATAGCTGCAAGCAGCAATGTGGGGCCGAGCACCAAAGGTGCATGTAGGCCTCAGCATGTAGGCCGGGCAGGGTCTGACAGGGTCTGACAGGGTTTAACAGATCAAAGAGACATCAAAGACAGATCAAAGGTTGCTAGGTACGTTGCCTAGCAACGCAGAAAATTCCTGAAAATTTCTGCACTAAACGGTTGGGGGTGGGGGCCTATAAATCGCTGTGGGTAATGAGGAGACTGGCTGGAATGTGCATGCAAAATTTCACAACTTTTTACCAGACGGTTCTAGGGGTTGCCATAGACTCCCATGATGAGTAACATAATGTATAATAAGAATCAGTAGAAACACTTTTTTTTTTTTATCTTTTAATATTACAAAGTACACAATAATACACACTTCAGGTACATAATAGTACATATTTCATCACCACAATAACATTTACAAAGCACTCAGAAGACACATCGGGGGATGCAGGTACGGGAATAAACACCACTGGGTCCAAGGGCTAAGAGAAACAGGGGGAATGTAGAGGACCAAAGGGATGAAGAAAGGGGCCTGGGGGAGAGCAAAGGTGATGCAGTGCAAACACATCTTTGTGTTTCCTCTGCCATCGGATGGCCAATCCCTTTATCCGGGCTGTCGCCCCGTCCCACCAGTCTATCAGAGAATCATACACTTCAATTTCAGTATCGAAACAGTCGTACAACCTCTCCATTTTCCGAATGAAGCTGGGATCGTCCAGGGGACCCATCAGACGCGCCTCGGAGTCACTGCGCACTCAGAGGACCTCTGGAGCCTCTTAACGCTTTGTCTAACATCATCAAGGTCCGCTTCAACATCGCCACTGCAGAAGTCCATCTGCTCTCCCACTGCGCCCGCACACCTGGTAGCGGGCCCAGAGGGGCACGCGGAGGCCGGACCACACGGGCCTGGAGCGGAGATCTGATCACACGGGCCCGGAGCAGAGAGCACATCACACGGGCCCGGAGCAGACGAGGGCCGGAGGGACTCGTCCCCCATGGTCTGAGATCTGAGCTTCGCCCCGTTCGTCGTCCGGGTGCGGCCAGACCCGGGGGCCCGGACCCCGGGCCGCGCCGCTCCCCCCGCTCCGGGGGTGAGGCGCTGGACCGCAGCAGCATCCGTAGCAGCATTCGGCTCAGCTCCCGCCGCCATGGCTACAGGGCGGAGGCCCCCCTCAGCCTCACCACCCCGCGAAGAGGAGGCGCGTGGAGGCAGCCCCTCATCCCTCGCCGTCACGAGTGCCTGTGCACTCTGAATCACAGCATCCTGGACAGGCTCACTGTCCCGACTCGAGGCGACGGAGGAGGGGGAAGAGGAGGCGCAAGGAGGCAGCCCCTCGCCCTCCGCCATCACGAGTGCCTGTGCACTCTGAATCACAGCATCCTGGACAGGCTCACTGACCCGACTCGAGGCGACGGAGGAGGGGGAAGAGGAGGCGCGTGGAGGCAGCCCCTCGCCCTCCGCCATCACGAGTGCCTGTGCACTCTGAATCACAGCATCCTGGACAGGCTCACTGTCCCGACTCGAGGCGACGGAGGAGGGGGAAGAGGAGGCGCAAGAAGGCAGCCCCTCGCCCTCCGGCATCACGAGTGCCTGTGCACTCTGAATTACAGCATCCTGGACAGGCTCACTGTCCCGACTCGAGGCGACGGAGGAGGGGGCGGGTCCAGCCTCAGCTGCAGGGCCGCCACCATCACCTCCCGCGCTCCGCTCCCCTTGGCCAGAGTCACGGCGGCCTGAGCACTCGGCCCTGGGCCCCGCGCACTCTCGGGCGTAATGCCCCTGACCCCCACACTTCCTACACAGGAAGCCAGGGCACTCACGCAACACATGGCCCGGCTGGAGACATCCTCTGCACAGCTTCACCTGATTGTCGTGTATGACTCTAAAGTACGCAGGCCCCTCCTCAGTGACGAACCTGACAGAATACGGCAGAGACCTGACAGCGGCAGTGAAACGCACCCTCACAAACCTGGTGCCGTCCGCGATGCCAGTCCCCGGCCACACTTTCCTCCATATCCCGGAAACAGCGGAGACTCCCCAGGAGTTGAGCTTCTGCACGATTTCCTCATCCCGGACGTACGCCGGCATGCCCAAGAAGGAGACCACCATCTCGTCCCTGCCGATGGCTCGCCCATGGACCCTGGTGTCGCCGATCCGGAACCCATCCAGCAGCTTTTCCTTGGCTGCCTGGGACGCCACCGTTATCTCGTACTTATCCTTGGTCACCATGCGGCAGGCAAGCACACTCCCACATATCTCCTGCGCGGCCCTCAGCAAGGCCATAGGGGACAGGCCCGCTCCACCCACCAGGTCCAGAAGGACCGTCAGATCTTTACGGTATTCTACATCCATATCCTCCCTCGCATCACCACCATTCTTCCTGGTACGATCCTCATCCTTACCACCCGCGTCCTCAGGCAGCTTCGCCGCCGAGCCTCGGGGCCCTGCGGAGGTTGACATTGCGCTGCCCGCCCGGGGGGGAGCAGAGCTCGCAGAACACGGTGAAACCGCCACCCCCGCAGCCGGGGCGCTGGGAGGAGGTGAGCCAACAACCCGAAAGGAGCGGAGAAGCCAAAATTGTCCAAAAAGTTCAAAGAAGGAAACGAAAAAAACACCAAACTAGGCCCGCTCCGGCGGAGCGCGCCGTATGTACGTGTGCTCGCTTTGAAGTCCTCCTCAGCCTGAAACACTATGGTGCCTAGCACCTTCGGTGCTTGGCCCACAGAGAACCACACAACTCATGCGGTATGTCTAGTATGTGTGTCTAGTGTGATTCACAGAGACTATGAATCAAAAGCAAAACAAAAAAGGAAGAAAACATGAGTCAAATTCTGCTTCTTCAGTAACACTTGGGAATGAGTCAACTACTTTTTTAAATAAAAGCTGCTCAAAGTTTTCTGCATTCCCGGGGAGTGTGTCACTGAACACAGTAGGTCCATGTTATGCAATAGCTACAATGCCTGACTAATGTCAATTAAATCTCAAACAAAACAAACTTGCTCAAGTTGATCTTACAATTACAGGTGACCTCTGAACTTTATAAACAAATGTGATAGTAACTTAACAGGTTAAAAGGTGCATTGCGCAACTTTTCAGTAGGAGGTTCTGTCACCTTCTTGACTGAATGGATAGGATACGTTAAAAGATAAGAGATAAGATCACCTTTAACTGTCCCACAATGGGGAAATTCCAGTGTTGCAACGGTTATATGAACAGGATAAACCGCAATTAGTCTGACAGCTGGAAGAAGGAAAGACCTTCCGGAACGTGTTCTTTTTCCAATAATGTTCCACAATATGGCATTAAATGTATACACTTGAGCAGGTGACTACCCCCGAGTTATACTGTATATCAGATCTGGCAAACCCGCTCACAGTAAGAATGTGTGTTTTTCAAGGCTTTTCTTCCAATCTAATCCAGTCCAACTTTATTTCTATAAGCAGAAACAGTTTCCAAAGTGCTGCACATAAAATCAATAAAACTTAATAAAAACCTTACTAAAATAGCAACAAGTAAAGTGATAATAATAAAATAACTAAAAACAAAAGCAATTATAAAAAACACAGAGGACCACACAACTCATGCGGTATTAAAAGCCAGAGAATAAAAGTGGGCCTTAAGACGAGACTTAAAACTCTCCAGTGTGGGGGCTGTTTTGACATGAGGGGGCAGAGCGTTCCATAACTTAGGGCCAACCACAGAGAAAGCCCTGTTCCCCCCGAGTTTTAAGTCTAGTCTTAGGGACCATGAGCTGGTCTTCGAAATATAACAGTAGTAGATTAAATACCATATTGTGAAACATTTCTAGTAAAGCAATAACACCTCCATAGAGACAAGCAGATGCACACCTTTAAAGGAAAAGTAAAGTTTTTTTTACAATTTGAGCCTTATTTCGGTAATAAAACAAGTTGTTTTACTCACCCATAGCACTTTGGTGTCATATGGAGCACTTCCAAAGATGTTTTAGATTTGCAATAGCCTAGCGCAGCTTCTAGCCATAGCTCGGGGCATATAATATATTCCCTGAGCATGTAATATGCCCCGTGCGGTCTCCAAATAACACAAACTTTAGCACTTTTCAAATCATAGAAGCTCGATGTCTTAGTCTACGATTTTGTTTGAATCAAAAGTGGCCTGTAATCCGAGATTTATCCATAGTTTACAGCTTTGCGTTTCATGTTTGGGTCCCGGGAGCTGAGAGCACACTCCGCACATGCGCACTGGCGTCCTCATCTACTCGAAACTATGGCTAAATCTCGGATTACAGGCCACTTTTGACCAAACGAAATCGTAGACTAAGACATCGAGCTTCTATGATTTGAAAAGTGCTAAAGTTTGTGTTATTTGGAGACTGCAAACATTTGCCCCGAGAACTCACATTATGGAGATCGCAAATCTAAAACATTTCCGGAAGTGCTCCATATGACACCAAAGTGCTATGGGTGAGTAAAACAACTTGTTTTATTACCGAAATAAGGCTCAGATTGTAAAAAACGTTACTTTTCCTTTAAGTCATGTGTGATCAAATCTTTGTTCAAAGATTGGATGTAGTAACAGCGTTTTACCACTTGAGGGAGAGGCTGCACTGCAGAAGAAAGCCTGGTGCTGTCCCCGGAGGGTCCCTCTGTGGTAGACCTGTAAAGAACAGAGATGTGAGAAGCAGAACAAATACTTCAATTGATGGCATCAACATTCACTGGGGCTGTGAAGCTAACTGAAAGCACTACTCTGTTAGAAGCTGTTACTTAAGTTAGAGTTTCAGAAGTCTAGTAGTTTCTTAAGACTTCTAATCTTTGTTTTTAATATGATCTGACCTGAAAGAGCTGATTTAGCTGAACTACAACAGGCGAGCTGATTTGTGTGGTTACACGCCTCTCACATAATTACAGTCAGAATCTGGCCAGCATTACCCAACAGTTTTTCAGTTAGTCCCTCTCACCATTTTGTTCAAAATCAAACATTTAAAACAACCATCAAACAACTCGTATTGGTCACAGGCTCCTGAAAATGTGTCGTTTAAATCTATTTTGTATCTTAAAGTGTGCGCATTGTGTCGCCATGGTAACTGCTGAACATTCTGCCGATAGATAAGCATGTAAAACACCCCCAGTATCAATAGAAAAGTGCTGCGTCTCATCCCAGGCACTCCCTCCTTTAGTAAACTGAACAGAGACTCGTGCAAACACTTGAAAAGGATCCAGGACGAAGGGAGCGGAGTGAAGTACAGTGTGTACTGGCCGGTGGATGTGCAAAGTGCTCTTCCTCTAATGAATATGAATCCTAGACTACTGCTGGCCTCAATCAATCATACTTTAGTCAATAAGCAATGAGGAGAGCTCCAAAACAATGATGTAGTGTAGTGTAAACAGCACAGCACTAACAGACTCTGTATAGCATCATTTTAGTGTTCAACAGCCCCTGAATAGACAAAAACACAGACACATCCAATTACAGCAGTCTGTGTGTACGTAGCTCTACTTCACACACAAAAGTCCAGTTAATTTCACTTTTATGCTAAAACTTTACCTTTTAGCATACACAATTTGGTCGACTGGTGTTCCACTGATGCAGATCATAAGAAATATGTGCATTTTGAGGCATCCTAAATGCATTTTAATGCTATTATTATTCTTCACCACTTACTGCTGTTTTCAGGCCAAAACAGTCATTCTGCTTTACCATCAGAAACTTAAGGGGCTTGACCTTCATCACCGTAATGTCCTCTTGCACAAAACCTTTAATACTGAATGATTTAATTATGCAAATAACAAAATACTCTGTTGCTTTCACAAAGGCAATAATTTCTCGTGAACCAAACACTGAAACCAGCTTCTATAGTAAATCATCTGAATGTTTGATATCACTTATTCCAATGTGAAATATTACATTTTTAATAGCTTTCTTTGTAGATAAATTTAAAAATGAACTTAACACTACATATTTTGTCACGTTGCATATTTGTGTAAACAGAACACCGAACACTGAATGACTGAGTAAAGCTACTGTGCCAAAATCACCACATAAAAAAGCACTTTGGAGGTTTACATGTTTGGAGGATGATTGAATTGAACTAGTTAGTTAGTATTACACCATTACCTGAATTATAAGAGTTAATGATTAATTACCCTACATCATTTGCAAAAGGATAAATTCAATTTGTTAACAAAAGTTTATTTGGTCGAAATAAACTTTTGTCCAAATTTCTCCTTTTTCAGTGGATTCTACCTGGACTACTGAGGGATTCTACACATACCCTACATGATTGGCACCTACTCCTCCCAGGAAGTGCAGCTCTGACTGTTGATACAGGCTTTAATAATTCTCAGCAGTCTTTTTGGAACTAGAAAACTAGAAAAAAGTTTCTATTTTTCTGGGGCAGTTACCTCAGCAGGGAGCACATGTAGTGTCACATCTAAAAATCAAACATCATGTCTTTACTTTTGAGTAATTTATGCCAAGTCATTAAAACAATAGAACAAATTGAACCAGTGCAGGTCCATGGTTTAAAGGTCCAGTGTGTAGGATTCGTGGCGCATAGGTGGATGGTGGCTATTGCGCTTCCTGTTTTAGCTACGGCAGACCTCGAGGGTCACCCGGGCGCGCGGTAACGTGGACAGCTCGCGTACCCGCGCGAAGCGCACCCGGCGCTACTGTATAAATAAAACGCGGTCCCGTTCACTGTTTTTTCTTTTCGCATGAGAGCACACATTCCCGATCGTGTACCATGACAATCTACACATCAAATGAAACCTTACAGTCTCCTCTTTTTGACTATGCAATTCATTTCCTGGCACAACAATCATTCCCCGAGCACATGGAGCTTTTATACGGAAAAGCACAAAACGAGGTTTGTTACTTTGCTTACCTTGAAGGCTCTGGACAGGTCAAACTCAGTATTTCACCATAAGCTCGGTCTCAATCTGTCCGTAAGGATCCAGCGAATAAAATCCAGTAAAACAATTTAGTCCAAAACACGTGTTAGATCCATTACGATGTGTGATCCGGCAACATGCTTGTCGTTGTTTATCCAAACGCATACTATCTCGTGTGAAAACAACCAGCCCTAGCCGAAGGCGGAGCCCAAATGTCCTTCTGCGGCTCTCGTAATCAAAATGGCTGCCTCTATATGGGGAAGATCCTCCTTTTATGCAGGTATATCTAAGTCCAACAGAATACTTTGATTTTATGATGGAAGTGAAAATGCTTGGAAAACACTGTATTTTTGAATGGGTATCTTCAATTTCAGTAATTAATGGGTAAAAATCTTACACAATGTCCCTTTAAAGATCTGAAAGTGAAAACCCCAGGACATACCATCAAAAAATTGGATCAGAAATCTACTCTCCAAGGGCCTGCATTTTTTCACATATGGTATAAACAAGAGAGGCCACAGCACACATCCCTGAGGAGAACCTGAGGTGGAGATGAAAGAAGACATTTGTTCAAAATCTAATTCTTCTGTGTTCCAGTCACCAGCTACATGTACATAAGGTTCCTTCACATTTACTGAACATCTACGGGTTTCATCTACACACAGCCCTATTCTGTATGTATATAAAACAGTGCCCTGACCACAGCTGGCAGATTGATAGCTTGAGCTTTTGTTCTTCATTAAACCCAAATGGAGTGACTGCTGACGGCAACACAAATAAATGAATAAGCAACATGGCTGCCCTTTCACAAGTCCATAATCCACACGCTTTACATCCCCACAGTACCTGGACCTCATTTTATTCTCAGTCCACTGGAGCAAGTTTATATTAAAATAGCCACTCTGCACCACTGCTTTCCATTTGTCCATGTGCTGAGGTGTGTACGTAGTGTGTCTGTGTGTGTATCTGTATGTGTGTGTACATGTGTGTGTGAGTCAGTGCCCAACAGCTGAGTGACTGCAGGCTTCATATGCTGTGTGCAGCCGTACTGGACCTGGCTCTAAATCAACCCGACATGCCCAGTGTGGTGGAGAGAGCAGCTCTGATGAATAGAAGTCATTTCCTTGGCCATGTTCATAACCCCGTACACGGCACAGTAAAATTTATTAATATTCTACCATAGACAACAATACAGTACAGTACAGTAGCAGTAGCAGCAGCAGTAGTAGGGATGCAACAATATTGAATTGTTTACAATGCAATACATACAGCTCTGGAAAAAAAAGAAATAAGAGACCACTGTTTTTTTTTCTGAAATCAGCATCTCTACATGTATTACAGCCATTCCATTCCAGCGTCTGTTGAATTCCAACACAAACACAAAGCTGAGCTACTTCAGTTCTTGCACCAGGAGTGGAATAAAGTCACCCAAGAACAATGTGAAAGACTTGTGGAGAACATGCCAAGACGCATGAAAGCTGTGATTAAAAATAAGGGTTACTGCACCAAATATTTATTTCTGAACTCTTCTTAAAGGGATAGTTCGGGTTTTTTGATGTGAATCTGTATGGCATCCCCTTCAGCAGTTGCCTGGTTTACACCTGACCATATCACAAGTGAGATATGGCCTGGGAGCCACCTAGTAAATATCTCATACTGGAGGTGTGCTTTACGATTGCCAACGGCCGTTTATTGGGCGTTACGAATGTCTATCATTTGGCGTATACGTAGCCCATAGCCAATCATGTCAGTTGTCAGTTCAAACTACAAGTTTCTGTTTGTCACGTAGTACACGTCACAGTCTTTCCACCCCTTCCCGCTCTCTGATTGGCTCCCCAAATCAGGAGAGCTCACTTCGCCTCGTTGGCAGGCTGTATTTCAGATCGGAACGAACAAAAGCAGCCTGGAATTTCTCAGGTTACTTCAGCAGTGTTGTGCATTAACACTGACTTACCCCTGACAGTGTCCTCTGAGCCGAATTCTGCCCCGGTTCTGGAGCTGACGAAAGTAGGTCCGGCAAGTTAGCGGGGACAGTTAATGAAGCTTGTTTTTCTTCTCAAAACAATATTTGTCCAAAAACTGATATACTTGTATCACAAAACAGTTGCCCACGATAAAGTCAGAAGTCTAAATCGCTTGGTGCTATTTTCTCTCAAGTCCTATCACTGCGCGCCTATTATTATTATTAGCCTGTTGACTTGTAAGTTGGGATGTTTACAAGTGAACAGGCTAAAAGTAATAATTTGATCTCGTTTCTTTGCATTGTTTGAGGTCTGAAAACATGTATCTTTTTTGTTATTTTGACCATTTGTCATTTTCTGCAAATAAATGCTCTAAATGATAATATTTTTATTTGGAATTTGGGGGAAATGTTGTCAGTAGTTTATAGACTCAAACAAAAATGTTCCTTTTGCCCAAACACATACCTATAAGTAGTAAAATCAGAAAAACTGATAATTTTGCAGTGGTCTTATGTTTTTTCCAGAGCTGTATGAGTGAATTAATAAGCAAATGTCACTATTCCAGCGTGTTAATAGTGTATACTTTGTAGAATATACAAAACTAGCTTCATAAAGACCTGACTCTGCAGTATTCAAACAGAGGAGAGATTGTGTTATTTAATAAAACAGTGAATGAAATGTTAAAATTACTATAACTTTTTTAAATTTTGAGATTTAAAATGTAAATTGCATCGATATTGTTACCCATGTATCAAGATCCGTATCAGACTGTGAACTGGAATCTGTATCTTTGGGTCTCAGTATTATGGTATTGTATATATTATAATGGTGTATTTTTAAAGGGTCTGTATTACACGGTTTTCTGAGATATGTTATAATGTTTCCTCATCACAAACATACATCACACCACCTTGCAATGTCATGTGGTAATACGGAAAGTGCTCTACTGTGTTTTTAAACTCCATACACCTTCATTAGAATTGGATGATTTCAGCCCTGGAATTGCCACTAAATTGGCAGTTATTTATTTAGTTAATTAGTTTATTTATGAGACAAGGACAGTGCACAATATACATTAACCTCAACAGGAGAGGTGCATTGTGCAGGTTGTAGCACTAGTGCATGTTTTTTATCTACACTAAGAAGTACAGTGGTACCTCACCTTACGAAAGACCCTACATATGAAAAATCCAAGTTACGAAATGCCTTCACGTAAAATTTTGGTCTCTAGATACGAAAGAAAATTCAAGTTACGAAACGCGACATCGCAAAAATTCGAATAATGCGCGCTCAGATGCACACCCTGCTGTTATCCCCGCTCAAAAAGCACCTTTCTCAGCCTCTTAGCTCTAGCGCCAAACACGCAAGATTTTCAACAAAATGTATTAAATAGTGAAGCGTGGGGGGAGACACGACTCCGGAAGCAGCGCGGAGACATGAAGGTGCATGCACCGCGCGAGGAGCGAGGAGCACGCACGGCGCGAGGAGCACGGCACGGCGCGAGGAGCACGCACCGCGCAAGGAGCACGGCACCGCGCGAGGAGCGAGGAGCGAGGAGCATGGCACCGCGCGAGGAGCATGGCACCGCGCGAGGAGCACAGCACCGCGCGAGGAGCGCGGCACCGCGCGAGGAGCACGCCTAGTCCTGGTCTGCACGACCGGCACCGGGGCTGCAAAAAAAACGCGGCGCCCGGACCGCGTCCTCTGGAGCCCGAGCCACAAACCAGCAGCACGAAACCAGCAAAGAGCAGCACGTGGTAGTTTAATCCTGGTTTAGTCCAGGTCTAGACCTGGTCCAGTCCTGGTTTAGTCCAGGTCCAGTCCAGGTTTAGACCTGGTCTAGACCTGGTTTAGTTCTGGTCTAGACCTGGTTTAGTCCATGTTTAGTCCTGGTCTAGTCTCTTAGCCAATCAGGACGCAGAACCAATGTTACACTATAAAAAAAAAAAGTTATACTATAAAAAAAAAACTTGGAACGGATCAGGCTTTTTCCATTAAAATAGCTACTCAACTTACGAAAAATTCACGTTACGAAACCACTTCTGGAACGAATTAATTTCGTAAGGTGAGGTACCACTGTAGTGCTTAACTTGAAAACTACTGCTTCATACGTCATGAAGCAGTAGTTTGTGAAACAGCATTCTGAGCTTTGGAGATGTAGACAGACTAATAAACAAGTCCATCAGGAGCTGGACCAATAGACTGAGAGACAGTTTCTTTCCCCAAGCCATCACCAGACTGAACTCACGTCTGCACTAACCCCCTCCCCCCACCTCCCAACCGCACCACAACACTTTACCTCACCACAATTGCTGCTGCTGTTTGTTTTATTCTGTTGTTTTTGGAAGATTCGTTGTTTGCCAGTCAAACATATGTATTTTTATTTTATTTTTATCTGTGATACACCTGCGGAGAGCCTTTCCCAATTTCGTTATGTTTTTACCTGACATAATGACAATAAAGATTATTCTATTCTAAAGGATTATTCAAACATGTGTGAATGAAACAAAACACAACTCCAGGTATGTTTTTGATGAGGTAACAGCATTCTAACCGGGCTTTAAGTTCACAAGAATAAATTTTCCATAATAAAGGACCTTTAAATTCAGGTCATGTTTCTAGTTTAATTGACTGATTAAAACTGACAACAGAAACATTCATTTTTGACAACGTAGTTTTTGAAAAGCTGACCGCAAAGCTGGTCACGTGATCGGCTGTGAGCTGGAGACATCTGTCACAGTGAGGGACAGGAGGACACTGGACAAACTGCTCCAATATGGACACTCCTGCTCACCCACTGCACCAGACCATAGAGGGACAGATAATGCTCCCTACAACTGTACACTCTTGCACTGCTGTTCTTGTCTCCTGTATACAACTGTGATTTTATATTTTATTTTATATTTTTCTATTTTATTTTGATTTGTACATATACATTCTCTGTTATATATTATATTATGATGTGTGAGCTACTGTATTCAAATAATTTCCCTTGTGGATCAATAATGTTTGTCTAAGTCTAAACCTCAATGTTCACAACAGAGACGAACTATAAAACAAACTGTTCTCTTCTGTTTTGGGGTGAAGACTTCCAATAAGAAAACACTAACTAGTCCGAGCCTTTTCCCTGACTTTGTTGTAGGAATCGTAAGAAAGCATGGCACATTGCAGAACAAAAGTATGCAGAGCCAGCAGCTGAAACAACATGTCCGGACGAAACGGGGAAATGACACACCCAGTGCATGTTATGAGACATGCATGACGCTGCCTGCTCTGAGGAGGAGTCTGAAGAGCGCTGTGCACGGTCTTAGGTCTTTTGTAAAGTTTGAGGCAGCGATACAAGATCCCATGGTACATTGCAACATGAGACTTGAGGCCACAAGAATGTCTTTACATCCCTGTGTAAATGAAAAATGACATTAAAGATCCCATGATATGGCACTTCTTGATGCTTTCATATGGCTCCGTAATGGTTCCCCAATACTGTAAATGAATCCTTCAAAATCAACACTCAGTGCATGAGAAAGAGAGATAAGATGAGAAAGAGTCATAAATATCTCTCTGGAACACTCCATTATGGGCGTTGTTGCTTGAATGCAAATGAGGAGGACAGAGATAGGCCAGAGCAGCGGGTGGGGGCGTGGCCAAACTCTCCACTCTTTCCTCTTTAGCAGTGCGATGTGCGCTGGCCCCACTTCCGCGTTTTGCGCGGAGGAAGAGATGAGAAGCGTTCTATTGAAAAATAAACACATTTCCACAGGATATAAAATTAAACCACTGCCGTTTCAGAGGTTCGGAGGGTCGGATAAAGGACATCCGAGCCTGGAAACACTCTCACATGCCTCCAGGCAAATAAAAAAACGCATCTCGCATTGCGTAGCTCATTCGCAGTCCAAACTCTCTGGGTGTGATTTACAGAGAGTGTGGGTAGAAACACAGACGGACGGTGGAACTGCATTTGCATTTTTTCTTCAATGTGATGTCACATAGTTTCCTTGTTCAGAATCGCCCGTTTGAGCTGTCTTGTGTAAACTGAGCAAATGCTCAGTTTACACATTTCGCAACTTTTAACCATGGGGGGGGGGGGGGCCTAAACAGGGTAGGGGAGCTCACATTAACGTTCAAAAACCTCAGAAAGTGAAAATTTCATGCCATGGGACTTTTAAAGGTCCTAAATTACGCAAAATTGACTCTTGTGAGCTTTAAGCCATGTTAAAACCTCATTAAAAACCCACTTGAGTTAAGTTTTATTTCATTCACATGTTTGAAAAATCCTGAATTATTAGTCTGTTTACATCTCCAAATCTAAAAATGCTCTGTTCCACCTTGTGACGTCACGAAGCAATAGTTTAAGTTAACCTTTAGTTAGTTTAAGCTACCTTTTGTTTAGTAGAAAAGGGCAATTCCAGGGCTGAAATCATCCAGTTGATTCTAGTGAAGGTGTATGGTGTTTAAAAACACAGGAGCACTTCCTGTATTACCACATGACAGTGTTTTCTGTTTGAGAAAGCCTAAATATGCAGGGTTTGTGTGTTAAACATGTGAATAAAATAAAACACAACTCCAGGTTTGTTTTAGATGTGGAAACATAACATAGATCATAGAAAATAGTGAGATATGGGCCCTTTAATATGGTTCTGGAATGGCACAGCAAATGTTTGTATTAGAATGACAACTTGCATTTGTTTATTACTGCGATAAAGTGAAATGTCCAGAGTTCAATAGCCCATCTTAAACAAAAGATCTCTGAACCTCATTAGAAAACACTGTGGAGCATGTAGGACTGTCATAACAAATTTTCAAGTGCGATATACGGCTGAAGAAAATCTAAACGAGAAACGATAATACTGCATCTGTAACATTTATTTATTATAATATAGAATTATTATAATATAGAAAAATAACAAAAATGACTCACTAGTACAATGAAATGTCTCCATGATAAAAAAAACAACAACTGACCTACAAAATATACTATTCCATCTTTCATGCGTATATCGTTTGTTTTTTTTAACTTGACAGGCCTAGATACGTGCCGCTTTTGGAGTGACTAGAATAACAAGACATTTCACACCAGATACAACACAGCCCTATGTTGCTTTTTATAAGAGTTAAAACTCATCTCGTCAACATTCCTCCATCTAATCAATATTCTGAGTACATGCTGGTCACTGTTTATGCATCGCCCTTCACACACTTGGGAGAGACAATTTAGATCAACGGGGAATGATTCGAATCCATCTGTTTCACATCATCCAATCACTGTCTTTTCCCCGACACAAGCACCCATTCAGCTAGACTTCGGTTATTTATGGGGTACAGAAAACAGATAATCAAGGCTGGTGACAAAGAGCTCTCCTCCCCCTCTTTTACTCCCCGCAGCAGATTACTCATTACAGACCCCTGCTGTCGGATTTGAGCTATTCCCATCTTCTAGCCTGCTCCCCCTTACGCCTTCCTGTAGTGTTTGCTGTAAAGAGCAGGGATGAAAGTGGCCAATCATGAAAAAAGCGGAAAGTCACAGCGCCCGCCCGCTGGAAAATTTAAAATTTCTGAAATTTGGATTTCTATATGCTATATGTTAGCAATAAAGTAAAACTGCACATAAAAGTACAAAAAACCCCACATTTTATTAACTGGTAGGCCTATTAGTAGTATATATTGGATTTGTTTTTGCTTTGCACTAATCAGACCGCATTGAGGAGGAGCTTATGCGCGCTAAAAGGCGCAAGTGAAAAAGCGAGGAGCGACGCGTTAAGTGAGGCACGGGCAGGTAGGAGGAGGTATATGATGTTTTGTACCATTGTGTACACGCAATGGTACACGCTGTTGCGAAAGAGCTGCGCTCACTCGCTCGGTCCGCGGCTCCAGACACGGGCTCGCGCGGCCCAAAGTTTAATACGAGATACACATACTTTTGTTCTGAATAGGGGACGATTCTGTTTTTCAAGGGACGGTTGGTGACCCTAAACACAACTATACATATATATACACCCAAAATCTTTCTCAACGAATTTGCACAGATATTAAAAAAAAAAAAAAAATTACCCCGCGGCTGGAAAAAAAAGCGGAGATCCGCCAAAAGACGGAACTCTTTCATCCCTGAAAGAGGGCCTTGAATATAAACCTGGAATGACTTGTGTCTGGATCATAGACTGTATAAAGAAGTGGACAAAGGGAGTGTGACGTCACCCAGGGCTGGACTGGGACAAAAAAACGGCCCTGGCATTTTTGGCTTAGATCGGCCCTTCATAATTAGCAGAGCACAATGGACTAATTATGTATGTGTTCCCCGAAGCAAAGTATTTTACTATTGTTATGTCTTGGCCGGGGGCACAACTTTTAAAGGAAAAATCCCAGTTCCCAAAAACCACCAGCAAACTCGCAGTAACTACACTTTCAATGGTTTATTTAAAATGCATCTTGCACACAAGGTCAGAAGCACAGTCTCTGGCTGCTCCTCTCCCTGTCCACCTTCAACCTGGGCTAGGTTAAGTTAGTTTTCTTTATTAGTCTCCACCAGGAAGAAATTTGTTTTGGAGGTAAGGGAAGGTTGCAGTACAGACAGAAATATACACACGTACATACAGACATACAATATACATACACGACATCAGATAAAAGATAACGGTGTACGTGCAGAGTATGTGGAGGCTCCAGCAGCCCCTCTAGAGAATATGTCTTTTATTTTAGAACATTTTGCAGCTTCTATAGTGAGATTTTTTAATCTTTTAGCCCGTAAATTCTCCGCACTCCCTTTCTGCTACTGAAACTGGCAGGGATCAGTGCAGAGAAAGGGGTCTCTCCGCTCTCGTAAGCTTCTATATCCTTTATTTAACCTTTTATTTAAAAAGAGAAATCACATTGAGATAAAAAAAAAACAAAAAAAAGGGCTCTCTTTTTCAAGAGAGCCCTGGCCAGGAGGCAGCAAAAAAGTCAATTACAACACAATTAAAATGACATACAAATTAGTTAAAACAGGTACAATTTATGGAGGCTGTCTCAAGTGCTCTCAGTCTGGATTTAAAGCCATTCAATGAGATAAGTTCCGTTAATTTCCAGTCTTTTTGGAGCTTGTTCCATGTCGAGGGGGCAGAGAAGACAAAAGCCCTTTTTCCCCCCAACTCTGTGCGAACAGACGGAACAGAGAGCAACAACTGATCATTCGAACGCAAACCATAAGAATAAACACTTCTCTGTGTGTTTAAGTTACACATGTCGGAGGGCAGTAGTCCGAGCATGGCCTTGTAGATAAAAGTGTACGAGTGAGTCAATCTCCTAGTGGATAAAGAAGGCCATCCAACTGGAGAATACAGTTCACAGTGGTGGGTCAAGGCCCTACAGTTAGTAACAAACCTCAAATCACCATGATACAGAGTCAATCTTACTCAGACATTGAGCTGAAGCGTTCATATACAAGTCTCCATAGTAGGGATGCAAATTATCGATTAATTCATTAATCTAAAGTTGATTGACCTTATCGATCGACTTACGATTAATTGATAAGCAGCGTTTTTCGCCTGAATTTTAGTGTTTCAATAGGGTCTTTAAGAATATAAGCTATAGTATACATAAAACTGAGTCATAAATATATCATAGTGTTATTATATTGTATATTCCTCAATTAATTATTCCTTAGTAAAAAGCACACAAATGTGCATTCTTTATTGAAAATAAATTTAGGACGTTTTTTGTAAAAGCTCCGTGATATGAAATGATAAAAAAATGAATTGATCGGGGAAAACATTTCACTCACAAACACGCACACACACCGGTACACGGGCCGAACAGCGGGCTGCTTCCACTGCGCTTTCACGTGGAGCCTGTTACGCGGCCCGGAGCAGAGGAGCACGTGCAGCGCGCCGCGCATGTGTTCACGCAGACAGCGGGACATGGAGCGAACCAAGCTGCAAAAATTGGGTTCGCAGGAGGACACTTTGCACTGCTTCTAGATCCGGCCGCGGATGTAACGCTATGGTCCTTCTCGTGAGTGGGTTTGCATCTCGTGTTCACATTCCAGAGTAGTGCCCTCTTCTCTAGCGATTAGTTAAAATTAATGCATTTTAATCGACCAACGTCTTGATCGACAATTAATCGTAAGTCGATTAATTGTTGACATCCCTACTCCATAGTCTAAAATGGATAAAAAAGTTGCAGCGACAAGGCGCTTTTTAACCTTAAAGGTCCCATGGCATGAAATTTTCACTTTCTGAGGTTTTTGAACGTTAATGTGAGCTCCCCTACCCTGTTTAGGGCCCCCCCATGGCTAAAAGTTGTGAAATGTGTAAACTGAGCATTTGCGATCCTTTTCCGCATTTGAAAAAAAGACAGCCCAAACAGGCGATTCTGAACAAGGGAACTTTCTGACGTCACACTCGGGGAAAAATGCAAATGCAGTTCCACCCCCAGTTTGGATGTCTACCCACCGTCTCTGTAAATCATGCCCAGAGAGTTTGGACCGCAAACGAGCTACGCAATGCGAGATGCATTTTTTTTATTTGCCTGGAGACACGTGAGAGTGTTTCCAGGCTCGAATGTCCTTTATCCGAGCCTCCGAACCTCTGAAACAGCAGTCATTTAATTTTATTTTCTGTGGAAACGTGTTTATTTTTCAATGGAAATAATCTAATATCTTCCTCCGCGTTTAAACGCGGAAGTGGGGCCAGCGCACATCACACCGCTAAATGAGGAAAGAGCGGAGAGTTTGGCCACCCCCCCACCCGCTGCACTGGCCTGTCTCTGTCCTCCTCATTTGCATTCAAGCAACAACGCCCAGAATAAAGTGTTTGAGAGAGATATTTTTGACTCTGACTGTGTTCATGAGGCTTTCTCATGCACTGAGTCTTGATTTTGAAGAAGGATTCATTTACAGTATTAGGGAACCATTAAGGCGCCATATAAAAGCATCAAGAAGTACCATGTCATGGGATCTTTAAAAGAAAAAACTAATTTATTTCGGAATAAAAAACCCAATTTCAATTTGAGTTTCTTCACAAGATTCTCAAAATCAGGGCGTTGTCAAGCAAGATACCAAGATATTTGTACAAATGAACCACCTCAATTTCATTTCCCTCAAGAGTGGACACTGTGGGGACATCTTGTGGATTCTTCGTAGAGTTTGAGAACAACATTGGTTTAGTTTTGTCAGCATGAACTAGTTTTAGCTGCAGAAGTGTGTGCTGATTGGTTTAGTCCACTGTCCATATTGAAGATGGACCAATGGGCCGCCTCCTCTAAATTGTGGGCCTGTCTCCAAGTTTAAAAAAAAACAAAAAAAACAGCAAAAACAGGACTGTCGGCCTACTGGGAAAATGCCGGGTATGCCCAATTACCAGTCGGGACCTGACGTCACCCATAGCGTTCAGCTCCAGTCAAATGAAGCTCCATATTAGGAATAGGAATGTATTTATGTACAAAATAAAATAAAAACACCAGGATCATGCAGAGCGGGTTAATACGAACATTTTAAGACCAAAATGACGAGTCTCACTGCAGCAATTACAGAGAGAGGGGCGACAATATTTCAACATAAACTGAATTGGAGTCCACGGAGCCGGAAGCACCCCCATATCCATTTATATACACAGTCGATGCTCTCTACCCCAGGAGGTCACTTATTACAGATCCCTGCTGTCAGAGTTGAGTCATGCCCCTCTTCAAGCCTGCGCCCCCATACACCTTCCTGTAGTGTTTCATATTCATTGCTTTAAAAAGGGTCTCTACGAACGAGGATAACATGGGTCTGTATGCACATGATACTAGGGCAGGATGAGTTACACTATCTTGCAGGCGCTTCTGGAGGCTGAGGGGGAATGAGCGAAATGTGATAAATAGCCCAGGGCAATGATGAAAAATGAAGGAAGGAAACATGAGAAATGGGATTAGGTCGAAAGTCAATGTTGCCCCTGGAAGCTATACGATAAGAATTCATGAAGAATAGGGCGCAAACTACAGCTAAAGGTCTTATATTACACAAACTTAACTCTTGTGAGCTATAAGCCATGTTTTAAATGTTGTTACCGCCTCAAAAACATACCTGGAGTTGTTTTTTTTAATTCACACGTTTGAGTAAGCCTTTATTATTAGTCTGTCTATATCTCCAAAGCTCAAAGTCCTCTGTTCCACCTTGTGAGGTCATGTAGTGGTTGGTTTTTTGTTTTTTTTTTACATTTTGTTCAGTGGAAATTGAACATTCCAGGGCTAAAATTATCCAAATTATTCTAGTGGAACAGAGTGTGTTTTGTTTGAAAGAACTCCAAATATGTTGGATTTGTGCGTTACACATGAGTGAATGAAACAAAACACAGCTCCAGGTGTGTTTGTGATGAGGAAACATTAAAAGCCCTATTCGGACGGGATTAGTTTTACAGGGGGATGTAGAGTAATGTTGGTTTATCACAGGACCTCTGTAATATAAATGACCCCATTCACACAGGACAAGAGAGACAATTCATATGCTCTGCTGTCACGTATTCGTCACTGTAAAAGCATCAGCTGAAGATAGAGAAGTCATGATTAGCCTATGTGAAATATTAGCGAACTATGCAAATTATTGCCCATAATCAGGACTAATAGAGCATACATTACCTAAAACAAGCAGAAGTTTCATGCCTCTGACGACTGATTTATACCTCTTGGGCTTTTTCATTGCTCGATGTGTGCGTTTGTTTGAGAGTACCGGTAGATCATTTTGCTTGCCGGCAAAACAAAGCGCTTTAAACTCCTCCATGTTTGAAAATTGTGGTAAATTATTTCTTTAAACGGATGTGACGAAATATTACATACATCTTTACCGAGGGTCACATTCGCACGGGATTAATATTACCTATGGTAATTCTTCCAGACCGTTTTACAGAAGGTGAAACTCGCTGTACATTTCACAGACATACTCCGTTATGTTTACGGACATGGCGCGTTCAGACAGGACTAAATTCCCTGGTAATTATTACTTCACCCTTGCCTGGTTTACACCTGACCATATCACAAGTGATATATGGTCTGGGAGCCACCTTCGAAATATCTCGTAGCGGAGGTGTGGTTTACGATCGCCAAAGGCCGTTTATTGGGCGTTACGAATGTCTATCATTTGGCGTATAGTAGCCCATAGCCAATCATGTTAGTTGTCAGTTCAAACTACAAACTTCCGTTTGTCACATAGTACGCATCACCGTCTTGCCACCGTCTGGCTCCCAGAATCAGGAGAGTCTTTCAGATCGGTACGAACGAAAGCAGCCTGGGATATCCCAGGTTAACTTCACCCCATGTCACCCCATAAAACTAATCCCGTCCGAATAGGGCTAAAGATCAGAAAATAGCATAACTTTTCTGATAGAGTCTTCATAGTGATGTTGATTGTTTTGCCTACAACACTCCACTGTAAGTTTAGCTTGCATTTATTCAGTTACAAGTGCTTTTAAAGTTCATTGCCTCTCCATAGATCTGACATTTAACTTGTGGTGACAAACTCTAACCCGCTTGAGATAAGAATGGTTTAATGCCACACTGTGAGATGTAATGTAACCTGCCGGGCAAAGAGTAAGAAAAAAGCAGGTGGCCGACCAAGACCATCCACCAGAAAAGTGACTCTAGCCATTTAGTGCTTTTGTAACTGAACAGGGGACATAAATAATATTGCAACAACATTCTACCTCCAAGCTTTGAGCCAAACATTATGGGTTAGTTTATGGCCAATGATAATTCTTTTTTTTAAATCAGATGCTCCCAAACAGGAAAAGGTGTGGCTGATATTCAAAGATTTCTGCCAGTTATGGGATAGGAAACTGATATAAGTTATAGCCTTTACATGATGCTCTACTACTGATAAGATGTCTAAAGATCAACGCCAACTGTTCCCCTACAATGGAACTTACCTACAGCCATTATATATTTTACAGAAAAGGGCTTTGAGAATGATCACCAACAGTCATTATAGAGAGCCATCCAACCCATTATTTGTTAAACTTAAAGTGTTGAAAATGTGTGATATTGTTGAAATAAGTATCCTCAAAGTCATGTATAAAGCAAAGTGCAGAGTGTTTCCTGTAAATATTCAAAGACTGTTTGAGATGAGAAGAAGCCACGACAATTTAAAAGGAACCGACATGTTTAAAAAACCCAGATTCAGAACTGAGGTTATGGAGCGAAGCATCGCTGTGAAAGGAGTTCATTTATGGAAAAGTCTTGACAACGAAATCAAAGAATCAAGTACAATAACGGCAAATCCAGTGTAATGTGTATGTATGAAAAAGAAAACTAAGTTGTTGTGCATAAAAATGAAGCTTTCTGTTTACAATTGATTAATAATTGTGATTGAAATGGAACCTATTGATGAAATGTTGTATAGTCACTATCAGTGTTAATGTCCAGAAAAGGGAAGAGGGGCAGATAACATAAGATTACTCTTCTTTCTGCTCCTTTCATTCACTTTTTTGTATTGTTATCACACTGTTGATGTCTTTTTATACTTTATGAATGAAATAAATAATAACTCAGACTTCCCGCTCTGGTTCTGGAAGTACATTTTCCATTCATTTTCCCCAAAGACTTTTCAGCATCATTGCAGAGGTTAAGTTAAAAAGGCAACTTTAAAACACAAGATTTTGCCGATAGCTATAACTTTGCGGTTCTCATTTTAAATAAAAATGTTATATCTTGTGCTCATGAGTTTTTATGCAGCCGACAAGCCCTGAGCAAGCTTTCAAACTTTTTATATTATTACTTTTTTCAGATTGTCTATTGGAAAAATGTAATTTACTTCTGGAACCGGGGTTAGGCAATCACTGTAGAGCGCTGTTCTCTTAACACAGCAGAGTTCAATATACAGTAAAGTGATGAAGCTTTATGTGTTTCCTTTACTCAGATTTCAGCCCATCTTTGAGGTTTAGGGCCAACCGCCAAGATCTAAAATGTGCAAATATCAAGTATCCGAACGCACTGGCCATGCAGTACTGGAGGGTACTTTTGTTTAGATTGGTTTGCTGTTATTACAAAACTTAAAAGGTGCACTGTGCAGCTTTTCTAGTGGAGGAATCGCTACCTGCTCGTCTCCAGCGAGATGTTATTGCTTTCCCTGGAATGTTCCCTGGTATGAGATTAAAGATCCCATGACATGGTACTTCTTGATGCTTTTATATGGCTCCTTAATGGTTCCCTAATACTGTAAATGAATCCTTCTTCAAAATCAACACTCAGTGCATGAGAAACAGAGATAAGATGAGAAAGAGTCATAAATATCTCTCTCAAACTCTTTATTCTGGGCGTTGTTGCTTGAATGCAAATGAGGAGAAAAGAGCTGGCCAATAGTAGAGGGTGGGGGCGTGGCCAAACTCACCGCTCTCGCTTTGAGCCCTCAGCTGATCCATTTCCTTGTTTTTGCACGGGGGAGAGATTTGAAGCGTTCCATTGAAAAATAAACACATTTCCACAGAAAATAAAATTAAACCACTGCTGTTCAAAGGTCCACAGGCTCAGATAAAGGACTTCCGAGCCTAGAAACACTCAGACGTGCCTCCAGGCAAATAAAAAAACGCATTTCGCATTGCCTAGCGCATTCGCAGTCCAAACTCTCTGGGCGTGATTTACAGAGATGCAGAGTTCAGACAGATGGGGGTGGAACTGCATTTGCATTTCTTTTTTCGATCTGACGTCAATAAGGTGCCTTGTTCAAAATCGCCCATTTGAGCTCCGATTTTTTGTAACGCAGAAAAGGATCGCAAATGCTCAGTTTAGACATTTCGCAACTTTTAACCATGGGGGGGGGCTAAACAGGGTAGGGGAGCTCACATTAACGTTCAAAAACCTCAGAAAGTGAAAATTTCATGCCATGGGACCTTTAAACATATCCAGCTAGCATTCATTCATTATGGAGTTTCTATTGCTCAAAAATGCAATAATTCCTTCTGTGAATGGGGTTGACTTTTCAAAGATCTGAACTGTAATGTAGCGCAGTGCTGTAACCTGCTTGTCTCCCTTGTGATAGATGGGGATGGGGCCGATCCGATCCAGTATCGGTATCAGGTTCCGATATCAACGTACTTCACGGATCTGAAATTTATGATCCAACCTGCGAAAATTTCCGATCCATGAGCCATGTCTGTATATACACATTATCTGCTGAAATGACTCCTTGTTGGCTGCTCTGCTCCTGCTGCAAAATGTGGAATGGATTTCCTGAACGGAGGCGTATGGGGCAGAAAAACCAAAGTAGCCGACAGGGATCACTTCTACAGTCATTCCAAAGACAAGGTAAACTTCCAGACAATGTGAAAGCTAAAGGGATCAATGAGAAGGTGCTTAACTACATCGTACTCGATGACCAACCATTGTCTGTTGTCGAAAATGAAGGATTTGTTTTGGTATTGGCAGATATCCAAATGTGGGAAGTGGGGAAAGTGGATCGGTGCATCCCTAGTGACAGACAGGGTTAATCTATGCTGTGGAATCTTCTAGACATTATATTCCATGGAGACAAGCAGGAAATGTGAACCAGTGCACCTTTATGTAAACTTTAAATTACGTACATGCTTATTTACCTTTTGTTAGCCCTTTCTAATATCAAGTCTGTGATCGCATTATGGCTCCTGTGTAACATTTCGGAAAACATCACTGACTTTCTCACAACAACAACGGAGTATAAATCAGTCTATTCAGACATTTCTAAACCTGCAGCAGCCAATTCTCTGCTACATACGACACAAAAAGCCTCATCCATCACTCCAACTGCTCCACTCTGAGATCTCTGCAGTTATTTCCTATAACAAGGGCTCAGACACACAGCACGGCTCACCTTTTACTCTGTTCTCAATGGGCCCTGAAATGGGTCTAGCCGAGGCTCACTGGCTCTGTAAAATCTAAATAAGTTAGTAAGCAATAAATGGCAAAGTACAAAAGTTCATGGGGCGATGCTGATAACTCTTTCACTCACGTTATTTGCCTGCAACGCATCATCACATATCAACGAGATCAAAGCAAAATATTGCATTTTGTCCAAATAAAAAATGTCCAAATTCCTTCCTTCATTCAAATTTTTAGTCTTTGTATATCTAGTGTTTACTTTGAACTTACTTTGACTGATTGGAGTGAATTATGAATTATTTCTGACCATGTTAACAACTCTGTTAAGATCTTTTTGCAACACTTTTTTGCCACGTACTATTATTTCATGCCATTAGTACATCTTGACTATCTTAGTGAGTCAACGGTTCTTCTGATCCTAAGCATTTCATGGCATTGTTGACCTTGTGTTGATCCTGTATATGACAAATAAACAAATAAAAATCTTGAATCTGAATCTCTAAGATTTACATTGTCCAAATGAGGGAAATTAAAAGGAGGGAAAAGATCACTAGTCCATGGATAATGAAAGGTCTGTATAAAATGTGTATAACCTTTATTTAACCAGGAAAGTCCCATTGAGATTACTAATCTCTTTTTCAAGGGAGTCCTGGCCAAGACAGCAGCACAGTTACATTACATTTACACACAGACATTTCAACACATCACATAATGGATTCTTAAAAGCAATTACAAATCATAGATTTAATTTCCAAACCTTTCAACATAGATTTAAACTGAACTACTGAAGTCAGTTCTTGTCATTTCAAGACTTTTGGTAAATTATTCCATGTTGAAGGCGCAGAATATTGAAATGCCGCTTTACCATTCTCTGTGCGGACACTTGGGACGGAAAGAAGCATGCAGAGACAATTTTTAAAAGGAAAGAATGTGTATCAGAAAACAATTATAAAAAACTTATAGAAACAAGTTAACAAACATATTAAGAATTTCTAAAAAGTAATATTACAGCACATTATAGGAAAATAATAAGAACCATATTAAAAAGCTGTGGAGCACTATCAGTGAAGCTATTCAAAAGGTACCAAAAGAGAAGACTTAAAGAAAGCATTCGACACGATGGACCACAGCATACTCTTACAAAAGATACAAAAACACAGGATATTTACCAAACCGAAAGTAGTATGTGCAATGGGGACAGCACGAATCCACGTGTGATACCACTGTTTGTGGTGACACAGGGATCCGTGCCAAGACCCAAATTATTTCTTTTGTATATAATGTCTTGTACTTAAATTTGTTCTCTTTGCAGACAATACAAAAATCCTGTGTTCAGACGAGGACCTTCAAAGATTAGTGATTGAGACTACACACAAAATTGCAAAGTTACAAGTGTGGTTTGCCAAAAACAAATTGTCTCTAAATATCATGAAAAAAAGCAATGTTCTTTGGAAATGCAAATAAAAATTTTATCTCAAAAGGTAAAAACAAAAAAGTCAACCATGTGCTTTTGAACTTCAACCTCCTCCTTTTGAGCACCAGAAATGGTCCCAAACATGTACATGTCCTTGTTTGTAATGTACCTTGCTCAAACAAATAAAATTAATAAATGAAATTGGAGTGAATTATTGGCAAATTAAAACTTTTAAAATTTGCGTTAAGTATACGGTCATACTTTACATACATATACAGTAGGGGTGTGCAAAATAATCGTCATGACGATGCATCGCGATACTAACTTTCACAATATACTGCATCGATTCTTGATGCCAAAAATCGATTTTTATTAATTAATAATTAATTATGAATAAATAAATAAATTAATTAGTTTAAAAAAATAAAAATCCTATGTACTTTTTTCTTTGTGAAAGGGTATTGTTTGTTATGATGGTAGCTACCTCCAAAATGGCAAATGTTTGAACATCATTTTTTGTTTTAGAAAAAAATCCTATGCACTTTTTTTGTTATTGGTTTGGTTTATTTGTTTTTGCGTGAAAAGTCCCTCAGTCGTCCAGGTAGAATCCATGATCAAAGGAGAAGTTCAATTTGTCAACTGGACAAAGTTTGTTTGGTTGAAAACGTTTCGCCGCTCTATTTGTTTTTGTTATTCAATAAATTCAGTTATGAATTGAGTTGAGTTGAAGACACTGCCCAGATACACAGCCACTGATATTTAAAGGTACAGTGTGTAGGATTCGTGGCGCATAGGTGGTTAGTAGCTATTCCACTTCCTCTTTTGGCTACGGCAGACCTCGAGGGTCACCCGGGCGCGTCGTAGCGCCGACAGTGCGTGCCCGCGCACGATCCGCGCACCGCTGTATACATAAAACGCGGTCCCCCTTCACTTTTTTTTTTTCTTTTCGCATGAAAACACACAATCCCGATCATGATTCATGACAATCTACACATCAAATGAAACCTTACAGTCTCCTCTTTTTGACTATGCAATTCATTTCCCTGCAAAACAATCACTCCCCGAGTACATGGGGCTTTTATACAGAAAAGCACAAAACTTAGCTTACTTAGCTTACCTTTGAAGGCTCTGCACAGGTCAAACTCTGTATTTCACCATAAACTTGGTCTCAATCTGTCCATAAGGATCCAGCGAATAAAATCCAGTAAAACAATTTAGTCCAAAATACGTGTTATATCCATTACGATGTGTGACCCTTCTATCTGCCTAGAGATTTTAGCTCTGTAATCCTCACTGTAGTCTATATTCCACCACAAGCTGATAAAACAGAAGCCCTAGAACAACTGTATGGGATTATAAACGGACTTGAAAACTCTCACCCTGATGCAGCTTTCATTGTGGTGGGGGATTTCAACAGAGCCAATATGAAAACGGTCCTACCAAAATACTACCAGCACATATCCCTCCCCACCAGGGGGATGCAGATTTTAGACCATTGTTACACCCCATTTAAAGACAGTTACAAACCCCTCCTCCGCCCAGCCTTTGATAAATCTGACCATAGCGCCATCTTGCTGTTGCCTGCGTACAAACAAAGGCTTAAACTGGAAAAACCGGTTCCCAGACAAATCCACAAATGGAGCAGTATGTCTGATGAGGTGCTACAGGACTGCTTTGAAACTACAGACTGGCAGATGTTTGCAGACGCAGCGGATGGTGACATTAATGCGTACACAGACTCTGTCGTAGGCTACATAGGGAAGTGCATTGAGGACACGGCGCCCAAAATCTCCATCTGCACTTACCCTAATCAGAAACCCTGGGCGGGACCGGAGGTGCGTGCTAAACTGAAAGCTCGCACTGCCGCCTTCAACTCAGGAGACCCCGAAGCCTACAAAGCAGCCAAGTACGACCTCAGAAAGACCATCAGGACTTCCCAGAGAGACTACAGGGAGAGAGTGGAGTCTGCCCAGCAGAGCAATGACCCGAGACGGGTGTGGCATGGGCTACGCTGCATCACTGACTACAAGGGGAGGAGCGGGCCCGTGGAACTGTCCAGCGCATCATTTCCGGACGAACTCAACACCTTCTACGCCCGGTTTGATGCAGTTAACACCACGCCTGTCACCAGACCCCATGTGGACAGTGAAGACGCTGTACTTTGTATAGACACTGCTACAATGAGGCGGGCGCTCAAGAGAGTGAATCCCCGCAAAGCACCAGGACCCGACGGCATCCCCGGACGGGTGCTGAGGGCTTGTGCTGACCAACTCGCCGGGGTGTTCACCAACATCTTCAACCTGTCTCTGAGCCAGTCTATCGTGCCCACCATCTTCAAGACCTCCACTGTAGTCCCCATCCCAAAGACCCCCACAGCATCCTGTCCTAATGACTATCGGCCCATAGCACTCACATCTGTCATCATGAAGTGCTTTGAACGAATCATTAAGAGACACATCTGTGACTCCCTCCCCGACACCCTGGACCCCCTGCAGTTTGCATATGTCTACAGACGACGCTATTGCTCTAGCAGTCCACACCTCTCTCAGTCACCTGGAGAGAGGAAACACATATGTGAGAATGCTCTTCATCGACTACAGCTCGGCATTCAACACCATAATCCCCTCCAAACTGGTCTCTAAGCTCACCGCCCTGGGCCTGGGGACGTCCATCTGCTGCTGGATATGGGACTTCCTCACCAACAGGCCACAGGCGGTGAGGATCGGCAGCCACGTCTCCTCCACATGTGTCCTCAGCACTGGGGCACCCCAGGGCTGTGTTCTCAGCCCTCTCCTGTACTCCCTGTTCACCTATGACTGTACCGCCAGGCACAGGTCCAACACCATCCTCAAGTTTGCTGACGACACCACCATCCTAGGCCTCATCACCAACAACGATGAGAGTGCCTACAGAGACGAGGTGAAATCACTGACCAGCTGGTGTCAGGAAAATAACCTCTCTCTGAACGTCAGCAAAACTAAGGAAATGATCGTGGACTTCAGGAGACAGCGTGTAGACCAGCACCCCCCCCATCTCCATCAACAACGCTGAGGTGGAGCAGGTCAGCAGTTTTAAGTTCCTCGGGGTACACATCACTGAGGATCTGTCCTGGACACTACATACAGACACTGTGGTTAAGAAAGCCCGACAAAGACTCTACTTCCTGAGGAAGTTGAGGAAGTTTGGTATGAACACCAGCATCCTCACAAACTTCTACAGGTGCACCATCGAGAGCCTGCTGACGGGCTGCATCACAGTGTGGTATGGGAACTGCACCGCTCAGAGCTGCAAAGCACTACAGAGGGTGGTGCGAGCAGCAGAGGACATCACTGGCAGCAGTCTCCCCTCCATCCAGGACATTTACCACAGCAGGGGTCTGCGTAAGGCACGCAGCATCACTAAGGACCATACTCATCCGGCACAAGGACTCTTCCGTCTGCTACCCTCTGGTAGACGATACAGGAGCCTGCCAGCACGCACAAAAAGACTCAAAGACAGCTATTACCCCCAAGCTGTCAGACTACTGAACTCTGGGTAATACTCTAAATAATACTGAACTCTCAATAATACTGCACTAAACTACCTTTCATTATGCATAATTATGTTTACTGCTGCTGCTCTATATGAATATATCATGTTTGTCACTACCTCACTGTAAATTACTGTTACATGTGCAATATTTATACCACACTATGTGCAATACGAAATCCACATGCAACACCTACACCACACCATATTATGTGCAATCTGTGAAATACTTACACCTTATTTGATCTTGATTTAATCCTACCTGCACCTTGTACATTGTACCTTGTTTTTTTATTACATATTTTATTATATTGTTTATTATATTGTTTATTATATTGTTTACCTCTTCCCCTGCACTTTGCAACACTTTTTTACCATGTACTATTATTGCATGTTATTAGTACTTCTTGACTATCTTAGCGAGTCAACGGTTCTTCTGATCCTAAGCATTTCATTGCATTGTTGACCTTGTGTTGATTCTGCATATGACAAATAAACAATCTTGAATCTTGAATCTTGAATCTTGATACAGCAGCATGCTTGTTTACACGAGGCTCCCCCCTTCCCCCCTCCCCTTCCCCTTCTCTCCTTCGCTCCTCCGCTCCCAAATGCGCGCTGCATTTGGGAGCGGAGGAGCGAAGTAGAGAGGCTGAGCAGCTGCTAGCAGGAGCCTCGGCGAAGGATGAGCCCAAATGTCCTTCTGCGGCTCTCGTATTCAAAATGGCTGCCTCTATATGGGGAAGATCCCCCTTTTATGTGACTATATCTAAGTCCAAAAGAATACTTTGATTTCATGATGGAAGTGAAAAGGCTTGGAAAACAATGTATTTTTGAATGGGTATCTTCAATTTCAGTAATTAACAGGTAAAAATCTTACACACTGTCCCTTTAAGTTATCCTCTTTTTTTTTTTTGGTACATTTTCACTGAAGTATGTCTAATATATTGCAATGCATCGCAATAATTCAAGTATCATGATGCATCGTGATAGTATCGCATCGTGGCATATGAATTGTGATTCGAATTGAATTGTGACTTCTTTGCCAATACCCACCCCTAATATACAGTACATACTTTATCGATCCACAAAGTAAATTATTTGGACACAGTGGCTCACACATCGCAATATAATATAATTTCATAACGGAGCAAAAAATATAATCAAAATAAGTGTCAAATAATATACAAAGAGACTGGTGTCAAATACTAGTAAAGCATAAAATATACACAATACATATTTTCAGTGTAGGCTGCATTTAAAAAAGGTTAAAGAAAACATGGCACTTACACTTACCCTTAAGGCACCAACCTTACAACATTTACACAGTTTCCACTTTTTTTCTGAACCAATAAAAATTCTTTACGGTCCCCATGACAACATCAAGATGGCTCCTAGCTCGGTATGGCTCTGTCCCAACTCTGGCACGAGGCCCTGGGGCAGATTTGTTGTGCAGCACATCTGCTGGAAGTGCAGCGAAGTGAAGTGAAGGGGAGCGAAACCAATTACAATACACCCATCCTGAATCAGTCTTACAACAATTTTCTAGACACTTTAAAAAGGTGCACTATGTAACTTTTTGGTTGAGAGTCAGTCACTTGTTTCTATGGATATGTCATTGCTCTGCCTGGAATCATTTCAATTACAGGTGGTTTTACTGCTCCAAAATACCTAGAAAAACAGGTATTCTGACTGTGAGCGGGGTTGCCTCTCCACAGTTCTGACTTGTAACTTGGTCTGGTTTGGTCTCCATGAAGACAGAAAGGTTTAATACCATACTCACTGCGTGCACATGGACGAGTGTGAGGTTTAATACCATACTCACTGCGTGCACATGGACGAGTGTGAGGTTTAATACCATACTCACTGCGTGCACATGGACGAGTGTGAGGTTTAATACCATACTCACTGCGTGCACATGGACGATTGCAAACGGATTGGGATCGTATCAGATTCATGTGCACAGGCTAAGGATCGTATAGGGATTGGTTTCCCAAATCCAATTGGAACCCCTGGCTTAGGCTGATAGTAATCCGCTTGGTGCCGCCTTGTGCACGAGATCGGATCGGATTAGCGTACTGCACATGCGTGGGAATTTTCGCCAGGGATTTCACCCGGAAGTGGCAGGTGGCGCCGACGCCGTCATAAGTAGCGATTGCTGCCGGAAAAGTCAGACGAAATCATGGCTGCGAAGAAAGCAACAAGCACTCACTACTAGACAAACTCCTGGAGCGCCATCTTTGTATACCACCACATAGTTTGTGTTTTTATTGAGTAGCCATCACCCGGAAGTAGTTGGACTACAGCGCCACATAGCGTTGCGGAGCCGGCCAGGTCGCTGACCATTATCCGATTCCACGAGCTTCATGTGCACTCGGATTGGATGACAGACCACCCGCCAAATAACGAGATCAGATTTGGAGAAATCCAATCTGATCGTACCATGTGACCGCAGTGACTGTGAAAGATTTCCAGATGAAGCAACATCTCCATGGAAAAAAAGCATTTGACGGATCCTCCACCAGAAAAGTTACACAACGCCCTTATAAAGTTGACATGACAACAATGAAATACCATAACAGACCCCTAATAAAGACTTGACCAATGAATGGGGAAGCTTCCAGTATCACCCAAAACCACTCTCTCTATAACTCATTACTTCATCTCAGTTTGTTGTTGTCCCAGGTTGAATGGAAATCTAATTAAAAAACTTTTGTTCTCCTTGTTGTTGGAGAGACTGAATATATATTGACTGAATATATATTACTTACTCTATTCTTTGTTCTGAATATGCAACAAACCAACTGCCCCACTATTTTTAAGGGGCATATATTACACAGAATTGACTGTTATAATGTTGTTACCTCCTCAAAAATATATATCTCGAGTTGTTTCGTTTCATTCACACTTGTTTGAGTAACACTTTATTATTAGTCACTCTACATCTCCAAAGCTCAAGATGCTCTGTTCCACCTTGTGATGTCATGTAGTGGTAGTTTTCAAGTTAACAGCTACTTTTTACCTTTTGCTGAGTAGAGTGGCAATTCCAGAGTTGAAACTGTCCAAATTAATCTAGTGAAGGTGTGTGGAGTTTAAAAACAGTGGAGCAATTCCTGTATTTTGACATGACAAAGTGGAACAGCGTGTTTTCAGTTTGAGAGAAGAACTCAGCATGCAGAGTTTGTGTGTGTGTGTTTATTGTGTTTGGGCATTTAATACACAGTAACAGTCCCCAAAATTACAGTGTTACAGCATTTCAACCAAGATATACAAGCACATGCATTATAAGTGTCTATATAATGTCTTAGAGGACACTTATCCATGAAATTATGCTTTATATGTTATGTATATACATATAAAAACAAAACAAAAATAAAAACAACTAACTGGTCTTTGTAATATCCACCTGTGTAAATGTTCATCCTATTACTCAGATTTAAATAAAGGTTTAAATACCTTCTTTAAAGGTACAGTGTGTAGGATTCGTGGCGCATAGGTGGATGGTGGCTATTGCGCTTCCTGTTTTAGCTACGGCAGACCTCGAGGGTCACCCGGGCGCGCCGAAACGTGGACAGCTCGCGTACCCGCGCACGAACGCGTGAAGCACACCCGGTGCTGTGCGAGCCCTCGCTGACAACTACCGTATAAATAAAACGCGGTCCCGTTCACTGTTTTTTTTTTTCTTTTCGCATGGGAGCACACATTCCCGATCGTGTACCATGACAATCTAGACATCAAATGAAACCTTACAGTCTCCTCTATTTGACTATTTGTTACTTAGCTTACCTTTGAAGGCTCTGGACAGGTCAAACTCAGTATTTCACCATAAGCTTGGTCTCAATCTGTCCGTAAGGATCCAGCGAATAAAATCCAGTAAAACAATTTAGTCCAAAACACGTGTTAGATCCATTACGACGTGTGATCCGGCAACATGCTTGTCGTTGTTTATCCAAACGTGTACTCTCTCGTTTTCTGAAAACCACGAGCCTTGCCGAAGGCGAAGCCCAAATGTCCTTCTGCAGCTCTCGTAATCAAAATGGCTGCCTCTATATGGGGAAGATCCCCCTTTTATGCAGGTATATCCAAGTCCAACAGAATACTTTGATTTCATGATGGAAGTGAAAATGCTTGGAAAACACTGTATTTTTGAATGGGTATCTTCAATTTCGGTAATTAACGGGTAAAAATCTTACACACTGTCCCTTTAAATAAGCCAACAAAAGATGACCATATCCTATTGAATTTATCTTCCTGACCCTGCAAAGAGTATCTCATTTTTTCTAGATCTCTGAGCAGGGTTTGTGTGTTAAACATGTGCAAATGAACCAAAACTCCAGCTATGTATTTGATTAAACATTATAACAGATCAGAAAATATGAGCCCTTTAAAATGTATGCACATCACTATTAAAAAATATGATTCACTGTTCCAGCTGACTTCAAATGCAGCCTACCCCTCTTCTAAACCCATGCTGAGTGATTGAAATGCTCTCTAACTAATTGGCCTATTTTTCTTCCCTTTTTACTTCCTCACAAATCAAAATCCGGAGCTTCTATCAGCACATTTGCCCCCACTCTGCTCCAATACTCTGTACAAACTCAACCTGTCGAAGCCACCCAAGTTAAATTAAAATAAACAGACTGCGAAATTAGAGAAATGAGAATCGAGGAGCATTGTGTGTGTGCCTGTGCTTTACAAAAATGAAGCGTGTGATACTTTCGCATTCTCAGACCGTGGATCTGGAGGACATCTTGTCACATGCAATGCTCTTCATTCAGTGATTGACTAAGGCCATTCAAACTTAATTTACTTCCCCAGAGATCAATTCTTAGTCGAAGAAGAAGTAATGACTTTACAGATTGTTGCTCTGCTGTAGGGAAAGTTTGCGTTTTTGGATATTACCCTGTGGCAAAAGGAACAAGATATAATTACAAAATGTTCTGGTATGCTCATCCATTATAAATATGGGCTCATCTGAGGCACTACAAGAATACAGTTTAGAAGGTCTGTAACAATAAATACTGTATTGTAATTGGTATTTATTTCCAGTTTGTGCCAAGACAGAAACAATAATAATAATTAATAATTCATAGCATTTATATGGCACCTTTCATGACACCCAAAGTGCTTTACAGTTCATTGTTCAGTCACTCCACACTTGGTGGTGGTAAGCTACTGTTGTAGCCACAGCTGCCCTGGGGCAGACTGACGGAAGCAAGGCTGCCAATCTGCGCCCCTCCGACCACCTCCAACACTCACGCACACTGCACTTTCATACTAGGCAATGTGGGTGAAGTGTCTTGCCTAAGGACACAACGACAGTTTTTTTGTGACTGGTGCCCCACTGTGGCACCTGGAATTCCCAGTGGTCTCCCATCCAAGTACTAACCAGGCCCTGCCTTGCTGAGCTTCTGAGATCTGACAAGATCAGACTTTGACAAGTAGGTATGGCCACAATAATCATACATATTATATATACATTGTAAATAACAGAAAAGAACATTTCTCGAAAAGGAGTGGGAAGAACTTATATTAACCCACTTATATTAACCCACCCCTTTTCATTACATAGTTTCAAAATTATGTGGTTGCTTATGTTCATCGATCACAACCACAACCCCCCCCCGGGCCCATCCACACAACGTTTTGGTGGAAACAGAAGTTTGTATTCGTTTTGGCTTTTCATCCACATGGTGCCGGCGTTTTTGGTGGGCGAAACCTGTTTTTTTTTAAAAACAGGTTCCAGAGTGTAGAAATCTGAGAATGCCGTGTGGATGAGCAAAAAGCAGCTTTTGGAAAACGATGACATTGCGATGCTTGTTTGCGAAAGAGAAAGGACTTTATGCACATGTGCTCTTTGTAGTATTGCGTTTCCGGTGGCTCTGGCTGTTTCTCGTTTACAGCGCCACATATCGGTGTGGCATATGTATTACATCGTTTTCACTCAACACTCCGTTTTCATCTGGACGCAAATATTTACTGATCCGACACGTGTGTGGACGTGAATTTTTTTCAACCCGCATAAAAAATTAATAAATTCAGGAGTGTTGTCGTGTGGACGTAGCCATAGTTTTAAATGTACCCTTCCCCTTAATTCATAGTGTACTTCATGTGCTTGTGTACTTCTTGTGTACTGAACAGGTTTTGTATTTTCAATGGTAGTATATTTTTGTTTGCTTTATACAAAAGCAAAGCAGTGTCAAATTTTACAAAATCAACATTTTTAATACTTTCGATTTAAAAAACAAGTTGTTTGTATGGTCCAGGTCCTAACCCTAACCCAAACTTATGCATTATTCTCACAGCACGTTTTTGCAGTTTAAAAAGGGGAAGTAGTAAATTTTGGTAATTGTTGCCCCAAATCTCAAAACAATATGTGAAATATGGAAGTACGAGTGACAAGTACGATATGTAAAGAGCCTTTTGATTAAGAATGTGTTTCACTTTATTGATTACCGCTATACTTTGAGACCTTAGATTGTGTGTATCTGATGTGAAGTTTCCAGCTTAGCTTTTTTTTCCATCATTACACCTAAAAATTTATTATCAGAAACCCACTCAATTTTAACACCATCAGTATGAATTGAAACTTCAGAATTTATTTTAAAATGACCAAAAAATATAGCCTTTGTTTTGTTTAAATTTAGGGATAACTTATTACAAATATTGACTTGTTCAATATATAATAGCTGGAACAATATATTTTCGGGGTCAGTATTTATCGTTAGTCCTGTCATGATAACAAATTTTGAAGTTTGATACATGGCTGAAGTAAATATAGATGATATACGGTAATACTGAAACTAACTTATACCACTGACACAATAACCCAAAAGCAGATTTAAACCACAAAACCTACTCTAAATCTACAAAACCGTTAAAAAGAAATCATGAGCTACAATAGATAAACAGCAGAATTAATCATTTTAGACTTAGTTTGCATTTGTAATAAGTCATAGAAGTTATTAATTCAACCTTTTACATCATAAATCTTATAATAACAACCAGAAATGTTCAGTAGGGCAAGTCCCATGAAATACTGTTCCGGCTTTCATGTGAATGTGATTGGATATGGTAATTATCGGGACAGGACTGTGTTCCTTTTGTTTGCAATAACAGGAAGAGTTTTGCCATTTTAGTTGTAATACTATAAGATCTGAGCTGCAGGGACAGACGAGCTCTTTCTCCAACAGCTCCGCTCAAACAGTGAGAGATACAGGACTACATTCATTCCACACTCCATACAACTGTACAACAATCACACTTATGTAACAGATAAGATAAGATAAGATAATCCTTTATTTGTCCCACAATGGGGAAATTCCAGTTCTGCATTTAACCCATCCTGTTATCAGGAGCAGTGAGCAGCACATTACTGCGCCCGGGGACCATCTCCATGATCTTCTTGCTTCGGCTTGGTCAGGACCAAAGCTGGAGGTACCTATGGTGCATGTTTTGGGTTGGTGGGGGAAACCGGAGTGCCCGGAGGAAACCCACCCAGACACGGGGAGAACATGCAAACTCCACACAGAAAGGCTCGGGTGACCCGGGGATCGAACCCGGAACCTTCTTGCTGTGCCGCCAAACAATCACACTTATGTAACAGATAACACTGGTCTACAAGCAAAATGCTTCCAGAACAAAAGTAGTGAAATTTTTCTTGGTTTAGGTCACTAATAAAGAAAAAGAAAAAGTAAGTCAGAAGTGCTGATTGGCTGTAGTTTCCAAGATATAGCATTGGGTCAAAATAGGAAATTTATGCAAAAGAAGGCAAAAACTGTAGTTTATCAGAAGGTACAGTGTGTCTACAAGCAACCAGTTCTATCTGAAAGCCTGTCTGCACATTCACATACATTCATTTTAATATGTCTACAGTTTTAACATATATCAATATATATAATACATACAGGGGGTCCTCGGGTTACGACGGTCTCGGTTTACGACGTTTCGTGGTTACGAACGCGCCCCCATTAAAAAAAATATGTATATATTACGCCTCATTCCGTCTTACGCGGTTTAGCGTGGTAAGAGATGTAAACAAACGCGAACGGCGCGCGGCGCACGGCGGAAGAATACGCTCTGTTGTGGTTGTAGGGAGAAGAAGACAGCCTCGTGTGCGTGCCCAATGTGGGCGGAAGTACCTGATGTGGGCTCTGATCTGCTCCTATGAAAGCGGCAGTGATAACCAAGCAGCGTAGTGGTCTAATTATTGAGATGGAAATGTTATTGGTGCTTTGGTTGGAAGATCAAAGGCAAAATCCGGTTTACGACGAAATTCGGGTTACGACGCATCTTAAGAACGGATCAACGTCGTAACCCGAGGACCCCCTGTATATTATTATTATTATTATATCATTACATATCTTGAATACATTAGCTAAACAGCACAGTTATCAATTGATTTTCAGTTCATCTTATCAATATAAATGAGATTTAGCCACTTTTATCTCAGAAGCAGATCGAGTCAAATAATTTATAAACCAGTGTAACCCTATGTCCTTTGCTTTTGTTTTGTCCTTATGACCTCTTTTATATACCTGACATACATTTATATATTTTATTTTTACTTGTACAGACAGATTTTTATAATAATGCCTTATTTGTCCTGCTACTTTTAATTTAGAATTTATTATACCATTTGTATGAACAAATAACTTCTTTGGCTAATTAAGCTCCGTGTACGTCGCTGTAGTCTGCTGGGGGAGCAGCACCAGTAAATGGGACAATGGGCAGATTGACAAACTGATCTGCAAAGCTGGTCACGTGATCGGCTGTGAGCTGGAGACATTTGTCAGTGAGGGACAGGAGGACACTGGATAAACTGCTCTCCATCATGGACACTCCTGCTCACCCACTGCACCAGACCATAGGAGATAATACTCCCTACAACTGTATAAACAACTCAATCTTAAGTAACGGATAACCTTATGCTCTGTCAATCAGTACATTATTGCACTGCCGTTCTTGTCTCCTGTATTTAGCTGTGATTTTATATGTTACTTTGACTTGTACAAATACACTTATTATTTTTATTTGTATAATTATGTCTCGTTTGACCCCGGTCTCTTGATATCTTTTTGCTGTTCTATCAATCTTTTGTTACTCTCTGATATACATTATATTATGATGTTTGAGCTACTGTACCCAAATAATTTCCCTTGTGGACCAATAAAGTTGCAGCTTATGCCTTTTAATGATATAATACATTTAAAAATAGTGGTTTATTATTATTGTTTAAGTGGTCTAAACCGTTAATATTTCTCTGTAGTGATATATTGTGCTTCAAAGTGTGTTATGGTGATTTGATTGGATTTCAAAATGCAGTTTAGCTGAGACCGGATACTCCCCTGGAGAAAATGTCTGTAAGATTAATCATGATTTGAATGAGTTATTAACAAATCGGTAAAGCAGCAATTTTTGAAGTACCGTAATTTCCTCTACAAACCATTACTGTGTTTCAGGCGACATCATAAGATTCTATAGGCCAGTCATATGTAATACAGACGGTGGCAGCTAGAATTAATGTTGTTCAAATGCAGTTTTGTGTTCTTGGGTTTAATTACTAATAGAAATGATCAGCTTCAACATCTGTGAATCTACATGTGGGATATTTTCATGGTAAAGTACAAGAAAAACCAGACTTGTGGACATTTTTAACGTTTAACTGCTGCTATTGTCACTTGTTATCGTTTTGTTGTTTCTGCTGTGGTGTCACCTGCATACGGACTACAGGTGGAAATTAAAGATCCCATGACATTCTTGATGCTTTTATATGGCGCCTTAGTGGTTCCCCAACACTGTAAATGAATCCTTCTCCAAAATCAAGCCCCAGTGCATGAGAGAGCCTCATGAAGACAGTCAGAGTCATAAATATGTCTCTGAAACGCTTTATTTGGGGCGTTGTTGCTTGAATGCAAATGAGGAGGACAGAGACAGGCCAGTGCAACGGGTGGGGGTGTGGCCAAATACGCCGCTGTTTCCTGGATTAGCGGTGCGGTGTGCACTGTCACCCACTTCCGTGTTTTAAGCGCGGAGGAAGATATGACACGCTTTCCATAAAATAAAATAAAAACACATTTCCACAGAAAATAAAATGAAACGACTGCTGTTTCAGGGGTTCCGAGGCTTGGATAAAGGACATGGCCTGGAGAGACTTCTCACGTGTCTCCAGGCAAATAAAAAAACGCATCTCGCATTGCGTAGCTCGTTCGCGGTCCAGATTTCCAGAGACGATTTCCAGAGACGGGGTGGACATCCAGAGGGGGGGGTGGAAACCTTTCCGCGAGTGTGACGTCAGAAAGTTCCCTTGTTCAGAATCACCCGTGTGGGCTGTCTTTTTTTCAAACACGGAAAAGGATCGCAAATGCTCAGTTTACACATTTCGCAACATTTAGCCATGGGGGGAGGGGGGGGCCTAAACAGGGTAGAGGAGCTCACATTAATGTTCAAAAACCTCAGAAAGTGAAAATTTTATGCCATGGGACCTTTAACAGTTTTGCTATAATCTTACACTGCACTGTCCCTATTAAATAAAGAATACATCGTAATGAATAGGGAAAACTGTCTCTTGCCGCCCTTCTGGAAGTATGACATCAACACGTTTGAGATTCTGAAAACTACCAATATCCTCGTCTTTTTTAGCCTACAAACTGTTAAACATCTGTACATGTGGTTCTTGGATTCGTTTGTCGGTTCATAGACCTATTTCAGTCTTTTTGTCAATTCTTCTGAACATTGTGTTGGGTGTCCGTCACCTGATTGTTTCTATATTTATACGTCATTGCTCTGCCTGGACTTTAAACGGCTTACATTTATTCAATTAAAGGTGGTTTTATTGCTCAAAAATACCAAGAAAAACAGGCAATCTGACTGTGAGCGGTCTGGGTTGGTCTCCATGAAGATAGAAAGGTTTAATACCACTGTGAATCATTCCAAAAAATATCATCAAACATCTCCATGGAGAAAAGCATTTGACAAGCCCTCCGTCATAAAAGTCATTGGGGGAAGATATTATTTTGTGATTCATTAATTTGGTCCTGACAAGAACAGATAGATCATAGGTGGTTAGCACTTCAACGTACAAAGAAATTCCATCTCCACACTGTAAAAATGTCACTTAGAAACATGGGAGTAATTAAATTTCAATGGTACGAGTCAATATGTTGGATGAGGACGTTATCAGTTGGCTTAGGGGACATCTGGAAGTCACACATGTCACTTAACCCCATTACACAGAGTTATCACGGTAATAGGCTTTATTTCCTCTGAGTGGTATAAGGCAGGAGCAGGCCAGCGTGGCACAGGGCCAAAGGCTCTGAAATTAAACATTAGATATGTTTCATTACTTTGTGCTAGAAACCAAAGGAGACAGCCGTCCTCAGTCACTACTGTATCACATAAATAGTTAAACTGCCTAGATTATGTTATTATGTTATCTTCTGATCCATGTTGTAATGTTGTTTCCTCATCAAAAATACATCTGGAGTTATGTTTTGTTTCATTTACACATGTTTAACAGACCGACACCGCATACAGCTCTGGAAAATAAAGCCCTATTCGGACGGGATTAGTTTTCCAGGGGGATGTAGAGTAATGTAATGTAATGTAGAGGTTTATCACAGGACCTCTGTAATATAAATGACCCCATTCACACAGGACAAGAAATGTCCGTAATATTTATTTGACATGGGAGGAGTTTGTTTACGCTCTGCCGTCACGATACATAGAGAAGTGATGATTAGCCTATGTGAAATATTAGCTAACTATGCAAATTACTGCCCATAATCAGGACTAATAGAGCATACATTACCTAAAACAAGCAGAAGTTTCATGCCTCTGACGACTGATTTATACCTCTTGGGCTTTTTCATCGGTCGATGTGTGCATTTGTTTGAGAGTACCGGTAGATCATTTTGCTTACCGGCAAAACAAAGCGCTTCAGGCTCCTCCATGTTTGAAAATTGCGGTAAATTATTTCTTGTGACGAAATATTACATACATCTTTACAGAGGGTCGCATTCGCACGGGATTAATATTACCTATGGTAATTCCTCCAGACTGTTTTACAGAAGGTGAAACTCGCTGTAAATTTCACAGACATACTCCGTTATGTTTACGGACATGGCGCGTTCAGACAGGACTAAATTCCCTGGTAATTATTACTTCACCCCATGTCACCCCATAAAACTAATCCCGTCCGAATAGGGCTTAAGAGACCACTGCATTTTTTCTGAAATCAGCATCTCTACATGTATTACAGCCATTCCATTCCAGCGTCTGTTGAATTCCAACACAAACACAAAGCTGAGCTACTTCAGTTCTTGCACCAGGAGTGGAATAAAGTCACCCAAGAACAATGTGAAAGACTTGTGGAGAGCATGCCAAGACGCATGAAAGCTGTGATTAAAAATAAGGCTTCTTAAGTGTAAACATTAGTATTATGTTGTTTAAAATGAATTTGATCTTGTTTCTTTGCATTGTTTGAGGTCTGAAAACATGTATCTTTCATTTTCTGCAAATAAATGCTCTAAACGATAATATTTTTATTTGGAATTTGGGGGAAATGTTGTCAGTAGTTTATAGACTCAAACAAAACTGTTCCTTTTGCCCAAACACATACCTCTAAGTAGTAAAATCAGAAAAACTGATCATTTTGCAGTGATCTCTTATTTTTTTTCCAGAGCTGTATCTGGAGTCATGTTTTGTTTCATTTACACATGTTTAACAGACACCGCATATTTAGGGAGGTGTGATGCCAAGGAAGTGCCCCACTGTGTTTTTAAACTCCATACACCTTCACTAGAATCATTTGAATCATTTCAGCTTTGGCATTACAAATCTACTGAACAAAGGGTAATAAAATGCTGTTGAACTTGAAAAACTACCACTAAATGACATCACAAGGTGGAACTGAGCATTTTGAGCTTTGAAGATGTAGACAGACCAATCATAAAGGATTACTCAAAACATGTGTGCATGAAACAAACAACTCCAGGTATGTTTTTGAGGAGGAACACACATAAGAATCAATTTTGTGCAATGTAGGACCTTTAACCTACATTTGTCTAAGCCAGGGGTGTCAAACATGCGGCCCGGGGGCCAGATCCGGCCCTCCAAGATGTTTAATCTGGCCCTCGGCTGATTTTCTATTAAAATATTTCAATTATATTTTTCATTTTCTATTAAAATATTGGTAATTTTCTGCACCTCTTTTAGTTTAGCATAGCAGCGTCTCCAGCACCTCTGTGCGTGGCCCCTCCCACCAGAGCAGCACAAATGAAGACTCGCCTCTTTCCAAACCTTAAAGGACCATCGTTTTGACTGTTGGCCATTACACCCTCATCAGCAAAATGTCAAAAATGAGAAAAGTGGACGCCGAGTGCAGGATTTTCCAAGAAAAATTGACTAATTCCTATTTGTTCTCGGAGGTGAATGGGAAACCTGTATGTTTGTGTTGAAATTGCATTTTTCTTAAAGTTTCAGGTTGTTCATAATATTATAATATTTTGTAAAAGAAAGAGTTCATCAAACAAAAAATACTTCTGTAATACATTTGCGTTTCTCTGCACAACTATTTGGACTTATTGCTATTTTTGGGGTAGTTGAGTTTTCTGATCCGGCCCCTTTGGGATCAAAGTAGGTTGGATACGGCCCCCGGACCAAAATTAGTTTGACACCCCTGGTCAAAGCCATTTAAACAGTTATGCACAACATCCCAAAGTTTACAATATAAGTGACCAAACCTATAACTGAAACACTAAATCACTGTGCAACCAAGTTTGGAAAAAACTTTTTTAATAAGCTGCATTCTACACTTCGGCGAAAATAAGATGATCTTAAAATGCCATCTCTGCACTGCTGATAATGCTGGTATAAAATGTGAAATTGTAAGGGCAATAAGGTTTCAAATTATGAAGACGGAGAGAAATCTTGCACAGCTACACCTGCAGCAATAAATTAGGTATTCCCAGATGCAGGAACAGAAACAGGTTTTGAGACAGCTGTAAATCTTCTTGTGAGACAGGTAGGCGATGAAATGTGGAAGAAAGAAAGCACATGCCGCCTCTTCTCTTCTCTCTTCACACAGAAATGTCAGAAATCTGTGTCAGAGCTGTTTTGGGCTCGCAATCGCTTCAGGGTCAAACAAATAAGAAATAAAACGATTTCACAAAGTAGATGGCATGAGATTATATAAGTGAAGAGGTTTAAGAAGCGGCATGCAACTTTTCTGGTGAGGTCTCGGCCACCTGCTTGTCTCCATGGAGATGTTGTTGACAGGAATGTTCCACAGTATGGGAATGGAAGTCCTCTAAAGATAAGCCATTAGGTCAAGTTACAAGTCTGATCCGTGAAGAGTAGACCCTCTCACTGTAATTCTTATCTTTTGTCTTTTATATTTTTGGGGCCATCAGCGAAGCTGCGAGGCACCCATAGTGTTTCTACTGATTATTAGGGGGCCAAGCACCAGAGGTGCTGGGCACCCTCTAGGAATCGTATTCCGTTGCCTAGGCGAGTTGCCTAGTAACCCTTTGATCTTTGCTTTGATGTTCGGGTCTGAAAGTTATTATTATTATTCTTCTAGTATAGGAAGTCTATGGCAGCCCCTAGAACCGTTTGGTAAAAAGTTGTGAAATTTGGCATGCACATTCCAGCCAGTCTCCTCATTACCCACAGCAATTTATAGGTCCCCAGCTCCAACCGTCTAGTGGCACCAGCAGGTCAAAGTTGCAGAAATTTGTCAATTGCCTAGCAACGCAAGAACCGTTTGGTAAAAAGTTGTGAAATTTGGCATGCACATTCCAGCCAGTCTCCTCATTACCCACAGCGATTTATAGGTCCCCAGCTCCAACCGTCTAGTGGCACCAGCAGGTCAAAGTTGCAGAAATTTGTCAACTGCCTAGCAACGCACCTAGCAACCTTTGATCTGTCTTTGATGTGTCTGTTCTGACACGGTTAGACCCTGACCCTGTCAGACCCTGTCAGACTCTGTTAGATCCTGTCAGACCTTGTTCTAACAAGGTCTGACCCTGTCAAACGGTGCTTGGCCCCCGCATTGCTGCTTGCAGCTATATTTAGGGGGCCAAGCACCGAAGGTGCTGGGCACCCTATAGGAATTGTATTCCGTTGCCTAGGCAAGTTGCCTAGTAACCCTTTGATCTTTGCTTTGATGTTCTGGTCTCAAGATTATTATTATTATTCTTCTATTCTATAGGAAGTCTATGGCAGCCCCTAGAACCGTCTGGTAAAAAGTTGTGAAATTTGGCATGCACATTCCAGCCAGTCTCCTCATTACCCACAGCAATTTATAGGTCCCCAGCCCCAACCGTCTAGTGGCAGCAGCAGGTCAAAGTTGCAGAAATTTGTCAACTGCCTAGCAACGCACCTAGCAACCTTTGATCTGTCTTTGATGTGTCTGTTCTGACAAGGTTAGACCCTGACCCTGTCAGACCCTGTCAGTTAGATCCTGTCAGACCTTGTTAGACCCTGTCAAACGGTGCTTGGCCCCCACATTGCTGCTTGCAGCTATATTTAGGGGGCCAAGCACCGAAGGTGCTGGGCACCCTATAGGAATTGTATTCCGTTGCCTAGGCGAGTTGCCTAGTAACCCTTTGATCTTTCCTTTGATGTTCTGGTCTCAGGATTATTATTATTATTCTTCTAGTATAGGAAGTCTATGGCAGCCCCTAGAACCGTTTGGTAAAAAGTTGTGAAATTTGGCATGCACATTCCAGCCAGTCTCCTCATTACCCACAGCAATTTATAGGTCCCCAGCTCCAACCGTCTAGTGGCAGCAGCAGGTCAAAGTTGCAGAAATTTGTCAACTGCCTAGCAACGCACCTAGTAACCTTTGATCCATTTTTGATGTGTCTGTTCTGACAGGGTTAGACCCTGACCCTGTCAGACCCTGTCAGACTCTGTTAGATCCTGTCAGACCTTGTTAGACCCTGTCAAACGGTGCTTGGCCCCCGCATTGCTGCTTGCAGCTATATTTCTTCTTATTATGATAAAATATTCTTCCGCCTCTGGGAGTCTATGGCAACCCCTAGAATCGTCTGGTAAAAAGCTGTGAAATTTTGCATGCACATTCCTGCCAGTCTCCTCATTACCCACAGCAATTTATAGGCTCCCACCCCCAACCCTCTAGTGCCACCAGCAGGTCAAAGTTGCCCTCTAGGGCCACCAGCAGGTCAAAGTTTTACATTTGATTGGCTGTCACAACAAAACGATAAGAGATATCAAAAAACCCAGGCATATTTCTGATGAGGCTCAGTCCAAAGATACTATGTACCGAATTTGAGCAAAATTGGTCCAAAATTGAGGGAGGAGAAGCATTTTCAGTGTTTTTCATAAAATACAAAATGGTGAAAAATGACATCATAGGGTGACATCATATGGTGGATTCGGCTTGGCCCAAGGAGTCCAGGGATGCCAAGTTTTTGACAATTGGACATACGGTTCAAAAGTTACACGCAGAAATGTACCTGAAAATTCCTTCTGTACGCCCGATTCGCAAAAACTTGGAATCACTAGAATCCTTGGGCCAAGACAAATCCAACGCATCCTATGACGTCATGTCCGCCGGAATAGAATCTTGGATTTTATGAAAAACACTCAAAATGCTTCTCCTCCCTCATTTCTGCTTGTAACTTTTGAACCGTAAGTCCGATTTTCAAAAACTTGGTATCCCTGGGATCTTTGGGCGAAGACTGATCCAACACACATCATCAAATTGACGTGCGTTGATGTGCGTTTCAGCTCTCTCAATGAAACTTACCATCCATACAGAATTAGCCATACCAAATTTGGTGCACATTGGCCACTAGGGGGCACTACAACATGCAAAAATGTGTTTTGGGCGAAGACTGATCCAACGCACATCATCAAATTAGGCTGGGTCACTGCTTGGCCCCACATTGCTGATTGCAGCTATATTTATTACTTATTTTTCTATTTCATTTTTGACTTGTACATATACACTTATATAATTATGCCTTATTTGACACCCGTTTCTTGCCATCTTTTTTGCTGCTTATTTAGAATTTATTATTACCATTTATTTTTTTGCTCTTTGTCATTATATTATGATTAGTGAGCTACTGTGCCCAAATAATTTCCCTTGTGGTACAGTTTAATAAAGGTGTTTAAGTCTAAATCTAATATGTTTTTTCAAGCTATTTCAAGGCAATAACACCTGTAGTTAAAAGTACATTATGTAACTTTTTGGTTAGGGGTCCGTCATCTGCTTGTTTCTATGGATATGAGAACTCAGCTTCACCTTACATTTATTCAATTTACAGGTGGTTTTATGGTTTTAAAAATACCTAGAAAAACAGGCATTCTGACTGAGCGGGGTTGCCTCTCCACTGAACTGACCTGTAACTTGGTCTGGTTTGAAGATAGAAAGGTTTAAAACTGAAAACATTCCAGCCAAAATAATAACATCTCCAGAGAAAAGCATCTGACGGACCCTTCACCAGAAAGGTTACACAATGCCTTTTCCATTTCTAAAACAACAACAACTACAACTACTACAACTACTACAACTACTACTACTACTACTACTACTACTACTACTACTACTACTACTACTACTACTACTAATAATAATAATAATAATAATAATAATAATAATAATAATAATAATAATAATAATAATAATAATAATAATAATAATAATAATAATAATAATAATAATAATTTGAGACGAGCAGGTGGTGGACACTACACCACAAAGATTACATAGTTCATTCCAACCTCTCACAATAAATACTATATTGACTTATGGTTCAATATATGAAAAATGGATAGATGATTTTTGGGGTCAGTATTTATCATGGGGACTTTTTCGTTCTACTAGTGATAAAATGTCAAAAAGTCAAAGTCAACTTTACTGTCAATTCTGCAATGTGTTCGACATAGTGACCCGAAATTCCGTTTCTCTCTGACCAAGCAGTGCAAAAATACAGTGTACAAAATACAATATAAAGGCAATACAAAAACGATCTAAGACAAAAATCTAAAGCAGTGCAAAGAATAAATAAATACCTATTTACAGGTGTCAAAAAATGTGCTCTGTGCATCAAAATGTGCAATGGAAGATGCAGCAATAAAAATGTACAGTAAAAATGTGCAATAGAATGTGCGTTGAAAATAAAGATAAAAATAAATGTGCAACAGTAGTAATTTCAGTAGTAAATGTGCAACAGTGCAACAGTAGTTCTTAGCAGCAGTTTTTTTTTAAGTGTTCAAAGTGATTATGTCTTTTATATGGGGGGAAGTGGGAGACGGGTAAGGTGAGAGTTCAGTTTCCGGACAGTCTGGTGGATGAAGCTGTTTGGCAGTCTGGTGGATGAAGCTGTTTGGCAGTCTGGTGGATGAAGCTGTTTGATAGTCTGGTGGATGAAGCTGTTTGACAGTCTGGTGGAGTGGGCCCGGAGACTCCTTCTCCCCGAGGGCAGGAGGCTGAAGAGGCTGTGTGAGGGTCAGATCGGCTCAGATCACCCACAATGCTGGACGCTCTGCGGGTGAGCCGGGTGTAAAAAATGTCCAGGAGGGACGGGAGAGAGACACCAGCGATCCTCCCAGCTGCATTCACTATGCGCTGCAGGGCTTTCCTGTTCTGTTCAGTGCAGCTCCCGTACCACACAGTGATGCAGCTGGTCAGAACGCTCTCAGTGGTGCCTCGGTAGAAGGTGGTCATGATGGGGGGGCTCCAGCTCTCCTCAGTTTGCGGAGGAAATAGAGGCGCCTCTGAGCTTTCTTCGCCAGTGATGCAGTGATACTGGGATGAGATTTGAGCTGTAGAAGGTTGAATTATGTACTTCTATTTATATTTATATTTCTTATTTATGTATTGCAACCGATATATTTAAACAATATAGTACATAGCTTTATGGAAGGTGCTGAGTTAAAGGGCCCATATTACACTACTTTGTGAACTCTATCATAATGTTTCCTCTTTGCAGACGTTCCTGGATTTGTGTTTTGTTTCATTCACACATGTTTAACACACAAATCCTGCATATTTAGGCAGGCTGAGCTCTTCTCTCAAACAGAAAATACACTGTTCCACCTTGTGATGTCATGTGGTAATACAGGAAGGACTCCACTGTGTTTTTAAACCCCACATGCCTTCACTAGAACAATTTGGATGATTTCAGACATAGCCATAGCCAATCTCTGCTGAACTAAAGGCCAAAAGGAGCTGTTAATTTGGAATCTCGGAAGAACACAGCATTATGAGCTTTGGAAATGTAGACAGACTAATAATAAAGAGTTACTCATGTGTGAATGAAACAAAACACAACTCCAGGTGTGTTTTTGAGGAAGTAACTACATTCTAACATGGCTAAAAGCTCAAAAGTCAATTTTGTATAATATAGAACTTGTGGCCACAGCACTTTTATGAATATACTTACAAACAATTTAATAAAAGTCTGTTGAAAACACTGAACGAAACAAAACACAACTCTGGGTATGTTTTTGAGGTAACATCACAACATGGTTTAAAGCTCACAAGAATACCTTTTAATACAGGAACTTTTTATGAATATTTAGCTCAAAAATAAAAAATGAATCATGCAGCGGCAGATACCAAAGATGCTGTGACCCTACACTGAAAAACGTGACCACACAATCACTAAACACAGCATACCAAGTAAGCAATATGGAAGGCAGTGAAATAAGAGTGGCCATAGCACCTTTATGAATATACTTAAAAACGAATCAATACAAGTCTATTGAAAAGCACTCAGCTGTTTCGAGAGGCTGCTGCAGCATCAAGAACATATACAAGTAACCGGCTTTATTTTGGTCTTGCAATTGTGTATATATATATTTATTTATTTACTACTTGACCTATAATGTAAAGAATACAACTGCATGTAATCCAGTCTGAACTGAGCATGTGACTAGGCCTATCATGATAACTACTATATTACTACAATACTACAATATTTTGGGGGGCTCAGCATTGATTGAGTGCACATTTTATTTGTACTACTGGGACATTTTTGGTTATTTTTTGTCTATATGATAAGATTAAGCCACAAAAAGGTTGAATTAATAACTTCTATGACTCATTACAGATGCAAACAAAGTATCCTAATAAGTAGTAAGTAGCAGTATGTACAGTATTCTATGGATATGCCATTGCTCTGCCTGGAATGTTCCGCAGTATGACATTAAACAGCTCTTCCTTACATTTATTCATGCATTGCATGTGGTTTTATAGCTGAAAAAATACCTAGAAAAACATTCTGACTGTGAGCGGGGTTGCCACTCCACAGATCTGACCTGTAACTTGGCCTGGTTTGGTCTCCATGAAGATAGAAAGGTTTAATAGAGTGTTTTCACTAGCTCGAAAAATCCGACCATGACCCGGATGTGCGGCCATGTTGGAGATATCGCTCAAAGTAAACACGCTTATAAAGCAACCACACAGAAAAACTCAACAAAATTTTGCGATAAACCTTCCACATCGGAATCCAAAACTTCTAAATACAGCTGACCAGTTGTACAGAGATAAGTTGGATGCCAAAGAAAAGGAACATTTTATGAACAAACTCAAATGAACTGGGCAAGTAGATGCCCATATGAGATGGAAGTTTGTTCAGTGACAGTGGCGATTGGTCGATTCTGCTGCTGTAAGCGATCCCGATATTGTCGACTACCTGTCTCCCCAAGCCCTGATACAACACAAGACCTTCAGAGCTCTAAAGGTCTGGAGGATTTCAGAGCTCTAAAGGTCTGGAGGATTTCAGAGCTCTAAAGGTCTGGAGGCAACAACCAGTTTGTTTGTGGCTGGTACAAGAAACAAGCATATTGTGATGGCAAAGGTCGGCATACATGTATCTAGTAGGCTCACATGTGTAACATGTTTAAGTACTACTATATTGCTTTTTATTCTTCACGTTACAGTATGCACTGCAGAGCATGCAGTGAGACAAAGCACACAACATTAGTGTTACATTTATGCCTTAGATCTAGTTCAGTCGGTGTTTGTTTATCTAAACATGGCCGCTACAAATTGGTTTACAATTATAAATCTCAATGCACAGTATGAAATACCTAACGGCTGAGAAATTAGCTGAGCATAATAGGATAGCATAAAAATCATGACAACATTTGCATATTATGTGAATGTTCTCATGAATTTTCCCATCCAAGTTCTGTTTGAGATTGGCAATCCACAATCACCTTTCCTTTGATAATCGCTCTGTCTGTTCACTCTGGCTGGTCACTACTTTAGGTCAACGATAGAACTGCAGGTGTTTCTCTCTAGCCGATCTATTGTGACAGCCGAGGACGCAACAATAGTTGACCAATTTCCTTTTTTTTTTTTTTTACTTGACGGCATAAGTGCAACGTTCGCTTTGTTTCGAATTTTGGATTACGTCACGTGAACATTATGTTTCATACTGTGAAACATTCCAGACAAAGCAATAACATCTCCATGGAGAAAAACATTTGACGGACCCTCCACAAGAAAAGTTACACAATGCACGTTTAAGTGTTTTATTCTGCCGTTTACTTATTGCAACTTCTAATTTTCATAACACTGTTGAACCTTCAGAATAGTTTTTGTGGTTTAAATCTGTCAGTGGCATAAAATAGTTGCAATTTTATCACATCGTCTACATTTCCTTCAGCAATATATCAAACTTCAACCTTTGTTATCGTGACAGGCCTGTGTGTGAGAGATTTGCAGCAGGTCACAGAAGTTTGAGAGAGTCAGGGACAGGATGGATTCAGCCGAGTCTATTGTACAACAGCTCTGCTCCCACAGTGAACAATGCAGACGATACAAAAGAACAAGTCGCCCGCACGTAAAAGATGACGTATCATCACTAAGGATGGACAGATATTGGCTGGTCACATTACTGGGCCTTTTGGCACATCAGCTGCTAGTCTAAAAGATGCATTTTGGTTGGGGGTCTGTCACTTAGACTTTAAATTGATCCACAAGGGAAATTGTTTTGGGTACAGTAGCTCACTCATCAAATATAATATATAATATATAACAGAATGTAGGAAGGAAAAAAGAGGAAAAAAAGTAGATGGAAATGCTTGTTTCTATGGAGATGTCATTGCTTTGTCAGGAAAGTTCCACAGTATGACATTAAACAGTTTTACCTTACATTTATTCAACTGCAGCTGGTTTCATAGCTAATTATACCTCGAAAAACAGGCATTCTGACTGTGAGCGGGGTCGTCTCTCCACAGATCTGACCTGTAACTTCATCTGGTTTGGTCTCCATGAAGATAGAAAGGTTTACTTTAATGCCATATTGTGAAACATTCCAGACATATACCTAATGCTTTTCTCTATGGAGAAAAGCATTGGGTATATGTGATGTTTTAGTCATGGTGTTTATTGTCTTGTTTATCAGATGTTTTATGTTCACTGTGGGCCTAGGGGGCGCTGCAATTTCAAATCCTGTGTGTGCATCCTGTACATATGGTTTTTGACAATAAAGCTGACTTTGAACTTTGAACATTTGAGGGGACTTCCCCCAGAAAAGTTACACACTGCACCTTTAAAATGTGGTTTACCTTATTAAATATTGTTAAGTTCACGTGATGGTTAAACTTTTCTGGTCGCCTCCATGGAAATGCTATTGCTGAAATGTCCCATACTGTAGCATGGCATTAAACATCTATCTCCATGGAGTCAAGTAGGTGACGCTACTAGGCCAAGTTACGGGTCAGATCTGTGGATAAGTGACCTTGTTCTCAGTAAGCATGCATGTTTTCAAAGACATTAAAATCCTCTGTAATTGAATAAATGCAAGTAATACAAGTTTAATGCAAATACAGTGGAACATTCCTGGTAAAGTAATAGCTTCACCGTGAATACAAGCAGGTGACGAACCCTCCCTCTAAAAAGTTAACATATGTAGAGGCAGACTGTGTTTTTTGGGGTATTTAAAGCATCCATAGTCCCTGCTGTCTCTGGGCGGATTAAATTGCCTTATGTGAAAAATGCTTCGGGTTTGTTCAATTGTGGTGTATTCTCACAAGGAAACTGCTCTGGGAGAGGTAATTCTAAAGTTATTAAGTCCTGCTATAAGGCTCTATACTGCTCACCTTCCTCTGCTCCACCCACTACTGTGTGATAGCACTGAAGAACTATAGAAAAATCTTGCAGCTTAAATATAAAAATATAATAATATAAAAACTTGGTGGATTTATGTTAAAAGTAAAACGTTAATTTGCTACAACATGTCCACATTGCATGCTTTCTCTGCTTGAGAGAAAATCTTTGATTGCTTTTATTGATATAGACCGTTGTTTTTTATCCATGTAACCAGGGACTGCGGATGGAAATTAGCTTTGTAGCTATACTCTGGTGCAGAACATCTCTGTCTTTGTACATAATGTCTCTGTACATTGTCCCTTCAAATAAAGACTAAACTAAACTAAACTTGAAAAGAGTAGTCCATGTAAAACTTCTTTGCTGTACTATACCTAGGCTGCATCCCATTACTCTGTCTTACCCCTTCCCCTTTATCTACGTCTTTGTCTTGCCCCTGAATAAAGAGCTGAGAGGGTACTGAGGGTACGAATGTTCCCCTAAGAAATGGGACGCCACTCGATTACTGTTTGCGTCATTGTCCCTTGCCTCTATCTGGCTGCTACATCTACAGAGGCGACAACGATTGACGCAAACAAACGTAAACATGCCAAGGATTATCGGGAACCTCAGCGCGATAAAAAAAAAGCTTGTTTATACATGAAAGTTCAATGAAAACAATAACATCGTCTAAACAGACATCGCTACAATTAAAACCGCAACAACAGTTCACTAAAAGTAACGTAGAATATAAGAGTCATAATTGTAAACCTGCTAAACTGTTAATCCATAATTACAACTGCTGAAAATACATTTATGAGACTCCTTGGCTGGTCGATGTGACGCTGCCATCCTGATCCCAAAACCTGCCTGAGCTTGTAGGCGTACCCCTTCGTTTCAAGTCTGATCGAGAGCTTACTTCGTTTCAAGGGGTATGTAGCCCTCGGTCGTGGCCCAAGGCCTTGATCAAAATTAGAATCAGGACACCCCTTGCCCTCACATGAACGCACAAAACCAAGGGGTAGGGGTAAGACGAAGGGGTAAGACAGAGAAATGGGACGCAGCCTTAAAGGGACAGTGTGTAAGATTTTTACCTGTTAATTACTGAAATTGAAGATACCCATTCAAAAATACATTGTTTTCCAAGCCTTTTCACTTCCATCATGAAATCAAAGTATTCTTTTGGACTTAGATATAGTCACATAAAAGGGGGATCTTCCCCATATAGAGGCAGCCATTTTGAATACGAGAGCCGCAGAAGGACATTTGGGCTCATCCTTTGCCTCGGCTCCTGCTAACAGCTGCTTAGCCGCGCTGCATATGGCTCCCCCCTTCCCCCCTCCCCTTCCCCTTCTCTCCTTCGCTCCTCTGCTCCCATATGCAGCCAGGAGCGAAGGAGAGAAGGGGAAGGGGAGGGGGGGAGGGGGGAGCATGCTGCCGGATCACACATCGTAATGGATATAACACGTATTTTGGACTAAATTGTTTTACTGGATTTTATTCGCTGGATCCTTATGGACAGATTGAGACCAAGTTTATGGTGAAATACAGAGTTTGACCTGTGCAAAGCCTTCAAAGGTAAGCTAAGTAAGCTAAGTTTTGTGCTTTTCTGTATAAAAGCCCCATGTGCTCGGGGAGTGATTGTTTTGCAGGGAAATGAATTGCATAGTCAAAAAGAGGAGACTGTAAGGTTTCATTTGATGTGTAGATTGTCATGAATCATGATCGGGATTGTGTGTTTTCATGCGAAAAGAAAAAAAAAAAGTGAACGGGGGACCGCGTTTTATGTATACAGCGGTGCGCGGTTCGTGCGCGTGCACGCGCGATGTCGGCGCTACGTCGCGTCCGGGTGACCCTCGAGGTCTGCCATAGCCAAAAGAGGAAGTGGAATAGCTAGTAACCACCTATGCGCCACGAATCCTACACACTGTCCCTTTAAGAGTGTCTTTTTGAGGAGCTAAACATCAACAACGATCTGGTGGGACATTTTAACCTGTTATAAAAGGCCCGGAATTGAACCTTCGCTTCGCTTGTGTATAGATATGTGGCCCTTTATGAGAAACGTTTAAACACCCCTGCGGTAGAGATTGGAGTTTTTTTTTAATCCTGCAATAATAGCAATAGTAATGGTAATGGCATTCATTAAAGTGCTGTGGCAGCTTCTGGAATAAGGTCAGTAGCGCAGACTGATATTTGATCACCTGGAAGATACACAAATCTTGTTTAAACACTAGTTCAAATACGGCTCGACACAAAACGTGGCTCTGCTCTCTGGGTTTGTAGTGTAGATGTCAATAGCAATGATTGATTTCTTGACATAATTTCACTCAGATATGTTTTCTAAAGTAGAGCATTGCATTGTAACTGGGTTAAAGTAGATTTGGCTCAACAAATTGGCCTCAAAATAGACTTTAATGTCCATATGGTTGCTAATGGATTTTGGCATCGGTCAAGAAAAAACAATGCTCCATTATTCTTACAATGAAATTACTAATATCCCACATTTTTAGACAATTTTGTAATTTTTAAGTTTAAGTTTACGTTAAGTTACTGCATTGTCATTTTAAATGCACAGCCAGCAGTGACAGCAGTGTGACAGAGTGTGAATTCTGCTTCTCTCCCACTTGTTTACCACTTGGAGAAAGAAATGTGGCTTTCTGTGAGACTTTATTATTACTATTATTAATGTTTTTTAAGAAACAGATGCTAGAGAAGTCAGAGAATTAATAAAAAATGATATCTTGTTGTTAATCCTTCCTTCAAAACTACCCAATGTTGTTCCTGTTTTATAGTTAAATGCAGAGTCTTAGTCATCATGAGTCACGACACACAATATAAGATACTACAGACTGTGTTACTCTTCCTTCATTTTGTGGATTTGCACAAATGCAAAACCCATATACCCACATAACACGGGTCACTTCGAAACTGCATATGGGTTTTGATGTGACCCATATTGTAAAAAAAAAAAAAAACATGCCAGCAATACACAAATAGCACAGTTAAACACTTAAAACCTCGACGTTTAAGAACAGCTCAAATGTTACCAGCTTAATACTACAAAAAAATCCCTGTTAGTGAAAAGAAAAGGTACATGTAGTAGTTATTGAGGCTGAAAAAGTATTGTTCTTTCTATAATATAATGAACAATAAGTCGCTATAGCAATTATCAAGACAGGCCTACTAAATATATTGCTGAACCCACCAGTCTGGCAACAAGACATGTTTTTATGCAGCAACTTTTTGTTCAAAATAAATCAATGCCAGCCCGATGTGGTTGCTGCAACTACAAACTCAATGCAGTATCTGACCCCACGACCAAGGAAATAAATAACAGAATAAACTCACCTATTAACTGCTCTGTTCAGTGGACAGAGGAGCTTTGAAAGGCTTTGGGCTTTGAAAGTGGATCGTTTAATAAGTGTAGAGACTGTTTCAATAGTCGTCTCTACTCCAAGAGGAATGACAGGAATGAGGGATTGCACTGTCTTTTTGCTAAATAAGGGTTTAACTGAAAATGCCATTGTGTTTTCTGATCAAATATGAGCTTGTTGTCATGTCCCCCGTCAACTTTATAGTACTTCAAAAAGGTGGAACGCCCCAAGTGACCCTCACATATCCTGCTGTTGTTTCTGTTATCATTTGTTGTGCATTAAACCCATGTAATTATTCAAGGATACAGTATGCACAGAATAATATACAGCTCTGGAAAAAAATAACAGACCACTGCAAAATTATGTTTTTTCTGATTTTACTACTTGAGTCTATAAACTACTGACAACATTTCCCCCAAATTCCAAATAAAAATATTATCGTTTAGAGCATTTATTTGCAGAAAATGACAAATGGTCAAAAGAACAAAAAAGATACATGTTTGCAGACCTCAAACAATGCAAAGAAACAAGATCAAATTCATTTTAAAACAACATAATACTAATGTTTACACTTAAGAAGAGTTCAGAAATCAATATTTGGTGCAATAACCCTTATTTTTAATCACAGCTTTCATGCGTCTTGGCATGCTCTCCACAAGTCTTTCACATTGTTCTTGGGTGACCACCCCTGGTGCAAGAACTGAAGTACAGTAATCCCTTGTTTATCGAGGGGGTTAGGTTCCAGAAATAACCCGCAATAAGAGAAATCCGCGAAGTAGGACAACTTTATATTTTACAATTATTATACAGGTTTTAAGGCTGTAAATGCCTCACCACACACATTATACGCTTTTCTCAGACTGCAATTAACATTTTCTCACACTTATCTCTCGTTTAAACACTCAAACTTTCATAGATTTTCAACAAAATGTATTAATAGTGAAGCGTGGGGGGAGACACGGCCCCGGAAGCCCCGCTGGACGCGCGAGGAGCACTGCCACGTCCCGGGACGCAACGCGCACCAACCCCTTGGAGAATCTCCATACGTGCACCCGTCATCGTGGACAAATCCATGACAGAGCCGCACGACCGGCGCGAGTCCGCACGTACACCGGGGCTGCGAGCATGAGATAGAACCGCAGCGCCTGCAGCCCGAGCCACAAACCGAACATGCACAAACGAACGTAAGAGCCGCACGAAACCAGCAAAGAGCCACACGGTGTGATTTAATCCTGTTTAGACCTGGTCCAGTCCTGGTTTAGTCCAGGGCCAGTCCAGGTTTAGACCTGGTCTAGTTCTTGTCTAGACCTGGTTTAGTCCACGTTTAGTCCTGGTCTAGTCTCTTAGCCAATCAGGACGCAGAACACAACGTTACACTATTTTTAAAAAAAAATCTGCGAAACAGCGAGAGCGCGAACAGTGAACCGCGATAGAGCAAGGGATTACTGTAGCTCAGCTTTGTGTTTGTGTTGGAATTCAACAGACGCTGGAATGGAATGGCTGTAATACATGTAGAGATGCTGATTTCAGAAAAAAAAATTCAGTGGTCTTTTATTTTTTCCCAGAGCTGTACCTGGATTTGTTTTGTTTCATTCACACGTTTAACACACAAAAATCGTGCATATTTAGGCCGAGTTCTTCTCAAAAACAGAAAAGTCTCTGTTTCACCTTGTGCTGTCATATGGTAATACAGGAAGTGCTCCATTGTCTTTTTAAACTCCATACATCTTCACTAGAATCATTTGGATAATTTCAGGACTAGAATTGCCTGATTTCAGAAAAAAATGCAGTGGTCCCTTATTTTTTTCCAGAGCTGTAACTTTTTTTTTTTTTTTTTTTTTTTTAGCTTGGGCTTTTTTTAGCCTTTATTGGTCTCACACACAATGACACACAGTGACACACGGGAGAAATTTGACTTCTGCATTTGACCCATCCTTTTTTCAGGAGCAGTGAGCTCCTGAAAAAAGGAGCTCAGGGGGGCAGTACCGTGAAGGGTCTTGCCCAAGGACCCACACTGGTTAGCTCATTGCCCGGGGGGGGTTTGAACCTACAACCTCCAGGGGGAAAGTCCATGACTTACCAGTTGAGCTAACCAGCCGGTTGCCATACTAACTGCCATACTATGTGTCATATTAAGGCTAAGTTTAGGTCCCAAAAAGCAGTGACAGCGTTTTCTGCAACTCGAGCACTGTCAGAACAGCTCGGAGAAACTGCAAATCCTGTGACAGCAAATTCAGATTTCTCTCCTACGCCAAAAGCCTCTTGGACCCAGAGACTGTGTACAGGCTATGGACCCCACTCAGTTTGGATTGCTCTGGACCAAGTCCAGAAATGAGAGCATCTTTCCCCAAACATGACTAAAGCTGTTTCTTTAAAACTGTTTTTTTACAAGGCTAAAAAGGTCAGATTAAATTAGCATCAATTAGCCTAATGCTGTGAATCTTAATGTTTAAAAGGCTCATATTACCTCATATTACTCTATTTTCTGATCTGTCATAATGTTGTTTCCTCATCACAAACGTGGAGTTGTGTTTGGTTTCATTTATATGTTTAACACACAAACCCTGCATATTTAGTGTTCATTGGACGATTTCAACCCTGAATTAGACTTAGACAAATTTTATTGATCCACAAGGGAAATTATTTAGACACAGTAGCTCACTCATCACAATATAATATGTAACAGAGAGCAATAAAAATAGATGGAATAGCAAATAAAGATAGTAAGAGACAGGGGTCAAATGAGACATAATTATAAAAATAAAAATAAATGTTTATGTACCAGTCAAAATAAAACAGAAAAATAAGTAATAAGATATAAAGTCACAGCTATGTACAGCAGACAAGAACGGCAGTGCAATAATGTACTGACTGACCGAGCATAAGGTTATCCGTTACTTAAAGGGATAGTGAGTTTTTTTATGTTAATCTGTATGGCAGACATGTCCAAACTATGGCCCGTGGCCCAAATGCGGCCTTCAGACAATTTTTTCTTGGTCCTCAGGCTTCCAGGTGAATTGGCCCAAATTACCTTGAGCAGAACTTTTGACTGCAAGTTTTTTGAAAATCTACTTTGATATCACAATATTTATTATTTATTGTGTGGTTTTAGCATGAATAAAGGACTGATAGCTCATTCTAACATGTTAGACATGCAACTATTTCAATTATTGACTGTACTGCACACCAGTCTATGGCCTTCGATCGGCCCTCTGCTTCATCTGTGTTTAGATATGATGAAAAAAGTTTGGACACCCCTGCTGTATGGGTTTCCTTCTAAAAGTTACGTGCAGTAACACCGGCTTACCTCTGACAGTTTGCGCTCAGCCCGGTTCTGCTCGCGTTCTGTAGCTCACGTAAGTAGGTTCGGTAAGTTCGCGGGGACTCGTACTAAAGCTTGTTTTTCTTCTCAAAACAAAACATTTGTCCGAAAGGTGATATTTTTGCATCCCAAACAGTTGTCCAGCAGCGTATTTTCGCATTCGCATATCTCGTCTCAATTCGTATCACTGCGCGCCTATTACTTATTATTAGCCTGTTAAAGGGATATGCCACCCCCAGGTCAAATTTGGGCATCTCCCCACAGTCCAGAGACTAAAATAAGTGGTGGAAAGCGTTTTCCTGCTCACCCAGCCATTGTCCGAGTCTGTCGCCACTGACCGCCGCGGTATCTGCTGCTCCTTCGCGTTAGACTGGAGTCTAACGTCGCCAGAGAAAGATTTCGGCCAAAAGGAATTAATTTGCTCGATGCTTTTCCCAATTACTTTCTGTGTAGTGCGCATTCATATCGAGTGCAAATAAATGTGCAAATCAACACGGAGAGCTTGCCTTGGTCATTTTGGGTGGGAACTATTTTCCAGTGCGGAAGAATAAAGCCGAATCACGCACCACGCTGCCAGGGGAATCCCTGATACGCACCGGGAAGGGAGTTCCCCTGTTGCACAACGTGGTGCGTGATTCGGCTTTATTCTTCCGCACTGGAAAATAGTTCCCACCCAAAATGACCAAGGCAAGCTCTCCGTGTTGATTTGCACATTTATTTGCACTCGATATGAATGCGCACTCCACAGAAAGTAATTGGGAAACGCATCGAGCAAATTAATTCCTTTTGGCCGAAATCTTTCTCTGGCGACGTTAGACTCCAGTCTAAGGCGGAGGAGCTGCAGATACCGCGGCGGTCAGTGGCGACAGACTCGGACAATGGCTGGGTGACCAGGAAAACGCTTTCCACCACTTATTTTAGTCTCTGGACTGTGGGGAGATGCCCAAATTTGACCTGGGGGTGGCATATCCCTTTAACCTTTAGCGGAAGTGTACGGCGGATGCGGTCAGGGGAAGTTTACGAGTGAACAGGCAATAGAGCTAATGCGAGTGCAGTGATACGAATCGAGACGAGATATGCGAATGCCGACTACGCTGCTGGATTTTTCGTCGACAACTGTTTGGGATGCAAATATATCACCTTTCGGACAAATGTTTTGTTTTGAGACGAAAAACAAGCTTTATTAACAGTCCCAGCGAACTTACCGGACCTACTTACCTGAACTGCAGAACCAAGCTGAGTGGAGACTGTCAGAGGTAAGCCGGTGTTACCGCACATAACTTTTAGAAGGAAACCCATACAGATTAACATAAAAAAACACACTCTCCCTTTAAGATTGAGTTGTTGTACAGTTGTAGGGAGTATTATCTGTTACATAAGAGTGAGCTGTTGTGAGTATGTAGTCCTTTATTTCTCAAACAGTGAGAGCCACTGGACTACATTCATACCATACTCCATAACTGCCAATTTCTGCTGAACAAAGCGTAAAAGCTAGCTCTTAAATTGAAAACTACCACTTCATGACATCACAAGGTGGAACAGAGCATTTTGAGCTTTGAAAATGTACAGACTTTTGATAAAGGGCTACGGAAACGTGTGTGAATGCAACAAAACGCAACTCTGGGTAGGTTTTTGACCATGTAACAATATCATAACATGGCTTAAAGCTCCCACATGTCAATTTTGTGTAATATAGAAGCTTTAAACCACATTCCAGTTTCAGAAATGACTAAAAACAGATGGTAGAAAGCAGACGAATCAGCTCCAGAGACGCATGGACTATTGGCATCTGTTTACGTTGATTTGACGCATGACTTTGCGCAGAGATAAGTTGGGAGTTTGTGGTTAGTGCAATGTTTTCCTCAATCAAATTTCATAAAAGCATGCCACAAATGGACACAATGCACATGTAAAAATGAGGAAAAACGTGACCACAGCGTTAACCGTGGAGTTTTTCTTCCGTGACAACAGGCGGGCGGCAGCATCCAACCCCAAAAGTTACCAAACTGACACGGATCGTGCTGTAACCCACTTGGCAAACCCGTCAAAGATTCTTAGTTCAAAGCCAATATACGCTCATCAAAACAAGCCAAGAACATATCTGGACAAAACGCGAGCATTACCTGGTGAAAAAGTGCAATCGGAGAGGCGTTTTTGAGGACGGCGTAAGGAGGTGGTGGATGAAGCGCTCCCAGAAGTCCCAGCGTAACTTTACCGACCATCCGCAACGAAGCCATGTTCAGCTCTCTTTCTCTTTCTCCGGCTCACACCCGCGTCAGCCTGAGCATTCCTTCACTGGAAACGCCACCGAAAACCCCGTGTTTCAGTGAAAATACCGGAATACGGTGAGGAAAGGAAAGGAGGCGAGCGCACCGGAGCAGAGCGCAGAGAGGGCGGTGCGGAGAAGGAAACGCAGACAGATCCGCATATCATTTCCTCCCCCCGAGACCATGACTGACTCAACGGGCTGGGCTGGCTCGTTTTTTCTCCTCTGGTTTGATGTGTTTGCACAAAACCACCAGCAGGGACCCAGAAGGAGTGAGGAGCACCATCACTCTGTGTCCACTCGAGTAAACATCGTGTTTAGGGGAAGGTTAAAGGGTCTTTTCACGCTCTTTTCTCAGCTGTGTTCTGTTGTTTCCTCAGCAAAAACAAATTATGCTTAAATAATAGGATTCTGTTCAAAGTTGATATTTTAAGATCCCAGAAGAACTAATATAAAGGCTAAAATAAGAACTGATGAACTAAATGAACCATATTTCAGATCTAAACTAAAGAATTAGCAGTTTTTTTGTTTATTAATTTTTTTGTTTATTAATTTATTATTAGTTTATTTTAGTTTATTAATTTATTATTGTGCAGCGTTCCTGTGCCTTTTAACCTTACAGTGTTGTGTTTTTTAGTTGATTGTACATACCTATTATTATTATTAGGGGGCCAAGCACCGAAGGTGCTTTGGCACCCTATAGGAATTGCTTTCCGTTGCCTAGGCAAGTTGCCTAGTAACCCTTTGATCTTTCCTTTGATGTTCTGGGCTCAAGATTATTATTGTTCTTATTCCTCTCATATAGGAAGTCTATGGCAGCCCCTAGAACCGTCTGGTAAAAAGTTGTGAAATTTGGCATGCACATTCCAGCCAGTCTCCTCATTACCCACAGCAATTTATAGGTCCCCAGCCACAACTGTCTAGTGGCACCAGCAGCTCAAAGTTGCAGAAATTTGTCAATTGCCTAGCAACGCACCTAGCAACCTTTGGTATGTCTTTGATGTGTCTGTTCTGACAGGGTTAGACCCTGACCCTGTCAGACCCTGTCAGACTCTGTTAGATCCTGTCAGACCTTGTTAGACCCTGTCAAACGGTGCTTGGCCCCCGCATTGCTGCTTGCAGCTATATTTTATCTTAATTTTGATGCATGCTCATATTTTCCTACTGTTTCTGAAACTTGCGTTGTGACACTGCAATTTCCCCATTGTGGGACAAATAAAGGATTATCTTATCTTATTATTATTATTTATTAAGTCTATTAGTTTATTAATTAGCACAGTGTTTCCCAACCTTTTTTGTCTTGTGTACCCCCTGAGCCTTTTTGTCATACCTCGAGTACCCCCTCACTCATACATGTTGATAATTCTCCAACAGTAGAACGTGACACAACAGATTATTTAATGAAAATCATTTTATTTCATCTCCTTAATTTCAAAATTTCATTCTCAGACATTTTCTTTCTTTCTTTAACTCAAATTTACTCAAATTAGAATTTAAAAAATAGAAAAATCTCCCCCTGCGCCTGGCAGCGACACTGCCGAGTACCCCCTGCAGTGTGCTCGCGTACCCCTAGGGGTACTTGTACCCCTGTTTGGGAAACACTGAATTAGTGTTACTGTATAACTCCACTATATAGTCTAAACATGCATTTTTTTCTATATTCTCTTATTTATTTACTTATTTTATTATTATTACTTATCTTGTCTGCATGCACTTTTTATGCAAAATAAGACAGATTAATTTCTTATTTTTGAGGAGGAAATTATCATACTTTGCAATTTGTTGACTGCGTCCATTCAAATTGCAATTTAAATGTGAATGTGATTAACCTTGCAGCCCTCCAAAACTCACAAAGTCAGATCTACAAACCTCGAGTTGTGTTTTGATTCATTCACACATGTTCAACACACAAATCCTGCTTATTCAGTCTGAGTTCTTCTCTCAACACAGAAAAAGTTCTGTGCCAAATCGCGATGTCATGTGGTAAAGCAGGAAATGCTCCACTGTGTTTGTAACTCCACCTTCACTGGAATCATTTGGATAATTTCATCCCTGGAATTGCCTATTTCTATTGAACAAAAGGTAAAAGGTAGTTGTTAACTTGAAAACTACTGCTTTGTGTCATCACAAGCTGGAACAGAGCATTTTGAGCTTTGGAAATGTACACAGACTAATAAAGAGTTACTCAAACATGTGAATGAAACAAAACATAACTCAAAGTATGTTTTTGAGGAGGTAACAACATTCTAACATGGCTTAAAGCTCATAAGAGTCAATTTTATATAATATAGGACCTTTAAAACAAGGTAATCTAAGATAAAAGTTCATGTTTTGTGTTAGCAGCACATAGTTAAATAAAGGCTTAAACCCGTAGGTGCTAAATTATGCAGGTGTCTGGTTTTATGTCATGAGGATTTACATCAGAGAGAGTCTTTTTAAGTTTAAACCCACTGGATTTAAATATTGAGACTAGGAACCCAAAGGAGAGACTGATGTGAGGCTCATTCTGCTTTCTGGTTGGATAATTGAGAATCAAAACTAAATTGTAACAAACAACTTTGCCATCTTATCCACTGTTTATGCTAATTAATTATAAATCAGCTTCATAATTGTTACCAGCAAGAGCTATTTGATTTGAACATGTCTACTTTGTGACTTGGCTCATGTATATTTTAAATCAAACTTATACCTGCAGTGCAATTGATTGATTTGAGAGTTGAATCTATTTTTGTTTCATGTGTCTGCCTCTGTTTGACTGGCGCTATAATGAGTACATGACGTCTTGTAGACCTCTGAAGTCTTGTGTATAATGGTGTGACGTGGGCCTCTGCTGCAGGCGTCATTCAGAGGAAAGAGGGGAAAATGTGGGGCGTAATTACCTCTCATTAGTCTGCACCTGCTCCCACAGACAAAATGGATAGTACATCTCCACGATGATACCCCAGGATGTCTGGCTGGACCAAGGGAAATAAGGAAGCCAGTTGTTACATCACATACACAGGAAATTCAGTTCCAAAAATGTGCCTTTTCATCTATGGTAGAAAAAAAACAAAACTTTAAAACAACAAAGATTCACAAGATTTCACAAACTGAGCTGTCCCCTGATGCGAGGTAAACATGTTCAAAACAAATATTGTTTTTGTTGATAACATTTGTACTGTAATGTCATTTATTCTTACTTACAAAAACATTGAACGTGATAGCCAAGTGGTGAAAAAGCAGTCTGTGCAGCTCAGTGAGTGAATTCTGGAGGCTTTGCGATTTAACACGAGGCATGGCCCAGCCTTATAATGAGAATAAGAAAAACTTGTGTCCTGAATCTGCAGCTTTAAGCTCTGGCAGCCCAGGTTCATCTGTGATTCTACAGTTTATAAAGCAGTGAGTGCAGGCTTCCTAAATGGTTCACAACGACACAGTAAATCGCACTGATCTCCACAGGCTGCACACCACAGCCTGTGAAACTGGCACAGAAAAGAAAAGTACAAGGAAGTTATGCTGGGCACCATAAGTTATCAGCAGCACTCCACCATTATCATCAGTGTATTGTGTAATACAATAAATACATTACAAGTAAAGTGGTCCCTCGTTTATCGCGGGGGTTAGGTTCCAGAAATAACCCGCAATAAGTGAAATCTGCGAAGTAGGACAACTTTATATTTTACAATTATTATACATGTTTTAAGGCTGTAAACGCCTCACCACACACATTCTACACTTTTCTAAGATTGGTATTAACATGTTCTCACATTTCTCTCTTGTTTAAACACTCAAACTTTCGCAGATTTTCAACAAAATGTATTAACCGAGGCAGTGTCCGGACCGTGCCTCCCTCTCGAGGCCGCGTCCAGCGACACAGTCCGAGCCATGAAGCGAAAACGCACAAGAGCCGCACGAAACAAGGCAACGAGCCGCATGCGGTGGTTTAATCCTGGGTTAGACCTGGTCTAGTCCTGGTTTAGTCCAGGTTTAGACCTGGTTTAGACCTGGTTTAGTCCTGGTTTATACCTGGTTTAGTCCATGTTTAGTCCTGGTCTAGTCCTGGTCTAGTTCCGGTCTAGTCCTGGTCTAATCCCGGTCTGGTCCCGGTCTAGTCTCGGTCTGGTCCCGGTGTGGTCCTTAGTCCCGGTCTGGACTTCCTACGGATCCAGTGACTCATGTCTCGGCTCCTCGTGCATCCAGCAGGACTCCCGGAGCCCCCCCGGGTCCCCCCTCTATAACAGCTATATAAATGTGTCAAACTGAACACATTCTGTACTGTACAGGAGACATGGAGGAGAAGACAATCAGGATGCAAAACACAATGTTGATACACTATTATAAAAAATTGAAATAAAAAAAAAAAATCCGCGAAACAGCGAGGCCACGAAAAGTGAACCGCGATAGAGCGAGGGACCACTGTAATACAAAGTAATACAACTTGCTCCATGTGCCAGATGCTGTGCCCATTAGCCGAAATAATTACCACACTTAATCAGACTGATGCTTTTGCAAACTCATACTCCGCTCTGTGCTTCTTCACTGATGCGTGAGCTCTATTGTCAGTAAATACACAAACACACATTTGTTTTATTATCAACAAGGGCTTCATCCGCTCTGATACAACACACAGAAAATGATCCACACTGCACCGATTCTGAATGTGCCCGTCTTTCCCTTGTTAATATTTGAGCGTGTGCTGCTCTCGGCCAGTAAAAGTTAATAAAGTTAAAGTTAAATTTGCTCTATTATGTAATCATCTGCATGGTGGAGAGTTTTCCCACCTACTAGTCTCTATGGAGATATTATTGCTTTGCCTGGAATGTTTCACAGTATGGCATTCATTTATCTATCTATCTCCATGGAGACAAATCTGTGACACCACCAGAGGTCTGATCTGCTCTAACTTTAGGAGGAATGCCTCTTTTTCAATGCATTTTTGGGCAATAAAACACATGTAACAGAATAAATGTGAGATGCGTTTAATATTATAACATCCATCCATTAGATCAGCAACAAATGAACCTCCACCAAAATCTTTATCTGAGCTAATTTGTACATTTTTGTAAATCTTCTTCTACTAAATAATTCAGATGTTGAATTCACAATTGTCCAATTATAAATCTAAATTGCCAGTTCTTTCACGTCCACATGTGGAGATTAATAATGACCCGATGTTATCTGTTGCATACTAACTGGTGATTAGTTTTATTTGTGTTTCATTTATTTTGCACTCCTCTTCACTGTTTTCAGCAGGATGAAAAGGCATGAATATTCCCCAAGAGAAGAAGGAAAGAGATCAGAGAAAAGCTGCAAAAATCAATACACGGAGACAACAAGAAGGTGCGTTTTTACATAAAAGTCGTATTTTTGCAGCTTGCAACCTGGTGCAGAGATGTGTTTTGGAGATGTGTATAATGTTGTCCACAAGCTCACTACAAAAAAAAAAAAAAAAAAGATGTAAGAAAGAATCTGACTCTGACATGAGAATGGACTTTATGGATTTTATAGTCCAGTTTAAAGGTGTATGCAACTATAAAACATATTGATTTTATTTTAATGCAATAAAAAGACACCTGTACCAGAAAAGTGACACTGTGCACCTTTAAAACGACCCTGAAGCAAAGCATAATGATACATTATATATTTATGTTATAGGAACTGGAATTAGACTGCCACCTTGTGTATGTTTGTGAGCATGTCAGTCTTTTCAGAAAGCTCTAATGCATTTCTTTCTTCTTCTTTTTAAAAATGCTACTTCATTTTTGATTCTTATCATTATTCATATCATTTCCTGGGCTGCTGCTTCACTTTATTTGTTATTATGTATAATTAATGTAGTAATCTGAAATTTGATTTGAATTTGACATGACATTTCCCAACTGGCAACACAATATAGAGTTTATGGTAACAACCTTCACCAGTCTTCTACACAAGCAAAGAAACCAACTGTGTGGTCATAAATGTTGTTGTATGTCAGGGGTGTCCAAACTTTTTTCATCAAGGGCCACATATGTAAACACAGACGAAGCAGAGGGCCATAGACTGGTGCTCAGTACAGTGAATAATTGAAATATCTGCATGTTTAACACGTTAGAATGAGCTATCAGCCCTTTATTCATTCAATATCCTCAAAACCACACAATAAATATTAAATATTGTCTTATCAAGGTAGATTTTCAAAAAACATGCAGTCAAAATGCAGTCCCAATTACTTTCTGTGTAGTGCACATTCATATCGAGTGCAAATAAATGTGCAAATCAACACGGAGAGCTTGCCTTGGTCATTTTGGGTGGGAACTATTTTCCAGTGTGGAAGAATACAGCCGAATCACGCAGGGGAATCCCAGTTACGCACCGGGAAGGGAGTTCCCCTGTTGCACAACGTGGTGCGTGATTCGGCTGTATTCTTCCGCACTGGAAAATAGTTCCCACCCAAAATGACCAAGTCAAGCTCTCCGTGTTGATTTGCACATTTATTTGCACTCGATATGAATGCGCACTACACAGAAAGTAATTGGGAAACGCATCGAGCAAATTAATTCCTTTTGGCCGAAATCTTTCTCTGGCGACGTTAGACTCCAGTCTAAGGCGGAGGAGCTGCAGATACTGCGGCGGTCAGTGGCGACAGACTCGGACAATGGCTGGGTGAGCAGGAAAACGCTTTCCACCACTTATTTTAGTCTCTGGACTGTGGGGAGATGCCCAAGTTTGACCTGGGGGTGGCATATCCCTTTAAAGGGATAGTGCGTTTTTTTTTTTTTTTTAATGTTAATCTGTATGGGTTTCCTTCTAAAAGTTATGTGTGTTGACAGCGGCTTACATCTGACAGTCTCAGCTGATCCCGGCTCAGCTCGCTTTCTGGAGCCCACGTAAGTAGGTCCAGTAACTTCCCTGGAACATGAAATAAAGCTTGTTTTTCTTCTCAAAACAAAACATTTGTTAGAAAGGTAATATAGTTGCGTCCGAAACAGTTGTCCACGAAACATCCAGCAGCGTATTTCGCGTTTGCGTATTGTCTCTCTCCACTCGTATCACTACGCCCATGTTAACTCTATCAGCCTGTTCACTTGTAAACCTCGGCGTAGACATCCGCTGAAGGTGAACAGGTGATACAAGTCGAGAGAGACAACGTGGACAACTGTTTGGGACGCACATATATCACCTTTCTAACAAATGTTTTGTTTTGAGAAGAAAAACAAGCTTTATTTTATGTTCCAGGGAAGTTACCGGACCTACTTACGTGGGCTCCAGAAAGCGAGCCGAACCGGGATCAGCTGAGAGTGTCAGAGGTAAGCCGGTGTCAACACACGGAACTTTTAGAAGGAAACCCATACAGATTAACATAAACAAAACTGCACTATCCCTTTAAAACCACACTGAGAATTGGGACACGACTTGAGCTGACCTACTTTTCTATTCCCCCACAGGAAGCTCATCAGGTTTGATATGAGGCAACTTCACTTTTATCCAAGTTACCCTGCCAATTTACTAATTCCCCTTTAAATTAAAGTGCTTAACATAATCTATAAACACTAAAACATCAAAATCAAATATACAACAAAAGGATCAAACAAAAGGAACTGAAACCAATTCTCCCCTCCACATGGTCTGGCCCAAAACCTCCCACCAGAGGCTATAAATATGTCTGTCTCAGGATGCACACCCTCTTTTGTCTCCAGACCAGGTGGAGTAACAGGTGCAGGTAAGTGAGATGTTTGACAAAATTGACTAAATTTAACCAAATAAAATCATTTAAAGTAACTTGAGTATGTGGTGTTTAACTTAACAGAACTAAATAAAACAAACCTGGGATAGTTGTATTTAGTAGTTTAGTTGAGTATGGAAAAAAAGAATGAAATTAAAGTATACAGGGTCCTCTTGCCTTCTTTGTCACAGACCCCTGACTGAATAAGAATAATAGTTTGTAAGTACTGCATGCGTAAAAACATGATGCACTGTGCTTACATCCACTGGCCTCTTTCTCGTTTCCAGTTGATTTCTACTCACTTTGGCCAAATGTTGTTCAGTAAACTTTAAACAAACTTCAACCTGACTTGATATTTTTGCATGTGGATCATAGACTGTATGTGGATTAGAGCTGTAGTCGACTAAAGATCTGTCCTGTCCGGTTAGTCGACTAAAAACATTACAGTGGGCGACAGTAGCTCAGTTGGTAAGTGTTTTTCCACTGATCAGAAGGTTGGCAGTTTAAATCGACATAAACATCATTGGTTGAGCGGTCCGATCCGCTGACCCACTGCAATTCCAGTTCCCACAGGTGAATGTTGTGTCCTTGGGCAAGAACACTTAAAGGGATAGTGTTTTTTTTTTGTGTGTTTTTTTTATCTGTATGGGTTTCCTTCTAAAAGTTACGTGTGTTGACACTGGCTTACCTGACAGTCTCAGCTCGTCCCGGTTCGGCTCGCTTTCTGGAGCCCACGTAAGTAGGTCCGGTAACTTCCCTGGAACATGAAATAAAGCTTTTTTTCTTCTCAACACAAAACATTTGTCCGAAAGGTGATATATTTGCGTCCCAAACAGTTGTCCGCGAAACATCCAGCAGCGTAGTTTGTGTTCGCGTATTGTGTTCACTTGCCTGTTCACTTGTAAACTTCCCCTTACAGCGGACCGCATCTGCCGTACACTTCCGCTAAAGGTTAACAGGCTAATACAGCTAATATGCACGCAGTGATACGAATTGGGAGAGACAATACGTAAACACAATCTACGCTGCTGGATGTTTTGTGGACAACTGTTTGGGACGCAAATATATCCCCTTTCGGACAAATATTTTGTTTTGAGAAGAAAAACGAGCTTTATTTCATGTTCCAGGGAAGTTAGCGGACCTACTTACGTGGGCTCCAGAAAGCGAGCCGAACCAGGATGAGCTGAGAGTGTCAGAGGTAAGCCGGTGTCAACACACGTAACTTTCAGAAGGAAACCCATACAGATTAACATTTAAAAAAACAACACACTATCACTTTAACCCACCTTGCCCCTAATGTCGTGGCAAAAGTTCTCAAAACGATTACATATCTCTTTGTATCTGACCCAAACTGCACTAGAGAAGTACAAAAACAATTATATATGCAGGAAAAAAACAAACAGACAAACAACATATTTATAAAAACACAGATTAAACATCATGAATAACAAATTTAATCTCCCCAACTCCACATATGAATGCCAAATCTTCAGTGAACTCACTAACTTCTCCTTTCTTCTGCTGTCCCATAATTTCATCCCTGGAATTGCCCATCTCTATTGAACAAGAAGTAAAGCAACATCTTCGTAACATCACAAGATGGAACAGAGCAGTTTGGCCTTTGGGGATACAGAGAGACTAATTATAAAGGGTTACTTAAACATGTGATTGAAACAAAACACAACTCCAGGTTTGTTTTTGAAAGCATTATAAGATAAAAGTCCATTCTGTGTAATATAGGACCTTTACGCAACTAAAGGTCTACAGAACTCGTGTGAATACTAGAGTTGTTTCCAATATCTGGTGAAAATATGTCAGTACAGCTTTAGAAACGTAAAAATAGTCACAAAACACACAGAGGATAGGCTCTGCTTGAGTGAGGGAAGTGTACCACTTGACACCATTAGCTGGCTTGGCCATGTCTCCCCTGGCCCTATTGTTATTATTTATTCAAACGTTTTCAATGAATATTTAATTTTCATGGGCCTGTATTGATTTTATCATTTTGTAGGTGGTGCGAGTAAGGCTTGATGTTGTAGTCAGGTGGCCTGTTTTAGGACGGTGCAGATTTGTGGACCACCTGTAGAATGAAAAGGGAATAAGTTCTGTCTTGCTGCTTCGGAATGCTTAATTTTATTATATTTATGTCTTTTTGGTATTTTGGTGTGAATTCCGAGTATATTGAGTCAGCAAACTGTTTAGTAATCTGTGTGTGTAGGTGGTAGATTACAGATTAACCAAGAAATTACTCAATGTCATTTCAGTCTTTTGTAATCTGTTACACACACAGCTCTGGAAAAAAATAAGAGACCACTGCATTTTTTTCCTGAAATCAGCATCTCTACATGTATTACAGCCATTCCATTCCAGCGTCTGTTGAAAACATGTACAGTTTCTTTTTTGTTATTTTGACCATTTGTCATTTTCTGCACATAAATGCTCTAAACAATATTTTTATTTGGAATTTGGGTGAAATGTTTTCAGTAGATTATAGACTCAAACAAAAATGTTCCTTTTAACCAAACACCTACCTAGTAAGTAGTCAAATCTGATAATTTTGCAGTAGTCTCTTATTTTTTTCCAGCACTGTACATTCACACTACCAGTCATAGGTGTGGACAATCTTTTCATTCATTCATCATTTCTTTTTTCATTTCATTTCTTTATTTCTACTGAATTATCTCAAAGCTTGTTTCAGATTTAAAACAGTTTAAATAGCCACCCTTTTCTTTGAAGCCCGGTTTGCACTTGTACTGGTATTTCTTCACCCTGACAAAGCACAGCTGTGAAGTGAAAACCATTTGAGGAGACAGCAGCACTGTCAACAAAGCAAAGGGTGGCTACTTTGGGGAATTTAATATAAAATGTAAAAAAAAAAAAAAAAAAAAAAGTGAGTTATTTCACTTTCTTTCTTCACTGTAATTCCACATATCTTACTTCATACATTTGATGTCTTCTGTGTGTATTTAAAATGTAGACAGTAGAAATAAAGAAAAAATACATTCAATGAGAGGGCGTGTCCAAACTTTTGACTGGTAATGTACAGTTTAAATAGCATATTTGACATAACTTTATATACGCATTGATTGTTTTTATAATTGGATGATTCTCCAACTATCAAAGCATTTGTGTCCCAGGCAGAAATAAGAAAAACAAACGCGTTTGTCAGTTTTTATTCATGCTGCACTTACTAGACACAAAGATAGACTCACAAAAAATATACGATAGATAAATTACTATTTTATTATATAAAATATGGTTTTATATTGAGTGTTTTTGCTGTATGCCCTTTGTCCCTTGTCCAGGTTTTGGACTCTCACTCCCTCATAAGACTGAAATTGAATTTGATTCAACAGTAATTTCATTGACAAATGGCACAAAAATTCCTTATTTTAATGAAAAATATCATGTGCTTGAAAGATATATTAGTATTTTATTTATTTTTCATAAAAAGAACACCTGTTCCTAGGGATCACTGTCATTTCCACCACCACAAAATGTAACTTTTAACTTTTTTTAAAAAACCTTTGTCTCCTTGAACCACATCAGTTGTGATGTGACAGGAGCTCATGTTAGCATAGCAGCGTTAGCTCCATGAAAGGAAAGGAAACAAGAACAAAATTAAGGTAAAGTTGTAAAGTTGTAAAGTAGGTTTATTGGTCGTCATTTCCAAACACCTCATATTTCCTTTGAATGTACAAATAATGAGAAAAATTGTGTTTTATATTGTGTATTTTGAGTATATTTTATGCTAACTCTAAAACAGATTAGCATGCTAACATGTCATGAGATTTTAAAAGAAATGCTAAACATTGTCATTTCCACAACAGTCATCAACATCACTTTATTGTTATTGTTTATTATTATTTAATATTTGTGATTTCATAACAACCACTATCAGTTAATATTTCTACACATTGTGATGAAGTAGAACAAATCAAAATATTTCTAAAAATATGTGTTGGATTTTCGAAAAAATATCATGACCAAATTTGACTGTAGTTGGAGGATCACCCAATTATGTCTCATTTGACACTGGTCTCTTGCTATCTTTTTTGCTATAGCCTACAGTCTATTTTTGTTACTCTCTGTTGTGTATTATATTGTGATGAGTGAGCTATTGTATCCAAATAATTTCCCTTGTGGATCAAAGTTCGTCCAAGTCTAAATCTAACTTCCAGAGGTGTCCACTAGAGGACAGCGTCACATCAGACATACAGTTTGTCCTTCACAGACCCACGTTTCCCTGCGTTTGAAGCCAGCAGCTTTGTGTGGATTCAATTCCTCCAGCCATTTATCAAAACCATAAGCAAGTACAAATCAAATGGCTCAGAGTGAATCAGACACACACCTGCCTACTCTTAGCTATTTCAGTTTGGCTTTGTAATTGCTGCAATGTGATTTCACCACGATTAAACATTGTACATCATACCACAGGCTCGTTAATCTGGCCCGACTTGGGATTTAAACATTAAAATCCACATTTAAATATGAAAATGAATGACTTTTCCAAAACAAAATGAACTCTTGAACTCTTTGACAGATTGTGTTTCTTGTCTTCAAAGCTTTGCATAGTTTCACTGGAACTTTTCACTGTTAAACCTTCTGGAAGTTGTAGTCACCTGCACGATTCCCTGGAAATAGAAGCTTAAAACCACACTTTGGAACAGTCTCCATGGAGATAGCTTAATGCCAAACTGTGGAATATTACAGCTAAAGGAATATTTCAAGCTTTGTCATAGCAGAAAAAACAGAAAGTGGTACAGAGATGAAACTTCTAAGGTGGAGGGTCGGCTACTTGCTTGTCTCCATGGAGATGTTATTTCTTTGCATGGAATGTTCCACAATAGGGCATTAAACATATCTTTCTTGCATTTTATTCAATTACAAGTGTTTTTAAAGCTCAAAATTACCTAAAAAACATGACTTCTTACCACGTGCAGGTTTGTTTCTCCACAAATCTTACCATAAACTTCATAAACTTCTCCACTGTGATTACCAAACGTACTTCTATACCGTGAAATAATGAAGGCAAAGAGAAGATATAGAAAAGTGAGAGACAAGTGTAGCTTTAATGCAATCTGTACAGTCCAAGATTTACCCCGACAAATAAAAGATGCTCAAAATGGAGAGGAAAGAAGTCAGACTTATTTTAAACCACTCCAGTGTCAGAGAAAAAAAAAATATTTAAAGGAATAACATGGAGTCTGTGGAGATCCAAGCCCGTTCTCAGTAAGGAGACATGTTTTTCAGTGCAATAAAAACACCCAAAATGAAAAAAAAAAAAAAGCTTATTTTTTAATCTATTTTTTGGACAAAAAGTTGGATGATGGGGCTTTAAATATCAAAAACAATGTCAAAAATATATAAATAAATTACCAAATAAATAAAAATTCAAAGCCTCTGAACTATTAAAACTTTAGATTTTGTTTGGTGGAGGATTGGATTGGGGCAAAAACAAGTCTGGAAAAATACTTCATCCCAGTTTGCATTTCTTCGGGGAATGGCCGATCTGAAGCTGTCGACGAGCCCCGTACACGTCTCCTGTTGCTGTGGAGATTACACTTAGTCTTTCATGCTGTGGTGGTGTAGGACCGGAGAGGAAGGACCTGCGGAGAGGAGCCTTCTGACTGGAGCTGAATGTATTTTTGTAGACATCAACTTAATCTAAGAGCACATCAAAGCTTTCTCCATGCAAGCTAAAGCCTTCTCTGGTCCTTATTACCAAAGTGCTCATAAACGCCTTTGGGGAGTTGACAACAAGAAGAGAAAAAACACAAACAAAAATAAACATGTTTGCTTTTATCTTTTAAGTAACTATTTATGCCAGTACAAATGAGCGCTGGAGAACGAGGGATATTGTGTTACAGATGGAGATGGACGACAAAGGAAAGCAGGACAGGCGTTGGTTGGTTTGTTGGCAGAGAGTAGTCCAAATTTGTACTCTTACTTTGAAATACAGCTCTGGAAAGAAATCACCATCTCTACATGTATTACAGCCATCCCATTCCAGCGTCTGTTGAATTCCAACACAAACACAAAGCTGAGCTACTTCAGTTCTTGCACAGGAGTGGAATAAAGTCACCCAAGAACAATATGAAAGACTTGTGGAGAGCACGCCAAGACACATGAAAGCTGTGATTAAAAATAAGGGTTATTGCACCAAATATTGATTTGTGAACTCTTCTTAAAGGAGAATTAACGTTTTTTACAATCTGAGCCTTATTTCGGTAATAAAACAAGTTGTTTTACTCACCCATAGCACTTTGGTGTCATATGGAGCACTTCCAGAGATGTTTTAGATTTGCGATAGCCGTAGCGCGAGTTCTAGCCGTAGCTAGCATGTAATATATGCCCCGTGGGGTCTCCAAATAACACAAACTTTAGCACTTTTCAAATCATAGAAGCTCGATGTCTTAGTCTACGCTTTTGTTTGAGTCAAAAGTGGCCTGTAATCCGAGATTTATCCATAATTTACAGCTTTGTGTTTCATGTTTGGGTCCCGGGAGAGGAGAGTGAAATAAGCTGTGACTCCGCACATGCGCACTGGCGTCCTCATCTACTCGAAACTATGACTAAATCTCGGATTACAGGCCACTTTTGACTCAAACGAAAGCGTAGACTAAGACATTGAGCTTCTATGATTTGAAAAGTGCTAAAGTTTGTGTTATTTGGAGACCGCACGGCTAGAACTCGCGCTACGGCTATAGCAAATCTGAAACATCTCTGGAAGTGCTCCATATGACACCAAAGTGCTATGGGTGAGTAACTTGTTTTATTACCGAAATAAGGCTCAGATTGTAAAAAACGTTAATTCTTAGTAAACATTAGTATTATGTTGTTTTAAAATGAATTTGATCTTGTTTCTTTTCATTGTTTGAGGTCTGAAAACATGTATCTTTTCTGTTATTTTGACCATTTGTCATTTTCTGCAAATAAATGCTCTAAACGATAATATTTTTATTTGGAATTTGGGGGAAATGTTGTCAGTAGTTTATAGACTCAAACAAAAATGTAGTAATATCAGATCTGGTCTCTTTATTTTTTTCCAGAGCTGTATTATATGTACTACTAGAAGCACAAAGTAATGATTGAAATAATTCCTTAAACAAAAGTTAAGTAACAGATTAGCTTATGCTCTGTCAATGAGTATATCATTTCACTGTCGTTCTTGTCTCCTGTATTTAGCTGTGATTTTACATTTTTATTTTATATTTTATCACTTATTTTTCTATTTTATTTTGACTTCTACATATACATTATTATTTTTTATAATTATGTCTCATTTGACACTGGTCTCTTGCTATCTTTTTTGCTACTCCATCTATTTTTTGTTACTCTGTTATATATTATACAGTGGTACCTCACCTTACGAAATTAATTCGTTCCAGAAGTGGTTTCGTAACGTGAATTTTTCGGAAGTTGAGTGGCTATTTCAATGGAAAAGGCCTGATCCGTTCCAAGGTTTTTTTTTTTAATAGTGTAACTTTTTTTTATAGTGTAACATTTGTGTTCTGCGTCCTGATTGGAATAAACCGGGGTTTAGACCGTCGTGAGACAGGTGAGTTTTACCCTACTGATGATGTGTTGTTGCGATAGTAATCCTGTGTCTCTGCTCCCCTCGCACGTTCAGCTCTATATTGAGCCGTGTCTACCCCCACGCTTCACTATCAACACATTCCATTGAAAATCTATGAAAGTTCGAGTGTTCAAACGAGAGAGAAATGCGAGAAAAGCCCAACTCCAGTCTGAGAAAAGCGTAGAATGTGTGTGGTGAGGCATTTACAGCCCTAAAACATGTATGACAATTGCAAAATACAAAGTTGTCCTACCTCGCGGACCTCTCCCACCGCGGGCCACCTCTGGAACCTAACCCCGTGTGTGTTGATAAAGTGTATTTACGTTTCGGGGCGCGCATCTGAGCGTGCATTAATTGAATTTTTGAGATTTTGCGTTTCGTAACTTGAATTTTCTTTCGTATCGAGAGACCAAAATTTGACGTGAAGGCGTTTCGTAACTTGGATTTTTCGTATGTAGGGTCTTTCGTAAGGTGAGGTACCACTGTATTTGATGTGTGAGCTACTGCATCCAAGTAATTTCCCTTGTGGATCAATAAAGTTTGTCTAAGTCTAAGTAAAAAAAAAAAAGTAGAAATGAATACTGGATGTACAAGGTATTTTAAATCATTTATGATGTGTTTTAAATGGCCCATATTACACTATTATACACTATTTTCTGATCTGTTATAATGTTGGTTCCTCAACAAAAATAAACCTGGAGTCGTGTTTTGTTTCATTCACACATTTGAGTAACCCTGGATTGTTATACTGTCGGCATCCCGAAAGTTCAAAATGCTCCGTTTTCACTTTGAAAAAAGAACTCAGCCTAAATATGCAGGTTTGTGTGTTTAAACGTGTGAGAATGAAACAAAAAACCTAACTCCAGGTATGTTTTTGATTAGGAAACAACATTATAACATGGATCAGAAAATAGTCATAGAGGCCCTTTAAGTACACTACTCAGAAAAATACAAAGCTGCCCACTTCTGTTTGCTGGTTTTGTGTATTGATCCAATCTTCTACCAAATGTCACTTTTTTGATTCAGCGAGCGGTCAGGGGTCGAACATCGAATTAACAAATGGGCTGCACCACTGCGTTTTTGATGTATGTGAGTTGGCTGTGATGACGGCTTGTATACTCCAGCGGACCAACAGGCGCTCAGTGACATACCCGTCTCTCCAATCGCTCGAGAGAGAGGAGCCCGAGCCCCATGGAGATCCTACAGAGTTCTGAAGCTCGAGATGTGAATAATAGAACAAAGTGAGGACTGGTCTTCAGCGCTTCCCCTGCTCTTCAACTTCTCTCCACGGCAACAGAGGAGGATCTACCAACATATACGCTAAACTTAACTCGTCGTTTTTTGATGAAATGTTAATGGTATGTTGATGTTTGATGAAATAATGATGGCGCGATAAAAGATGCCGTTGTTTTGCTTTTGTGTGAGAGGTCCGTTGTTGGGTTCTGTATGTGAATATTCCTCCACTATGGGTCAGATTTTGGGATTATTTGTGTGTTCCATCCATCTTCTCTGTTCCAGGGAATGGAACTAGGCGATATGATGATAAAAATCAAATTCTGATCTGATTTGATTCCCTTTTTTTTTTTTTTTTTTCCTTCTAGCTGTCATGAGGAGCAGACACACTTTCTTCTTCCTTCCTAAACCTTGCTCTGTCTGATGTTTTATTTCTCTCGTCTCGTCATTTTTCTCCTGTTGGAACAGATTTGAATGATTTGAATGAAGTGGAGCTGGTCCCTACGCAGGAATTGGGGGCCTGGCAGAAACCAGGGTTCTGGCAAATTGTCTGTTCGCCTGGTTTCTAAAATGTATCGATTATGTTAAATTCCTCTTTCGTAATCAATTCTCCTGGAAATGTGATCCAGCTGAACTGGAGTTTTTGTTTTGACTGCATCTTCCAGGGATGAAAGTGGCCAATCATGAAAAAAGCGGAAAGTCAAGTTTCTGATCTGTTCCCTTGCCCCACACCCTTCCCTTTGTCGCCAAAGAAAAAAACACCGCATGTTACCTGTCCAATTGTTTTTCTGTCATTACATGTTGTCATGTCATGACATTGTTGTGTCATGATTCAGTAATTCTTCATTGATCACCATCTCTCATGGGTGACAGGTGGGGTGATGGACGCTCAGCTGATAGTGTTTGTCCACTGATCTAAAGATTGGTGGTTCGACTCCAGCTCTCGACTTTAACAACATTTGATGAGCGGTCAGATCCACTGTCCCTCAGGTTGGAGGAGTGATTCCAGCTCCCACAGATCAAAGTTCAAAGCTCACAGTCGGCTTTATTGTCAATTCTGCCATATGTGTTCGACGTACAGTGAATCGAAACTTCGTTTCTCTCTGGCCAAGCAGTGCAAAAAGACTGTGTACAAAATATAGTATACAGACAAAGACAAAAATCTAAAATCTAAAGCAGTGCAAAAGAATAAATAAATACCAGTACAACAACAGTAGTAAACAACAGTACAACAGTAGTAAATTCCAGTAGCAGCAGTGCAGCAGTAGTCCTTAGCAGCAGTTTTTAAAGTGTCTAGAGTAATATGTCTTTTTATGGAATACAGGTTATGTATTCCATAAAAAGACATATCACTCTAGACACTTTAAAAAACTGCTGCTAAGATGAATGCTGCTGTTGTGTTCTTGGGCAAAACACCCACCTCGCCCTCAGTGTCTGTGTACACTGGTGAATGGGTGAAAGGGTCCTTGATGTAAAGCGTTTGAGTGTCTTGAAGGTGAAAAACCGCTATATAAAAATGTGACCATTAAACCAATAAGTTAAAGGTGCACTATGTCACTTTTCTGTGAATGTTTGTGGTAATCCTGGCTTTAGAATAGAAAATAGAAGAGAATAGAATGCCTTTTATTGTCAGTATTCATGTACATTTTACATAATACATACTCACAATGAGATTGAAAGCATCTCACTTCAGTGCAGACGTTTAAGTACGACATATACAACACAGCAGGATATTTACAACACAGTATAGAAAAAAAATGTGCAAAAAGATTTAAATAAAATACTGCAAATGCTCATAGCAATGATCGAAACAATCTTAGTGCCTCCGTTGTAAGCTTTTCTATGTGTTCTTAAGATGCGTGAAGAGTCTCTCAGTCGTCCAGGTAGAATCCATGATAAAAGGAGAAATTCAATTTGTCAACTGGACAAAGTTTGTTTGGTCGAAAACGTTTCGCCGCTCATCCGAGAGGCTTCGTCAGTTCTGGTTCTGGTGCTGGTTAGACCCTGTTTATATCTAGCTGCAGGGAGGAGCTCACTACACTGAAATAGTTCTGAAGCTATCTCAACTAATTTGTTTCTTTTGCTTTTCGAATTTCTCTGGCGTCTAGTTTAGTATCCTTATTCAACCTAACGACTATCTCCACCCCTCTGACCCTGACTTGTCTGCCCTTTTGTCTGTTTTGACTTGGTTTGAGAATCGAATTATAAATGGGAGACAAGTTATGTCTAACTCCTTACCTGGCCAGCCAAATGATATCTCTCTGTATTTCCTACACAGCGCGATACCATTTGGACACCCTCGCTCCACCCTCGCTCCTCCGGTTAAAAACGGACTCCGCGATTCTGATTCGTTCAAAGATGGTGACGTCAGTGCACCCGCCTTTGCCCGCAAAGTCACTCTTAGGCAGCGGAAGTTCCTCCTCAGTTTTGAATCAAGATGGTGCAATCTCTGATTGGTTCACTTAGCTGTCTGTCTAAGCGCAACCGCAGCGCATTCTGGACCAAGCGTTACCAGACTCACCGCTGATACAGCGATGAGTCATGGATTCTTCCAGGCAATCTAACTCCCCCATTTCTGTTTAACGACGGATTCTCTTTTTTGACAAAAATTGCCTCTTTGACTCCCCTCTCAAACCAGTTCTTTTCCCTGGCTAAGATCTGAACCTCACTCGAGTGGCCCATGGCTTCTAGGTGAAGATGTACGGCAGATGACGGTCCACTCTGGCTCTCCCGTCTGTGTTGGTACATCCTCTTGTGAAGTGGCTGTTTTGTTTCTCCAATGTAGCGCTCACTGCAGTCTTCACTACACTGAATGGAGTAGACCACATTGCTTTATTTGTGGCTCGGTGTTTTGTCCTTTGGGTGGACGAGTTTTTGTCTTAAAGTGTTTGTGGGTTTGAAATAAACTGGGATTTCATATTGTCTGAAAATCCTCTGTAGTTTCGATTCTCAAACCAAGTCAAAACAGACAAAAGGGCAGACAAGTCAGGGTCAGAGGGGTGGAGATAGTCGTTAGGTTGAATAGGGATGCTAAACTAGACGCCAGAGAAATTCGAAAAACAAAAGAAACAAATTAGTTGAGATAGTTTCAGAACTATTTCAGTGTAGTGAGCTCCTCCCTGCAGCTAGATATAAACAGGGTCTAACCAGCACTAGAACCAGAACTGACAAAGCCTCTCGGATGAGTGGCGAAACATTTTCGACCAAAAAACTTTGTCCAGTTGACAAATTGAATTTCTCTTTTTATCTTTTCTATGTGTTGAACATGTTATGAGCTCCATTTCTGGATCTATCCATTATTTTCCTCTTAAACATACACAGTAAACGTCCAACAAAATATAAACAGTCTTCACAGGAATTTGAAAAGAATATTGGAGCACGTGAGATGGTTAACTCCATTAACCCAGTGAAGATGTATGCAACAAATGGCCTGCACCTGTTACATAAGGCTGATATACAGCTCTGGAAAAAAAACAAAAACAAAAACAAGAGACCACTGCAAAATGATCAGTTTTTCTGATTTTACTACTTATAGGTATGTGTTTGGGCAAAGGGAACATTTTTTGTTGAGTCTATAAACTACTGACAACATTTCCCCCAAATTCCAAAGAAAAATATTATCGTTTAGAGCATTTATTTACAGAAAATGACAAATGGTCAAAATAACAGAAAAGATCATTCTTGGGTGACTTTATTCCACTCCTGGTGCAAGAACTGAAGTAGCTCAGCTTTGTGTTTGTGTTGGAATTCAACAGACGCTGGAATGGAATGGCTGTAATACATGTAGAGATGCTGATTTCAGAAAAAAAAAATGCAGTGATCTCTTATTTTTTTCCCAAAGCTGTAAACTCAACATTTACTTGTATGAAGAGAAATGTATGCAGAGAAAACCAAAAACAACCAACCCCAGTTGTACCGATGTAACTTGTAAATTGAAAATGCAAAAATGTGACATGTCTTAATGTTATTGCACACATCTTTTTCACATCTAAGCTAATCTCTTGGGACTGGAGCCTCTCTCTCTCCCTTTATCTCATGGCTTATAAAAGATTCACCACAGCCACCCCTTTTTTGTGCACGGGGAGCACTGTGGTAAACGCAGGCACATTCAAAGGCAGTGTGTCTCCCGGCGGGCCCCTCCCTTCGCCTCTCTCTCTGCGGAGGAACTCTGGACGTCACAGAGGCCCCTTGAAGTTGGGCGGTTGCTCCGGAGCGCTCCCTTGCCCCGGCGATGGCAGCCTTCATTAGAGCTGTCAGTCAGGCCCTGGTGACGGGGCAGCGCCGCGGGGCACCCTCAGGGCCCAATCAGTGCCCGCGGTCCCCAGGAAATGGCCATCAAACAGCCCCTGGAAGACGATGCTGTAACCCTGCGTCGCCAAGCCTCCCTCATCTCCCATTGATCACATGATTAATACCACAACGTCGCAGTTTGACTCCAGTGTTTTTGAACTCTGATGTAAAGCTGCTGTATTGTATTTTTAATAACCGGCTTCCCATTGGTTAGACTATGGAGTTACTATGGTGACACAATGTACCAGCAAACAACATTTTTAAGACTTGAAAGTGTTCAAAGGTGAGAGCGACTAACTGAAAAAGCTTGTGGCTGTAATCGTATGTGTGACAGACTTGTTTAAAGGTGCATTGTGTAACTTTTCTGGTGGAGGGTCCGTCAAATGCTTTTCTCCATGGAAATGATATTACTAGTGCTGTCAGGCGATTAAAAAAATGTATCTAATTAATTACAGGATTTGTAATTAATCTAATTAATCACATTTTAATCTCGTGAGAGAGAGAGAGGCAGCCCACTTTGTGATTGAGTTTGTCAGTTTTTCTGTGGTCGCTTTGCTCATTCGTTTTCCAAATTATGCGAGGGTGGTTTGTTGGATTGTTGGTTTGGTGGTTTAGTGGTTTGTTGGTTTGTTGGTTTGGTGGTTTGTTGGTTTGGTGGTTTGTTGGTTTGATGGTTTGGTGGTTTGTTGGTTTGATGGTTTGTTGGTTTGGTGGTTTGGTGGTTTGGTGGTTTGATGGTTTGTTGATTTGATGGTTTGGTGGTTTGATGGTTTGGTGGTTTGTTGGTTTGGTGGTTTGGTGGTTTGTTGATTTGGTGGTTTGATGGTTTGTTGGTTTGATGGTTTGGTGGTTTGGTGGTTTGTTGGTTTGATGGTTTGGTGGTTTGATGGTTTGTTGATTTGGTGGTTTGATGGTTTGTTGGTTTGATGGTTTGGTGGTTTGGTGGTTTGGTGGTTTGTTGATTTAGTGGTTTGATGGTTTGGTGGTTTGTTGATTTGGTGGTTTGGTGGTTTGGTGGTTTGTTGAAGTGCGCTCACGCTCGCTCTATCACCAGTAACGATGGAACTTATCCAGACGTGTTTATCGTTCAAATGATCCGTCAGGCTGGAGCAGCTTCGGTGATCGGAAAATTCTTTTTGACAAAAGCTCCAAATCACCTTGTTCTTGTTGATCTTCTCGTCTTTGTTCTTTTTTATAAATAAACTTGCCGTTCAAAGGCCCTGGCAGCGATTTGCTCGCCGCACGCCAAATTTAAAATGTGTGTGCATTGAATTGCCACTCATAATTAATTCCGTTAATTTTTATAACGCATTAATTTGCAGTGTAATTAATTAATATAATTAATGTGTTAAAGTGAGAACCCTAATTATTACTTTGTCTGGAATGTTTCACAGTATGGCATTAAACCTTTCTATCTTCATGGAGACCAAACCAGGCCAAGTTACAGGTCAGACCTATGCAGAGGCGACCCTGCTCACAGTCAGAATACCTGTTTTTTAGATATTTTTGAGCTATAAAACCACTTGTATTTGAATAAATGTGCCTAAACCTGTGGGTAGACCTGTTTAAAGTCATAATATCTCCATAGGAACAAGCAACTGACGGACCCTTCACCAGAAAAGGTACACTTTGTTTTATTATTCATTTGCTTTTGGATTATTCCACCGTGAGTTGTGGAGTAGCTCTAAAATGATTTGTGCTCTTGTGACTGACCCACACGACTCTAGATAATCACGTTTTATAATGTTTATATTTAAACTATGTTAGAGCAGTGTTTTTAAACTGTGGTCCGGCTCCTTCAGTTGGGACTTGGACAACTTCAGTTTCATTTTTAGACCTGGTTTACACCTGGTTTAGTCCTATTATAGTCCTGGTTTAGACCTGGTTTAGGCCAGTTATAGTCCTGGTTTAGTCCTAGCTTAGACCTGGCTTAGACCTGGTTTAGACCTGGTTTAGACCTGGAATAGTCCTGGGTTAGACTTGGCTTAGACCTGTCTTAAACTTGGTTTAGACCTGGAATAGTCCTGTTATAGTCCTGGTTTAGAACTGGTTTAGTCCTGTTATAAACCTAGTTTAGACCTGGTTTAGGCCAGTTATAGTCCTGTTATAGTCCTGGTTTAGTCCTGGTTTAGACCTGGCTTAGACCTGGCTTAGACATGGTTTAGGCCAGTTATAGTCCTGTTATAGACCTGGTTTAGACCTGGCTTAGACTTGGAATAGTCCTGTTATAGTCCTTGTTTAGACCTGGTTTAGAACTGGTTTAGACCTGGTTTAGACCAGTTATAGTCCTGTTATAGACCTGGTTTAGACATGGTTTAGACATGGTTTAGGCTAGTTATAGTCCTGTTATAGACCTGGCTAAGACCTGGTTTAGACCTGGTTTAGTCCTGGTTTAGGCCAATTATAGTCCTGTTATAGACCTGGTTTAGACCTGCTTAGACCTGGTTTAGACCTGGTTTAGAATCATATCACTCGTTCTTCTGGCTAAGTCGGCTCTTTATGGTCAGAAGCCTCCTCATCTCCCATTGATCACATGATTAATCCCACAACAGCACAGTTTGAGCCCAGTGTTTTTGAACTCAGATGTAAACCTGCCGTCTTGTATTTTTAATCAACAGCTTCCCATTGGTTTCACTATTTAAATGTGCACCTGGAAATCTGTGTAGAATCAGCCTTATTCCAGATACAATAGCTCCTCAGACAAACATCTCCCCAGCAGCGGAGTGGGAAACCAGAGCTCCAACTTATTATTTTTTCGCATCATTTTAGTCTGCATGCTCCCCGTGTGCACCTCCCAACAATGGGTCACATGATGCAATGAAAATAAATGAGCCAGTGGGTGCTTCGCCGTCCAACAATCCCAAATCCTAGAACAATGAAATATCCACGAAATCACGGCACACACCATTCAAACACAGGAGCAAACAGTACCCAAACAAAACAAAGAGGCCGCCTTTGAAGAGCCGAAAACTCCGACGACCAGAGTTCCTTTCAACAATATACACACAGCAAAATTCTCAGCAGCGTTATGTAGTTGGGGATTGTTCCTTTTAAATATTTGGAGAGAAGGAGGAGAGATGAAACGCTGCAAGAACAATAGGAGTTTGGGGCTGTTATGGCGTCCGTGCTCCTCGCCCCGTATAGACTCTTTGTAGTGTGCGTGTTCTGGAGGGCGACTAGAACAGGTGGGGTCCTTGATCTGAACTTCATGCATGCTCCCCACTCCCCCGGAGCGTTTTCATTCTCTAATATCTATGCAAACCTTTTCACCTTTTAACCTATGTTATGCAAAAATGACTCTTGTGAGCTTTAAGCTACGTTATAATGTTGTTACCTCCTCAAAAACACACCTGGAGTTGTGTTTTGTTTCATACACACATGTTTATTTCATACACACTTTATTATTAGTCTGTCTACATAGTATGTCAACATCTACAGTGAAGAGGCGATTCCGGGATGCATCTCCAAAACTCTAAATGCTCTGTTCGGTGTGATGTCATGTAGTGGTAGTTTTCAAGTTAACACCTACTTTTTACCTTTTGTTTTGCATATTTAGAAGAGAAATTCCAGGGTTGAATTATCTAAAATGATTCTAGTGAAGGTGTCTGGAGTAATGTATTAGCATATGATAAAAGGAGAAGTTAAATTTGTCAACTGGACAAAGTATGTTTGGTTGAAAACGTTTCGCCGCTCATCCGAGAGGCTTCGTCAGCTCTAATAAGAATACTGGTAAGACACTTGCTTATATCTTGCTGCAGGGAGGAGCTAACTAGCTAACTACTTTCCGAAACTATCTCATTGGTTTCCGTCTTTTGTTTCTCTGGCGTCTAGATAACGATCCCTATTCATCCCTACACGCCTGTTTTTCACACCTCTGGCCCTGACCTGGCTAGCCCTATTGTTCCCCTGTTTGCTTGATCTAGGCTTAAAAATGGAATTATAGATGGGAGACAAATTATGTCTGACTCCACCATTTCTGTTCAGAGAAGGATTCTCTTTTTTGACGAAAATAGCCTCTTTAAACCAATTCTCCCCTCTCAAACCAATTCTTTTCCCTGGCTAAGATCTGAACCTCACTGTCCTCAAAAGAATGGCCCGTGGCTTCTAGGTGAAGGTATACGGCAGGTGACGGTCCACTCTGGCACGCCCGTCTGTGTTGGTACATCCTCTTGTGAAGTGGCTGCTTGGTTTCTCCAATATAGCGCTCACTGCAGTCTTCATATATAATACATTACCACATGGCATCACAAGGTGGAACAGAGTGTTTTCAGTTTGAGAGAAGAACTCAGCCTAGATATGCAGGGTTTGTGTGTTAAACATGTATGAATGAAACAAAAAATAACTCCAGGTATATTTTGATGATAAACAGGCTCTCCAACAGGCTCCTACAGCTCTGCTCAAACAGCAAGAGATAAAGGACTACATTCATACTGTACTGTACATACAACTGTAAAACAACTCACCCTTGTGCAATAGATAATACTCCCTACAACTGTATATAGCTGGTATTGTACATCTTATTTGATATTGTATTTTATATTTTATTACTACTATTCTATTTAAATCTGATTTGTACATTATAATTTTTTTTTTTTTTTAAATAATTATGTTTTATCTGACACTGCTCGATTGCTCTTTGGTTGCTATTCCATCTATTTTTTTCTTTTCAATCAATCAAACATTATTTATAAAGCGCTTTTCATACAAAATGTACACTCTGTTATATATTATATATTATATTTGATAAGTGAGCTACCGTACCCAAAACAATTTCCCTTGTGGATCAATAAAGTTTGTCGAAGTCTAAGAAACAGCATTATCAGATAGCGTAATATGGGCCCTTTTGATATGATCATAATGATCACTACAACTACAACTACAACAACAATTACATAACTCGTTATCAAGAAAGGAACTGATACCAATTTTGATTCCACAATGATAGTGTACAATGTAATTTTATCTCAAAATAAGATATTTTTTTAAAGGACACATGTTACTAAAAATTGTTGTTTGAGTTTTTGTCGTCCCCTCATTAAAACATACCCGGAGTTGTATTTTGCTTCATTCACACTTGTTTCATTAATCCAAAGTCATCTTATCTGCAAAATAAAAAGATCCCATTCACATTTTGTCCAGATTGTTGCATCACATTTAAAAATTCTAAAATATCATGTGCAGTTTTTCGCTCTGGTCAAATTATTGTCAAAATAAGGCCACAATACTGCATATGTGTTCTTTAATAGAAGTGTTTCTCAAAAGTTCAAGACTCCATGCACAGCCTCCAGGTGCTGGTAACAGCAGGAACATTAACCATTCCAAAAAACAGAAGGTTTACCCTACATTTGTTTGATTTTATTGTTTATTACGTTAGAACGGACAACGTGTTTCGCCTCTAGAGCGTCATCAGCTCTAACCGAATAAAGAATAAATTCAAAAAAGTGTGCAGCAAACCTTTTTTTAGAAGTGTTAATCTATTCAAAATAATTGAATTAATAAGAATCCTGCCCCATGTAATGAGCCACTGTCAACAAGGTGTCAAGGTGTCACTGTCAAGGTTCTAAGAATGTTAGAAAATGTCATTACAAATAAAATGTCCAACAGAAATATATATATAAAAAAGTAAGCCATCTATAATTGATCATAAACAAGAGCCCTGCTTTCATGAACTGTATGGTCAGATGAAGAAAAATAAAGGATACTGCTAATTAATTCAAGCTTTGTATTTTTTTCCCTTCTCAGTGGAAGAAAAAAAAAAAACTCAAAAGTTGTACTTAAAAGTTTTCCTTCATTTCAAATATTTAAAACCCCAAAGTATCTAAAAGCGTAAAGACCTCAGCTTCATTTTATATCAAGTCCTCAAGATGAATCCTGCTTTGTGCTTCCAGGCTGCAGTACCTCCAGCTCACCACTGGATGGGGCTGTTCTGTGGACACCTACCAAATTCAGGCTCAACAAAGACAGATTGGTATGTACTAGTAGGTAAATGTTGTGTTTTTGTTTGTATAGAAAAAAGATCATTAGCAAGTCACCTCATGTTAATGAAATGAAAATAACAACAGAGGTGGGGGTTGACCTACATTCATAATTACCCAGTGGACCACCAGGTACTGTATGGGGGTATTATGCACCCCATCAAGATGACATACCTCTGAAATACTCACCGAGAAGATCCAGGAACTCATTACATTTGATCACAAAATAATACAGGTTAATGTATATTTGGGGACATACAGCTCTGGAAAAAAATAAGAGACCACTGCATTTTTTTCTGAAATCAGCATCTCTGCTAGTATTACAGCCATTCCATTCCAGCGTCTGTTGAATTCCAACACAAACAAACTTGTTTCTTTACATTGTTTGAGGTCTGAAAACATGTATTTTTTTTGTTTTGTTATTTAGACCATTTGTCATTTTCTGCAAATAAATGCTCTAAACGATAATATTTTTATTTGGAATTTGGGGGAAATGTTGTCAGTAGTTTATAGACTCAAACAAAAATGTTCCTTTTTGCCCAAACACATACCTATAAGTAGTAAAATCAGAAAAACTGATAATTTTGCAGTGGTCTCTTATGTTTTTTCCAGCACAAAAGTCTAGTCTAGTCCTGGTTTAGACCTGAGTTAGACCTACACTGCGATGAGTCCCCATTTTTGCAATAATATGCCTTTATACATGATGAAATTTGCTTTAATATATCACTAAATTGATTTGTGGTCATTGCCAATACGTCTTGTTATCATTATTTATGAAAGTTCAGAAATACACAGTCGTCCTAATACTTTTGCCAGGCAGTGTATGTAGGGTTTGCTACTTTGATCCAGAATCAACTTTTCTTATTATTATTTCAATATAATGTAACTGAGTCCAAAGATGTTCCGCAGTATGGCATTAAACTCATCTATCCAGGCCAAATTACAGGTCAGCTCTGTGGAGAGGCGAGCAAGCTGCCAGTGCATGTTTTTCAATGTGTTTTTTTCTATAAAAACCCATACAAGATAAATTATGAAATTTAATGCCACAATGTGTAACACTTCATGAAAGCAATTTGTAGAGCTGTACTTCTATACTCTTTTAGTCTGCTAAAGGGCCAGTGGTGCCTTAGTCGTCCAAAATGTGTATTAGTTGACGTTTTTAAATTATATTTATAAGGAATTATATGTACAACAGGAGAAAAGAAAAGGTAGGAAGTGGATTATCGGAAGATTTGGGTGTGAATCTGTGTTAATCTCTGTAATCCACCGTTTTCCACATAAATACTTTTTCCTAATACCTTTCTGTTTAAATTGTACTCACATGAGGTTGTAATATTTCTTCGGTGCACTCACTTGGTCTGATCATAGAGATAGTTAATTGTTTGCGAACTTTTTCCACGTCCCCTTTAATCGACTAATGGATGGGCAGGACGTGTGTTTAATCAAGTAAAAATGTCTTTAGTCGATGACAGCGAACAAAGATACAGTTAGTTAAACAGATCAAAAGTCCATGTTGAGATTAGAGCTCAGGGTTTACATTTGTTTGACATCAAATGTTTTTATTTGTGATCCTGTCCTTGTTTATCCAATCAGTGATAACTCGGCAAATATGCTTTGTGTTGTGTGTTCAGACTCCTCACACAATGGGGAAGCAGGTGAAAACTTTTAGATAAGTGATTTGTTTATTATTCTCCATAGTCATTTGTTGGTTCAGCAGTAAGGTTTTGGTAACTACAAGTATTTAAACATCACTTATCAGATAAGTAACTATAATAACTATAAAGTCTACATATGAGTATCGATGCATTATAAAATGATGGATAAAGTCTGAATTTAACCAATTCATGGAAATGCACCGTCCAGCTTTTGCAGTTCTGTTGGCAGTACTTTGATTTGAAGTTCCTGCTCGTACCTGATACCAGCCTCTATTGCAGAGGCTGCCTTTAGATAATTCTTACATGAACATACAGCTCTGGAAAAAAATAAGAGACCACTGCATTTTTTTTTTTCTGAAATCAGCATCTCTACATGTATTACAGCCATTCCATTCCAGCGTCTGTTGAATTCCAACACAAACACAAAGCTGAGCTACTTCAGTTCTTGCACCAGGAGTGGAATAAAGTCACCCAAGAACAATGTGAAAGACTTGTGGAGAGCATGCCAAGACGCATGAAAGCTGTGATTAAAAATAAGGCTTATTGCACCAAATATTGATTTCTGAACTCTTCTTAAGATAAGAGATAAGATAAGATATGCCTTTATTAGTCCCAAAGTTGGGAAATTCCAGTGTTGCAACGCACAGATCAAGAACAGCAGGAAAATGTAGCATGCAATAAAACAAGATAATAAATAATGGCTTAAAATAATTTAAAAATAGACTCTCGAGTATAGCTGAAGTGTAAACATTAGTGTTATGTTGTTTTAAAATGAATTTGATCTTGTTTCTTCACATTGTTTGAGGTGTGAAAACATGTATCTTTTTTGTGATTTTGACCATTTGTCATTTTCTGCAAATAAATGCTCTAAACGATAATATTTTTATTTGGAATTTGGGGGAAATGTTGTCAGTAGTTTATAGACTCAAACAAAAATGTTCCTTTTGCCCAAACACATACCTACTGTATACGTAGTAAAATCAGAAAAAAACTGATCATTTTGCAGTGGTATTTTATTTTTTCCAGAGCTGTGTATGACATAAGGTATCACAGTGTTAATCACCAGAAACACTAGAAAGCTGCAATTTTTTCTTGTATGCTTTTCTTTCTATTTTCAGTCATATTTATTAAGGAGTGTTGAGTTTTTAGTCATTCACATTCAAATGAATTTAAAAATATTATTACAAACACACCTTGTTCACCTCTTGAGACTGTACATTTTGACTGCGGGTCTGGGGGTGTTTCTGGTCAGTGTGTAGTGTGTGGACTCGGGGGTAATCCTCAGTGATCTGGTCTAATCTGTCCCTGATATGCAGCTGAAGAGCAGGAGGAGAACAGAGAGCCAGACTCTTCAAATGGATTATAACACATGTCTGCATTAACTCACTGGCCTCCCCTTATCTCTTAAACACTTAGAAATACTGCAGAGAACGGGAGGCCGCGCTCAGACTAAGTGTGAGCTTAGACAGTTTTATTTGTACAGAAATGGAAAACGGTAATATCCCAACACAAGTACTGAGATTTTTGATGTAATCTGGTCATAAAAATAGAAAAAGGGGTTTAAAAAAGTGATGTATACAGAATATCAAACACTATTACCCAAATACTTGAAAAAAAAGACTAATTTTCAAAGGTCCTATATTACACAAAATTGACTCTTGTGAGGTTTAAGCCATATTATAATGTTGTTACCTCAAAACATCAGAGTCATCTTTTCTTGTTAGTTTAGAGATTTGTAATTTCAGGGTGGAAATTATCCAAATTATTCCAGAGAGGATATGGATGTTAAAGACACAGTGGAGCACTTTTTGTATCACCATATGACATCACAAAGTAGAACAGTGTTTACAGTTACAGAATACCGACTACCCACATTATAATGTATTTTCATTTCATTTATTTATTCATTTTGAACAGGTCAACACAAGGAAATAAATACATGTAACCAATATACAGACAAATACATTCGTTTTTTGAAAAGGAGTGGGAAGAAGAAAACTTATTGAATCCCACCGCTGTCTTCCCAAACATATCTTAAATTATTGATTTAGCTTCTTTGTCAGTTCAGTTGAAAAACACAAAAACAACAACAACAACAACAACAACAAAAAACAACAACTTTTGATCAGGGTCAATAAATTACACATAAAGTGTTTCTATCAGGAACATTTAAAGACCGCAACAAGTCTCTCATCTCTTTGTATTCAGACCAGACCATGTCTTTATACAAGAACTTAAATTTGTGAATATTTTGTAACCTATTCCAATCATTCATTCATTCATTCATTTTCTTCCGCTTCTCCATTTTCTGGGTCGCGGGGGCAGCAATCCAAGCAGTGTTCTGCTGCCCAGAACACAATGCACCAGCCCTCATGAATCCTCCCGCAGGTGGTGGGTCCACAGGAGGACGGCTCACGTCACAACGGGCCTTGATATATCTTCTGCCATGGGGGCTACCAGTGTCCACAGACACTGGGGGCGAGGTGGGGTTAAGTGTCTTGCCCAAGGACACAACGGCAACGCTCATTTGTGGGAGCTGGGATGCGGTCAACCTGTCAGGAGCGGGATTCGAACCGCCAACCCCTGGATCATGATGCATATGCTCTACTGCCGCCCCCTATTCCAATCAGAGTATTCTTTATTCTGAATACTTACAATACTTTGGTCACAAGTTGCAATATGTTGTAGAAAAACAGGGAACAGGCTTTGTATTTGTTGCACTGTTTTCATGCACTTGTTTATCACAAATTAGAGAAAGAAATGAACACAATCATGCACCACAAGAACTGTGATTTGTGTTTTTCTCACCAATATTGCAGAGTTCAACGCCTAAATCGCATTACGAAGTACCAGTATGTATACCTTTGACTTAAGGAAAGTAGCTGTTTTTTGAATACTATCACATGAAAAAGTGTCCTGAAATACTGTGACTTAGACAAACTTTATTGATCCACAAGGGAAATTATTTGGATACAGCAGCTCACTCATCAAATATAATATATTGTATAACACAGAGTAACAAAAATAGATGGTATAGCAAAAAAGATGGCAAGAGACCAGTGTCAGATGAGGCATAATTATACAATTATATATATATGTATAAGTCAAAATAAGTAATCAAATCTAAAATAAAATATAAAGTCACAGCTATATACAGGAGACAAGAACGGCAGTGCAATAATGTACTGATTGACAGAGTATGAGGTTATCCGTTACTTAAGATTGAGTTTGTTATACAGTTGTAGGGTGTATTATGTGTTACATAAGGGTGAGTTGTTTATACAGTTGTAGGGAGTATTATCTGTCCCTCTATCATCTGGTGCAGTGGGTGAGCAGCAACGTCTATGATGGAGAGCAGTTTGTCCAGTGTCCTCCATGTCTCCAGCTCACAGCCGATCACGTGACCAGCTTAACTAGAATTCTGAATACGTATTTTCACTACATGTAGGTCAAAGGGCCCATATTACACTATTTTCTGATCTGATTTAATGTTGTTTCGTAATCACAAACATCCCTGGAGTTGTGTTTTGTTTCATTCACATGTTTAACACACAAACCAGAACACTCAAACAGAAAAGGCACTGTTCTACATTGTGATGTCACGTGCTAATACAGGAACTTTGCTGTGTTTTTAAACTCCATACACCTGCACTACATTCATTTGGATGATTTCCGATCTGGAATTCCCAGTCTCTACTCAGTATTTTGGGCCTTGTAGATGTAGACAGACCAATAAACCAGGATTACTCAAATGTGTGAATGAATCAAAACACAATTCCAGTTATGTTTATGAGGAGGCAACAACATTCATGACGACTCAAAGCTCACATGAGTCAGTTTTGTAAAATATGGGACCTTTACATAGATTTAAAAAAAAAAGACTCATTAAACGCTTATTATACCGATTGATTCTTTTGAAATGAACACTTGCCCACATCATAGTTTGCGTGGTAAACCTCCTTGCAAAAATTAACAAGACAAATTCTTCCTTTCCTTCAGATGTGGTCAGCCAGGCCACTTGGAAACTGTTTGTGTTTTGTCAAACGCATTCCCCATATCTGCCCCCATGAACTAAGTGCTCTTGACTTGGATTGTTCCTGTTTTAACCACATTTAATTATGCTTTATTGCCATGTTGGGAAAAAAATAAACTATGTAATTGTGAGTTGTTGTCGACGTCCCGAATTAGACATCAACGCAGGAACACACACATGCATCCTCACGCAACTTCCTCCACCCATGAAATGAACAGTTCGAAAAAAACAACTGATATAATAAGATTGATCGAGATTTGGTTAAAAATAAACAGAGAAATAGTTTGGAAGCATGTACAGCCCCCGGGGCATTTCTGTGTGGAGGGTTATCTGGAGTCAGGACAGTGAGACCCCATAGGTGAGACGGTGAGCGAGTATGCACTACTGTTTATGTTTGGGAGATTAGACGTGATGAAAGAATGCCTTCGAGTTTGGGAATGAGGGGCGCTTTATGTTCAATGCCCCACCAATTCACTGCAAACACTCGTAATCGTAAATGCACACGCATTCCTGCTGTGTGTGACTTCAGAACCGACTATATTAAGATGCACAGAGGCAACATTCAGAGAGTTATGATTTGCGTCGCCATGATTGATTGGGATAATTATGTAAAAATCATTGTAAATGTGTTTTGGTAATTGCTATTGTTATGTGGAGTAAATAGACTCTAAGACACATGCCAAAAGAACAAATATGGCAATACAAAGGGAACACAGGGCCAGCTCTTTACCTTACAGTATATTGGGTGCACCAGTCTATATTTGCTTTGGGCATCTTGAAGAGGGTTTCTGCCTTGTCCCTCATGGCGTCTTTATTTAGCCTGCGCCCTGTTCCCAGTGCGAGTGGGACTTCACCAGGTCTGTCTTTGGTCCCTGGTTTTGGTCATTGTCTTTATGGCAAAAGGAGAAATTGAATTTGTCAACTGGACAAGTTTATTTGGTCGAATACGTTTCGCAGCTCCTCCAAGCTGCTTCTTCAGTTCTGGCTAGAGTGCTGGTGGACACTGCTTATAACTGGCTGCAGGGAGGAGCTAACTACAATGAAATGACTATGAAACCATTACACCTATTTGTTTTCAGTTTCTATGTGGGGTCTTGTTAGCAGAACCATTCAGGGTCATAATGGGTGTTTTCACACCTCTGGACCTGACCTGCCTAACCCTATTGTTTTCTTTGTTTGTTTTCATTTAGATTTGAGGATAGAGTTATAGATGGGAGACACATAAACTTTCAACCAAATAAACTCTGTCCAGTTGACAAATTGAATTTCTCCTTTTGCCATGGATTCTACCTGGATGACTGAGGGATTCTACACTCATTATCTTTATGCACAAAATGTATGCAAACAAGAGGCTCTCCTCTGTGTTTTTATAAATATTATTGTCCTGCTGGCTTTAATAGATGAGGACCTTCCTTCATTAGAGCAATTTGCAGTTGCAAGTAAGAAGCAGCTGAAAGAGAAAAAAAAAAACAGCTGTGATTAATGATGAATAAAGAGTGCTTTGCCCTTTAAAAGTTCTAGTAAAGAAGTTGAGAAATTAAAGTAGGCCATCCAGGGTTCACAGCGAGGGACGTGTGGAGTGTATGATGGAGAGGCAGATATGTTCAGCCTCTGCAATGATGGTCTTCTGTTATGGAGAAAGGGCTAAGCCAAAAGGAAAAGCTCTTAATTTAACTATGGTCATTACCAATAGGACAATTTCCTGGATTCAGCCCTGGAATTAAAGATATTTCTTCCTTATTTTAAGACACCTAACATGGTGTAGAGCCACTGCTCCTCCACATGGAGACATCGTATCTGTTGTGGATAGTTTCTGGTCATCTCCCAGAGGAGATACTTGGGCATGTCTCACAGCAAAGAGGCCCCAGTGACTCTCGTGTACTGGGCCTGGGAACACCTTGGGGTCTCCCTGAAGGAGCTGGAGAAAGTGTCAATGGTGAGGGCGCTCTTGTGCAGAGTATTGACTATAAACTGATGATGGATGGATGGATAGGCATATACTAATAGAATTATCTGTGATTTTCTAACAGTCCAACTATAATGCGTCTTACTAAGGTATTCTGTTTTCTTGTGCGTTCATCACATCTTGATGAGTTTATACTAGGCCTTTATTTTTGGATTTTCCATGTTTGTCTAAGATCCTCTTTTCGAGAACCTTTGTTATTCAAAGGAGTTAGGAGCTGCTTGTCTATCTTTTAGGATTTTGGTTAGGGATTCCCTTCACGAAGACACCATACTTGGGCAATTTGTTCTCTACTTGATTTCATCCAATAGCACTTATTCCAAGTAAAACATAATTACAACTAGGAAAGGCTGGCTTCAGATTTCAGCCTCTCCCATGAGATGATCTAACGCTCCACACTGATCCTGAACATCTCCATTGTCTGAAGCACATCCATCAGTGGTGTGTTTGACCAGGTATTGTGTAACTTTCCTCTCTTGCTTTCTTTGGCTGCTTGTCAAGAGCCCATATGACAGTTTGCCGCTGTGTGGAGATTCATACTCCCACTACATTTCACATTGTCTTCAAACTGACTTATTTGTGCTTTGATACACTCCAGGTTTATTACCTCGAGTGGTGACTGCATGCGGAGCCCTTCTTTGTTGTCTAGGCAAGCATAAAACCATCAATTAATCATATGGTTGGAAGCGCAGGTGTAATTGAAGTTTGATGGTTGAGTATGGGGGGCCTTGGCTGTTCCAGAGACCCTCGGGACATGGAGACAGAGCGCTGGAAAGCACCGTTTTCATATACACTCATAAAAAAAGTGTTTGGCGGTGGCAGATGAGTATAAGGGAAATGGGAGTGCTTTTGGAAACAAGAGCTGTTAATTAAACTCTGATCCAGATGACTGTTATTATCTCCTGATTGGCTTGATAATGTGTTGGAGTCAGGTCTGGAGCCAAGTGGGTGTCGTGGTTATCAAAACACAGACCGTGCTTCCAAATTAAACAGTGTTAAAAGGTGAACTCCTGAGGCTCCTGAGACTATAAAGCAGATCTATTATGCAAAATTGACTTTTCCGAGCTTTTGAACATTTTATAGTTGTTTCCTCTTTTACCCTCTCAAAGTTATTTTCGGCGTGACTCATGCACGTGTGAGTAATCTTTAATCTCTTATTTTCAAGGTGCCATATTGCTGATCAATTCTTGTTTTCACCGCCACCGGCATAATCCCACTGCTCTGTACTTTCTTTCTTCTCCAGTTTTATTTACTTAATACATTGATATGTGTAGAATTCAACATTGCTAAGTCATTTTTGGTAAAATGGTTTTGGTACACAATGACTGATACAAAAAAATAAAAAATAAAACATCCATAGGAGGGGCTGACAGCATGCGGTGCTTTGTTTTGATGAAATTTATGGCAACAAGAGTTCCCACTGGACACTAGTTTTTGAATGCAGAAGTCAGTGAACTTGTTTCTAGTAAGTTGTTTTAGATCAATCCTCTGAATTAAAATGTGCAAATTATAACATAGTGTGTCAGATTAGAACTGCTGGTATGTAGGAAGCTCAAGCAACTAGGGAGTCACCAGTATAAATTCAAATCACCAGCACAGTTGCCAAGTCCACTTCTTTGTTATAACTTTGGACTCCTTTTTTGTGGAAAGTTGCTTTAAATTTTTGGAAATTGCAGGTTACAGCACTGGAAATTCTCAAATCAGCATCTCTACATGTATTACAGCCATTCCATTCCAGCGTCTGTTGAATTCCAACACAAACACAAAGCTGAGCTACTTCAGTTCTTGCACCAGGAGTGGAATAAAGTCACCCAAGAACAATGTGAAAGACGTGTGGAGAGCATGCCAAGACGCATGAAAGCTGTGATTAAAAATAAGGGTTATTGCACCAAGTATTGATTTCTGAACTCTTCTTAAGTGTAAACATTAGTATTATGTTGTTTTAAAATGAATTTGATCTTGTTTCTTTGCATTGTTTGAGGTCTGAAAACATGTATCTTTTCTGTTATTTTGACCATTTGTCATTTTCTGCAAATAAATGCTCTAAACGATCATATTTTTATTTGGAATTTGGGGGAAATGTTGTCAGTAGTTTATAGACTCAAACAAAAATGTTTCTTTTGTCCAAACACATACCTATAAGTAGTAAAATCAGAAAAACTGATAATTTTGCAGTGGTCTCTGTATGTTTTTTCTAGCTTTTCTGTAGTTCTTAGTTAGAGGAACAGATACTACGATTAAGAATACGAAGATAACGACATAGTGTAGTTGAGAAGTTTAGCCTAGGCCCGTCACAATAACAAATTTTGAACCGGTATATCGCTAAAGAGAAATAAAGGGATTTATTCTACCCTCTACTGCTCAAATCTTAGCAAATAGTTCTGTTCCTCATTAATAGAGCCAGGAATGAGTGAAACACAGGCTCTGGTTTTGAAGCTGTTTAGTGATGCTGCATATGTGATTAAAACATGCACACATCAGTCGCTCATTCATCAGCATCAGTGTTCTGTTGCTTCTTTTGGGTCTTACTTATGTGGAGCTGGGATAAGTTGTTAGGGACTTTTATTTTTCAAAGACTGTGTCACTTGTTCTAGCAACCCTGATCAGCAGACAGATCTACAAAGGAGATATAAAAAGATAAAAGACGTGTGTAAAACTTGGCTTACAGGGAAGAACCTGGAGGCATTGACCTGGCTCCCTCAGTGCAACCCGATCTACCCTGACTGACAGCTGCTGATAGTGCTAATGTGTTCACGCATGGGCATTCTCCAGCCATCGCCGTACACATCGTCTGGTATGATTGTTGTGTTTGGGGCTCAAGATTGGCATGCTTGGCCATAAATGCCACAAGCCAAGTGTCACCCCAAGCTCTCCATTTTTAGAATAGTTTCAAGCAGATAGAGTTGCTGCCTGGCGTGCGTCTTAATGCCAGGGTAAGGAATTCTGAGTGGAGCCTCCTGCCAATCACTGAAGGCACCCACAGTTACTCATACACTGGAATGTGATGTCATGGTTCGCTGACCCGCATCCACATTAACACTGTCAGCGCGTCAACAGACTTCCCTCTTGGCCTGAAATCAAAGGGTTTGCGTATCAGAGTTGCCTTTACAGCTACTTTGATTGTCTTTATGGCTGCAGGGCTGTGCAATATTAATTCTTTGCAGTGACGCAATCACACTGGGGGTGCTCTACATGTATGTGAATGGTGGAATGTTCAGTGTTACCATAGTGACACAATGCACACATTAGCAAACGCAGACAATTCCTTTTTAGTATCTCTCTTGAAAATTTGAGGAAAAAACAATGCATTTTCAGAAGCCTGTGTTCAATACTAGCACTCATGGTCCTGTTTAGGAGTTTGATTTTCAACAAAAAGGTGAGAGCGAGTAACTGAAAAACTGTTGTGTAAAGCTTGTGACTAGGGTTGCCAACCGTCCCTTGAAAAACGGAAACGTCCCGTATTCAGAAACAAAAGTACACGTCCCGTATTCAAAGATCAAAAGATCAAAGTCAGCTTTATTGTCAATTCTGCCATTTGTGTTCAACATACAGTGAATTGAAATTTCGTTTCTCTCCGGCCAGGTAGTGCAAAAAGACAGTGTACAAAATACAATATAAAGACAAAACACAACAAAAACTATCTAAGACAAAAATCTAAAACTAAAATCTAAGATCTAAAATCTGAAACCAGTGCAACATAATAAATACCTATATACAGATGTCCAAAAATGTGCAATATTGAGCTGAAAAGGGATACACTTTGTCCTGTATTACCGTGTGAATCAAAAACAGGGTGCCCAATACGTCGATCGCCATCTACCCATCAATCGGTGTCGAGTACTACGACACCGGTCTTGGTCTCGAGATGATTGTGATCATATTTCACTACGGCCGCTGCCTTTAGCAATAAACTTTTACCGTTTTTTTCACACTGCAGCCTGTGCGCTCGTCTGGCACCACGCGCGCCGCCAGCGCACGCAGCTTGTTCGTAACAGCGCGTACCTTTGCGTACCAGTGTGTATCACAGAGCAGGTTAAACTTTATAAAACATCCTACCTGTCCGTGCCTCACGTCAGTGCGTCGCTCCTCGCCTTTTCACGCTCTCCCTCCTCCTGGTCAGATTGTGTTAAAATAAAGCACAGATTAAAGTCTTAATAGAGTAAAAAAGATTCACACCCCCAGGGTATGTTGATGACATCAGCTGTAAAGTATCAATAGCACGATCAAATCAAAATCACAATTTGAGTTGGTGCAGTTACTTGGATAATAAAATCCAAGGAAATATCTAGTCTATATTTCTATATAGAAACAAATCTTGGTGTATCTGTAGATTACTTTTTGTTCTGAAATGCATGGGATTCTTGGGTTAGTTTAGTTCATATTTCAGTCTTCTCTCAAATGTAATGTTATCAGAATATTTATTGCCATTATATATTTTTCCCCCCAAAATTCAGCAGCGCCACTGCTTGAACTATTTATGGTATCAGATATGAATGAATGTTTTGCTATAATATCATTTATGTTTAACCCTTTTTTGAGGCAGCCATGGTTGTGGTGAGATTCCTGACTACAGCAAATACCCAGATCCGTCATTTAGTTCATTAACTAGTTGCAACCCTGTACTGAGAACATATTGTTTACTAAAATTAGAATCTTTATAATAGGACTGGGTGATCTGTTGGTAGTTTTCTTCTCATATTGATCATATTGTTCAATTTTAACACATTTTTTGTCTCATTTCCTCGATTAAACAATTACAAATGACTGAAGTTTGATCTCAATTAACTGCAAATTCCTTCTCTTTAAAAAGAGGGCTATTAGAAGGACAATAACCCCAAGTATCCAAAGACAAATGCTTATCACTTACTGGGGACTCACTCAGCATTGCCTTTATGAGCGGTCACATAAACATCCTGTATATTCTTCTCAGTATATGAAGTTTAAAAAGTCGGGTCTCGTCCGGGCGCACAGGCAGCCATGTTTGGACTGCACTTTGCTTTGTTGATATAAATGTAGTGTGTTTGTTTTGCATGGGGAGCAGATGGCACTACCGTTGACCCCACTGTGTGCCTTCCTGTCCCCCAGCTGAACCAGAGCGTGAGGGGGCCCTTATCTGGTCAAGCTGGGCGGTGGGGAGGGGGAGACTTTGAAGCTTGTGTGCTTGTGTGGCGATGGAATCAGGCAATGCTGGAGGGTCACAGCCAGTCCACACCCAGCCATCCCACCCATCTCTGTTCCCTGAGACTGGAAAGCTCCCAGGGATGCTCCCAGCGCTATGAGACCAGAGAGGTGAGCTTTAGGAGTGAAGAGGACCATATCGTGTCCTCTTCCCCTAATCTCTTCTAACATCTCAGAGATAAAACGCTTCCCCAAACCCAAGAGTATTGATTGCAAATTTTCCAGCCTGGACAGAAAAATAAATAGAGATTATCTCCAAAGTGAGTGAAATCCCAGAGGTTCCCATGAACTTAACGTGACGGGCACAGATTAAACTCATAGATAGACCGTTTAAGAGTCTGGGGTTAGATACACAGATAATCAGATGCACCTATACCGTCGCCTGACCAGCCAGTCCTTTCTCCATTCTGTTAGAATCCAGAAGGGTCTGGATTAGGATCATAGAGTGTGTGAGAGCCCAATCATAGCACAGCTGTGCATTGAGAGCTGATCATTTGTTACACATCTCTCTCAAATGCAGAAGACTGCTCCTCTTAAATTCTCATAACATTCAGAGCAAAATATATCTCTTCTTTTATCTGAGATAAGTAATAGTAGTTTGGAGCTTGGATTGTTGATTCTGAAAAAATCTATGCTGTTTCTCAGTCCTTTATCTTGTTCTTTTTTCTCCTTTTTTATATGTAAGCAGACATGTTTGCTTTTGACATGAACAGAGCATGCTTCTCTCTGTTTGGTTAATCCACCTCTCAATCCCACCCTCTGAAATCAAAGAGAAATGATACGGCTCCAGATCCACTCATCCTTGTCAAGTTTTGTCAAAGTGTGTGGTTCTGGCTGGTCAGGTAACATCTTGACTCAAGGACTGACAGAGTTCACACTTAGGAGAACTTGTGGCCATACCGGCTCGCCAGACCTGATCCCGTCAGATCTCAGAGGCTCAGCAGGGCTGGACCTGGTCATTCCTTGGATGGGAGACCACTGGGAACACCAGGTGCCGTTGTGTCCTTAGGCAAGGCACTTCACCCACATTGCCTAGTGTAAAAGTGGTGTGTATGTGTGTAAGTGATGGTGGTGTTCGGAGGGGTCACTGGCGCAGATTAGCAGCCTCACTTCCAGTAGTCTGTCCCAGGGCAGCTGTGGCTACAATAGTAGCTTACTACCAAAAGTGTGAAGTGAATGAACAATGCACTATAAAGCGTCTTTGAGTGTCCAGCTCTATATAAAACTGATCCATTATTATTATGTTGGTGTTTGGGTGTGTAGGTAGTTTGGCTCCTGTAGTAGGAGCGGTGTCTGTTGTGAGCTGTCAGCCACTGAAGCTTCTGTAGAAATCCCCCCAGGGGCAAAGGACTTCTGCACTGACTTCAAATGTAGTTGTTCATAAAGCACATTTGCATGTTTGCAGAAATGTATGCCAGTGTGCCCAGATTTTTCCAATTATTGTTCATGATATAAAAGACATAATTTCATCTCGCTAACCACTTTGATGCTTTCATCTTCAGCTAATATGTTCCACACTAGCATTGTAGCTACACTCCAGCACTCAGAGATATTGATTTGGATTAGGCTCTGTCACGTTCGGGGATTGCGTAAATGAGGCCTCTTTTTCCCTTTTCTGCTCCCCTCACTCATTTGGGCTCCTTCCTGCCTGTCACATCTCCATGCAGCCTTTTCTCAGCCCTTTGATGTGCTCGCTTTAATTTGGAGCTTAATGGAATCTGTGGCAGTGCGGTGCCTATCGGTGGCAGGATCACAGATCGCGGTTTCATGCGCCATGCTCCATTCTGCTGAGGGGGTGTGGAGATAGCCATGAAACAATGAAGGAGGCCTGTAGCCATAGGAGACGCTCTGCATTTGCAACCCACATAAAGAATCAGAAGCTCCGGTACTGACTGCCTGACTAACGACTGAGGAAGTCCTGCGTGTAACAGCAACTCAGATAATACAGAGAATGACAAAACAACATTTTGAGACAGAAACTAACAAAATAATGTATTTATAAATCACTGAACGGGAACTATTGAGCTAAGATGAAAGTGAGGGATTGTATCTGATTTATACTGTGCTAAAAGAATGAAAAACAGAACTAGTTCATTTTAAATAGTTTGCAGTGAGTGGTCCTTAGACTTAGACATACTTTATTGATCCACAAGGGAAATTGTTTTGGGTACAGTAGCTCACTCATCAAATATAATATATAATAAATACCAGACTGTAACAAAAAGTAGATGGAATAACAACCACATAATTATAAAAATAAAAAAATATAATAAGTTTATATGTGCAAATCAGAATTAAATAGAAAAGTAAGTAATAGAGTATAAAATACAATATCAATTAAGATACCATATTCCTTGCTGCATCCGAATTATTCACCATAATTACTTTATAAACACTTTTCACAATTTCAGATAAGTTGATAAGTTTCAGATAAGTTGCGAAATGCCTAAACTGAGCATTTGCGATCCTTTTCAGCATTACAAAAAATCGGAGCTCAAACGGGCGATTTTGAACAAGGCACCTTATTGACGTCAGATCGAAAAAAGAAATGCAAATGCAGTTCCATCCCCGTCTGTCTGTACTCAGCGTCTCTGTAAATCACGCCCAGAGAGTTTGGACTGCGAATGCGCTAGGCAATGCGAAATGCGTTTTTTTATTTGCCTGGAGGCACGTCCGAGTGTTTCTAGGCTCGGAAGTCCTTTATCTGAGCCTCTGGACTTTGAACAGCAGTGGTTTAATTTGATCTTCTGTGGAAATGTGTTTATTTTTCAATGGAACACTTCAAATCTCTCCCCCCGTGCAAAAACACGGAAATGGATCAGCTGAGAGCTCAGAGCCGAGAGCGGAGAGTTTGGCCACGCCCTACTATAGGCCAGCTCTTTTCTCCTCATTTGCATTCAAGCAACAACGCCCATTATAGAGTGTTCAGAGAGAGAAAAATTACTCTTTCTCATCTTATCTCTGTTTCTCATGCACTGAGTGTTGATTTTGAAGAAGGATTAATTTACAGTATTAGGGAACCATTAAGGAGCCATATAAAAGCATCAAGAAGTACCATGTCATGGGATCTTTAAGAGTTGCTTTGACAACATATGTGCTGCAGCAAATTTAATTTTTGTAAACGTTATATGTATAAATGCCTATTTGCCCCTCTGATGTGCGTATCAAATTGTTAATCTAATTCTTAACTGTTGTCTCTTCTTTATCCAAACTCAAACTCAGAGATCAGTTTTTTGCGCACAATCCAACCTGGAGACATGTCAAGGATTTCATACACCCAATTCAGACTGCACCTTCGAATCCCCCGACTGTAAATCAAAGCAGGTGGTTTCCTCTTTTATCCACAAAAAATAACCCTCTGTCGGATGGATACATTGCTCCGGGACAGTGGGTTACGAGGAACCCGTCGTAAAAGCTCCCCCCATAAATCAATGCAATCTTATCAAAGGCATATTTCAATCACTATAACTGTAGTAAAAACAGAAAGTAGTCCGAGGAAGTTCCGCTGTACCTGAGGCCTGGAGATTGCGCCCTTAGCCATGCATTTGTACAGTATTCAAAGACACGTGTTGAGACACTGTGCTCTCAGGGAATTCCCCCAGCAGTCTTCATCTCTCCACACACGCTTAGCCTAATGAACTTGTGCATGTAGCGGCAGATACAGGAGCCGTGGTGGAGGTGTATGCTCTGTCTTTTTATCCGCCTCTGTATTTGATGTGCGAGTGCCAGACCATTATTACATCGCAGGGAGAGTTGTTTATGTCTTTGAGGCTGCCCGCTCCTTTTGAAAGCGGCATATGCGCCTTTATTCCTTTATGAAGCCAAATCTGCATCACAAAATAGCAGCTTGTTGTTTGTATGAAAGGGAAAAGACAAAAAAAAATACTATTAACAGCATGTTAAGTTACCTGAAGGCAAATACTATTTGTTTTCGATTGCTATGGAAAGAAAATAACTGCAAACTGTTACTGAAACCACATGTTCAAAACAAGTAAAGACACAGAAACATGGCACAATAGAGTAAGCGCAACTGTCAGTAAACTTTTTTATTTGGCTCTGGTAACAAAGAAGTGTAACTGAAAATGTGGTTTTGATTTTTTTCCCTTTGACCACTCGCCTGGACTGTGTGGCCTTCCCCAGGCCTTAAAGGTCCAATATTATTATGTTACTTCCTCAAAAACAGACCTGGAGTTCTGTTTTGTTTCATTCACACATGTTTGATTAATCCTTTAATCTTTTGTTTCAAATTGTGACATCATGAAGTGGCAGTAGCAGCTACATTTTACTTTTTGTTTAATAAAGATTGGAGATTCCAGGCTTGAAATGATCCAAATGATTTTGAAATGAATGATTGAATCATTGATTAATGACAATGGTCTACAAGCAAAATGCTTCCGGAACAAAAGTAGTGAAATTTTTCTTGGTTTAGGTCACCAATAAAGAAAAAGTAAGTCAGAAGTGCTGATTGGCTATTGTTTCCAAGATATAGTATTGGGTCAAAATAAGAAATTTATGCAAAATAAGGCAAAAGGTAGGTAAGGTAGTTTATCAGAAGGTACAGTGTTCTATCTGAAAGCCTGTCTGCACATTCCAATACATTCATTTTAATATGTCTACAGTTTTAACATATATATATTAACATATATATTGTTAACACACACACACACAAGGTCTGCGTCAGGTGCTGGGGAACCAGAGCACCTTGATGAAAAATGGGCTACTGGAACAAGGCGGAAATGGGCGAGATGCGAGAACAAGGCTCTATTGGAATGCTACTACTCCAGTAACCCTAGGCAGAGGGGATACATGAACAGGATGTGGGATGAATGGTTAATACGATACCCACAGTCCAAGCTAACGGCCAAACAACTAGTAGCTCAAACGGCAACTGCTATCACAACTAGAGATTGACGAGGTACAACACAAATGCTATGGCAAGGGGGAGCCAGGACGCCAGGTCAGAGGGGAGCTAACACCAACTCCCCAACCAGAGATTGGGTACGAAGCCCCAATAAGTATCATGCTGAGCGAGGCAGCGTCTGACCTGAAAGATAAGATCATGGCCCGAATGAACACAAGGCAACCCCGATGCCAGTTACAGAGGCTAAGTGAAGTACCATCTGAAAGTCTCCTAGAACATGTGCAGCACTGAGAGCGATCCCTACCACAACCATCACTGAAACCAATGAGCTGATATACACTTCAGCAGCAGTGATCCTAGAGGTGCTGGAGTATAAGAACAACCATGGGAGCCAATACCCACCATGGAAAAGACGGTTAGAGGCTAAAATCAAACAGGTGCAGAGAGAAGTGAGCCAATTGTCAGAGGCCCAGAAAGGTGCAATGAAAAAGGTACAGCCAGATGCCCATACCTGAAGCACACGAAACTGCCAAGCAAAGGCTACAAGCCTTGGCCAGCCGCCTAAAGAGGTACACTCGAGATAACAAGGCCAGACGAATAAACCGGTTGTTCGCAACACAACCTGTGAAAGTGTACGCTCACAGGCAGGGGGATAACACCAGAGCAGACCCACCAAGGCTGGAGACTGAAAGGTACTGGAAAGGCATATGGGAAAGGGAGGCATCACATAACACCGATGCACAGTGGCTGGTGGCTCTGAGTAAAGACCACAGCAACCTCCCTGAACAAGATCCAGTCACCATCACAGTGGCAGACATTCAGGAAAGAGTCTCAGGCATGAAAAGTTGGACAGCACCGGGCCCTGACATGATCCACGCATACTGGCTAAAGAAGCTCACTGCTCTCCATGAGCGCCGGGCAGCACAAATGAACCAGCTGCTAAGGGATGGGGCTCACCCTGAATGGCTAACCCAAGGGCGTACGATCCTGATCCTGAAGGATCCCTCGAAGGGTACAGTCCCATCCAACTATCGGCCAATAAGCCTATGACTCAATGCCACACCCATGGATCACTGAGTGCTTGGAGCTGTACAATAGCAATAAGACTCTAAGGGCATTCATTGCAAACTCAATGCGGTTGTGGAAAACCGCCCTTGAAGCCAATGGCAACCCACTTGCGCAAGTGTCCATCAAATGTGGCATATACCAAGGAGACGCACTGTCCCCACTGCTGTTCTGCATAGGTCTGAACCCCCTGAGCCAAATCATTGAAAGCACTGGCTACGGATACCGACTCAGAAATGGGGCCACCATCAGTCACCTCCTCTAAAATGGATGACATCAAGCTGTATGCTAAGAGTGAGCGAGACATCGACTCACTGATCCACACCACCAGGATCTACAGCACAGACGTTGGAATGTCATTCGGGCTTGAGAAATGTAGTAGGATGGTGACCAAGCGAGGGAAGGTAGTCCACAAAGAGGGGGTCTCACTCTCAGAGGGAACAATAACAGACATTGAGGACAGTTACAAGTACCTTGGTATCCCACAAGCAAATGGCAACCTTGAAGAGGCAACAAGGAAAGCGGCTACAGCCAAATACCTGCAACGAGTAAGGCAAGTCCTAAGAAGTCAGCTCAATGGCAAGAACAAGGCCCAGGCAAAAAACAGCTATGCCCTGCCAGTGATCAGATACCCAACAGGAATCATAAGCTGGCCAAAGGAGGAGATACAGACCACAGACGGTAAGACACGAAAGCTCCTGACCATGCATGGAGGGTTCCATCCCAAATCCAGCACCCTGAGACTGTACATGAGCCGGAAGGAAGGAGGCCGAGGACTAGTGAGTGTGGGAACCACTGTCCAGGATGAAACATCCAAAATCCATAAGGTCATCAAGGACAAGGCCCCGACAGATGATGTGCTCAAGGAATGCCTCAGACAGTGGAGTGCAGAGGAAGAGGTCCTGGAGGGACCATCATGGCAGGACAAACCCCTACATGGGGCGTACCACCGAAACATAACTGAAGGGGCTGATATCAAGAAATCCTACCAATGGCTGGAGAGGGCTGGTCTGAAGGACAGCACAGAGGCCCTCATCCTGGCTGCACAGGAGCAGACCTTGAGCACCCGAGCAATAAAGGCCCAGATCTACCACACCAGACAAGACCCAAGGTGTAGGTTGTTCAAAGAGGCTCCTGAGACAGTCCAGCACATAACTGCAGGGTGTAAGATGCTGGCAGGGAAAGCATACATGGAGCGACACAACCAAGTGGCGGGCATAGTGTACAGAAACATCTGTGCAGAGTACGGGCTGGAGACCCCAAGGTAAAGGTGGGAAACACCTCCGAAGGTTGCGGAGAATGACCGAGCCAAGATCCTGTGGGACTTCCAGATACAGACTGACAGAATGGTGATGGCGAACCAACCAGACATAGTGGTGGTGGATAAGCAACAGAACAGAGCTGTGGTGGTGGACATTGCAATACCAAGCGATGGTAACATCAGGAAAAAGGAACACGAGAAACTAGAGAAATACCAGGGGCTCAAGGAAGAGCTGGAGAAGGCCTGGAAGGTGAAGGCATCAGTGGTGCCCGTGGTGATCGGAGCACTCGGGGCTGTAACCCCCAAACTGGAGGAGTGGCTACAACAGATCCCAGGAAAAACATCAGACATCTCAGTCCAGAAAAAGTGCAGTACTAGGAACAGCAAAAATACTGCGCAGAACTCTCAAGCTCCCAGGCCTCTGGTAGAGGACCCGAGCTGGATGAGAGTGAGAGACCAACCACCGTGGAAGGTGAGGAGCACTTTTTTTTTTATTTTTTATATATATATATATATATAATTTTTATATCATATCTTGAATACATTAGCTAACCAGCACAGTTATCAATTGATTTTCAGTTCATCTTATCAATATAAATGAGATTTAGCCACTTTTATCTCAGAAGCAGATCGAGTCCAAAAATTTGTAGACCAGTGTGATTGATGAATGAATGAACTCAATGATAGTGTAGGTGTACGGAGTTAAAAAACACAGTGGAGCATGTTCTGTATTACCACATGACATCACAAGGTGGAACAGAGTGTGTTCTGTTTCAGAAGTATCTCATGTAGTGACAAGTGGATGGCAGCTCTCACCTTGCATAGTAAAATTATAAATTAAAAAAAAGATTCAGTATGGGTACTTTTTCTTTGTACTACTTTTCTTATTACTAAAAAAAGATGTGAGCAGGAGAGGGTTAAAACAGTTTCAAAATTTTCCCTCATCTATATTTTCTTCAGGAATATACGGTACTTTAAAATGTGTTATCAAGACAGGCCAAACCAAAGTGTGTGAATGCACCTCAAGACAAAAAAACAAATATATCAGATTTCCCTTTGGCATTAATGAAACATATTTTAACATTTACTCATATATGTTTGATATGATTGACGAAGTATTGCTTTCATTTATAATTCAAAGCAGAATCAGCATCTGTATCTGCAGGGCTTAAGCCTACAGAGAAAAATATTTGACGTCTAACTTCCCATACAAAGATATAAATATTACTCCTGACTTCAATGCAGTTCAAAGTAAGTATATTTTTCTTCTATAGCATGAATCGCTTAGTTTAATCTTAACCGAGACTTGATTTTCAAAACACCTCCAGGCTCTTACGGCCCTCTGTATGGATAAAATATATCCTTTTGATTTAAGGTAAGAATAATATTATGCGCTCTGCATGTTTTCTGGTTTAAAATGGGTTACTTTTTTGGTTTCATCTTGTATATTTTTGGTAAAAAAAACAAAAAAAAAACAAAAAAAAACACAAAATTAAAAAAATAAAAATAAATGTTCCACAGCATGGCATTAAACTAATTAATCTCAATGAAAACTAATGGTAGAATTTAGTTTTTGGAGTGAATATACTGTACCATTCGATGTTGAAACTCTGTATTTAGGTAGGGTTACTTTTCTGGAACAGAGAAGTGATAAGAAGCTGTTACAAGCCCTCTTGGTGGCAAGGAATAAGAATATCACCAAAAATTAAAAAAAAAAAAACCTCCTGTTCCGCTTTCACTGGATGGCTGGATTGACATAATTTCTGACATATTTAAGATGGACAAGCAAATAAACATTCAAAGAGACAAATTTTACAGTATTTGGAACAAATGGATTAAGTATATCGTCCCAGCTAGAAAAGATTTCTTGTAACTTCTCCATTTCTGGTGAAGATTTTTTTATATTTAATTTCAATCTGTATAATACAATATTTTTGATTGTATTTCTGTTCCTGTAAGCTCCCCAGTTCTTGAAAATAGTGTAGTGTTTTTTGTTTGTTTTTTCCTTTTTTTTTTCGCAATATACCAAACATCATGTTTGAACTGGAAATCTGTAATATGAAAATATTTGCTCTTTCCAAAAAAAAAAAAAAAAACTACTAAGAAAACTAATGGTAGGCACGGTCAGTCTAAGGCTAAGTCCGCATGATAACACTCCTGTTTTTGTCCAGATGAAAAGCACTGAGTGAAAATTATGTAATACATACACCACACCGATATGTGGCGCTGTAAACAGGAAACAGTGACCGCGGCGTTCTCAGATTTCTCCACTCTGGAACCTGGTTTCAAAAAACACTGTTTTCGCCCACCAAAAACGCCGGCGTCGTGTGGACGAAAGGCCAAAACGAATAAAAACTTCTCAGTTTCCACCAAAAAACGTTGTCATGTGGACAGGCCCTAAATTACAGGTCTGATCTGTGAAGAGGTGACCCTTCACACAGATAGAATGCAGTTTTTCAGAGTACAGGTGGTCCTCGGGTTACGACGTTGATCCGTTCTTAAAGGGATATGCCACCCCCAGGGCAAATTTGGGCATCTCCCCACAGTCCAGAGACTAAAATAAGTGGTGGAAAGCGTTTTCCTGCTCACCCAGCCATTGTCCGAGTCTGTCGCCACTGACCGCCGCGGTATCTGCAGCTCCTCCGCCTTAGACTGGAGTCTAACGTCGCCAGAGAAAGATTTCGGCCAAAAGGAATTAATTTGCTCGATGCGTTTCCCAATTACTTTATGTGTAGTGCGCATTCATATCGAGTGCAAATAAATATGCAAATCAACACGGAGAGCTTGCCTTGGTCATTTTGGGTGGGAACTATTTTCCAGTGCGGAAGAATACAGCCACACACTCGCACACTCTCTCTTCCGCACTGAGCTATAGACACAAGATAAACACATCTCACAACAGCAGCATGACCCGGCGCGGGGCTGCGTGCAGAGACCCGTGCTCAAACCGTGCCAGGTCTAAACCAGGTCTGAACCAGGTCTGAACCACCGCGTGCGGGTCTATTTCCTGGTTTAGTTTCGAGTCACGGCTGAGGCGAGCAGCGAGGACTCCCCTCGGGACCGCACGCAGTCTGAGCGCATGAACGAATGCAGGTAAGAGCCGCAGTGGTCTAGACCTGGTTTAGACCTGGTTCAGACCTGGTTTAGACCTGGTTTAGACCTGGCACAGTTTGAGCATGGGTCTCGTCCTCGCAGCCCCGCGCCGGGTCATGCTGCGCTATCACACGTGTCCGCACTTCTCCGCCCTCCCCCTTCCCCCCCACGCTTCACTATTTAATACATTTTGTTGAAAATCTATGAAAGTTTGAGTGTTTAAACGAGAGAGAAATGTGAGTTTAAATCCAGTCTGAGAAAAGCCTATAATGTGTGTGGCTGAGCACGCATTATTTGAATTTTTGAGATTTTGCGTTTCGTAACTTGAGACCAAAATTTACAGTGAAGGTGTTTCGTAACTTGAAATTTTCGTTTGTTGGGTCATTCGTAAGGTGAGGTACCACTGTACATGCTAGATACAGAAGATGTTTAATACTCTACTGTGGAACATTGCGTCCACAGCAATAACATTTCTATGGAAACTATGGAAACAAGCACCTTCCCCCACCCCCTCACCTTTAATAAAAGCAACTATGGCATTGGACCATCCAGAGACTCTATGGACTGTACAGTTCTGATCAGTTATCACGTGGTCTGGTGTTTGGCCCATATACCGAACTCTGTGCTGCTGAATGTCTCTCCCCACTCTTCACCCTCAAAATATAGCGCACAAACTTTAATAATTACGTTGCACATACATTTTCATTTGTTTTCTTTCTTTTTTTCATGATTATTTATATTCTAGATCACTGAAGGCATCAAAACTCTGAATGACACAGATGGAATGGAGCAAATAAAAAGTAAACTCAAAATAACTCAAAACAGCCAAACTTTGCTTTGACCACTGCTTTACACCTTTGTCATTTCTCGACCCTGACATGACACAGCTGTGAATTGAAAACCATTTCAGGAGATTTCATCATGAAGTTCAGTGAGAGAGGGCCAAGGGCTTGCAGCGCTGTTGACAAAGCAAAGGGTGGACACTTTGAGCATTTGAATAAAAAACATATTTAAAAAGAAGTGTTGATTTAACTTTTCTTTCTTTTCTATATAATCCCATACTTCATACACACCTCTGGAAAAAAAATAAGAGACCACTGCAAAAGTAACATTTTTTCAGATTTTACTACTTATAGGTATGTGTTTGGGCAAAATTAACATTTTTGTTTGAGTCTATAAACTACTGACAACATTCCCCCCAAATTCCAAATAAAAATATTATAATTTAGAGCATTTATTTGCAGAAAATGACAAATGGTCAAAATAACAAAAAAGATACATGTTTTCAGACCTCAAACAATGCAAAGAAACAAGATCAAATTCATTTTAAAACAACATAATACTAATGTTTACACTTAAGAAGAGTTCAGAAATCAATATTTGGTGCAATAACCCTTATTTTTAATCACAGCTTTCATGCGTCTTGGCATGCTCTCCACAAGTCTTTCACATTGTTCTTGGGTAACTTTATTCCACTCCTGGTGCAAGAACTGAAGTAGCTCAGCTTTGTGTTTGTGTTGGAATTCAACAGACGCTGGAATGGAATGGCTGTAATACATGTAGAGATGCTGATTTCAGAAAAAAATGCAGTGATCTCTTATTTTTTTCCAGAGCTGTATTTGATATCCTGCGGAACCCGGGAGGGCTCAGGGAAAAATCTTTTTTGAGGCGTGGCAAGAAAGCGTGCGCTCACTTTGCAAAGCGTGCCCTCCTTTTATTAAGTCACGCGTTCGTGTAAGTAGAGCGTGCTCTCAGTTTACTAAATGGCGCGCTCGTTTAAATATAACGTGCGCTTGTTTACCTAAATTGTGCTCTCTGGTTTACTAAATCGTGCGCTCGCTGTATGAAGTCGTTGTGCTCACGAGGTACATAACATGGGCACGACTCAATTTTAGCGAGCACACAGTTTTAGTAAGACTACTCCACGATTTAGGTAAACGAGTCCTCTATTTACACGGACTTAATAAAACGAGGACGCGATTTCACAAAACGAGGACACGCTTTGCATAGTGAGCGCACACTTTATTGACACCCCCCGAAAAAGATTTTCGGTGAGCCTTTACGGGCTCCGTAGATGTCTTCTGTCTGCATATAAAATGTAATAAACATTAATAAAGTAATAAACATAAAAAAACAATGAGAAAGAAGGTGTGTCCAAACTTTTGACTGATACTGTGTGAGTGTATATGTAAACAGATATGCAGCAGTAGTGCGTCGATAAAAGCTCAAATCTCTATAATCCCACGCCGATGTTTACACGCTGAATTTGGCCTTTGAAGTCGACATTCAAACATGTGCACAGGCTGCCAGATGGACACCGCTCTGAACCCCACGCTCCACAAACTCCGCACTGCTCCTCGCCACACCTCTCCGTTCCATGTTTGAGTTGCCGCTTGTAAATCCATGTGTGTAATATTATAGCACAATGGAGGCAGGCTGGAGCTGTCTCTTCCATTCAGGGCGGACAGACCGGGCCCTATACCTGCGCACGTTTCATATGGGCCTGTAAATTGACTTGCCTTTTCAGCTTTGACCCTGATGTCTGATGTAAGACCCAGACACATGCACTTCAAAGGCTGCCGGGGAGGTGGGAGAATGGATTTCTATTTTGGAAAAAATTGACTTTATAGGAACTCAAGTGAGGAGACGTCCAGATTTACGTACCCTGTGTGTTAGGGTGGAATCACACGATGATTTAAAAAATAATACGGTGTTAATATAGATTTTGGTTGGTTTGGACTTTTGAACTTCGATGTAGGTTTACACATGAGCTAAGAGATAACACAACTGAACGAACAAACGATTGAAATGTGACAAGGGGAGGCTTCAGATCTGTGGTAGTTAGATTCCCTCTGTGTTACAGTTTTATCGTTGGGCAAGGCACTTACCTTGTTACAAAATGGTAGAAGAATAAAAATAAAAAAGATACAGGGCAATTAAAGCTTTCTTATGGAGAGAGTAAATGGGATTTTTCTATTTTTGTATTGGCAAATGCTTTTATTTACATGGACACATTGACATAAAGGAGAATATCAATATTATTCCAATATACAGCTCTGACAACTGCCATTTCAGCATCTGTTGAATTTCAACACAAACACAAAGATGAGCTACTTCAGTTCTTGCACCAGGAGTGGAATAAAGTCACCCAAGAACAATGTGAAAGACTTGTGGAGAGCATGCCAAGACGCATGAAAGCTGTGATTAAAAATAAGGGTTATTGCACCAAATATTGATTTCTGAACTCTTCTTAAGTGTAAACATTAGTGTTATGTTGTTTTAAAATGAATTTGATCTTGTTTCTTTGCATTGTTTGAGATCTGAAAACATGTATCTTTTTTGTTATTTTGACCATTTGTCATTTTCTGCAAATAAATGCTCTAAACGATAATATTTTTATTTGGAACTTGGGGGAAATGTTGTCAGTAGTTTATAGACTCAAACAAAAATGTTCCTTTTGCCCAAACACATACCTATAAGTAGTAAAATCAGAGGTAATGTATCGTGCAAAATTGACTCTTGTGAGCATTGTGCTGATACAGTACCATGAAAAACATACCTGGAGTTGTGTTTTGTTTTATTCACACATTGGAGGAACTCTCAAACTGAATATGAACTGAACCTAAATGTGCATTTGTGTGTTAAATGTGCGAATGAAACTAAACTCCAGTTATGTTTTGACAGGGAAACAGCATTATAACAGAGACCAGAAAACAGAGTAATATGGGCCTTTTAAGTCAATTAATCAAAAATGTGTACAAAAATGTGTTTAAAGTTGTACCCTCAGGTTTAGCTTTGACTTAAACTGTAAAATTACTCACAAAAATGCCATAATATTAATTTATACCCATTAAGAAGTTTACAACATGTGTTTTATCAGCTTTTTTTGCAGCAGTTTTTTAAAACTATCTTCTCAATATTATTCTCACTTTAGCATATCTTCAAAACAGCATTCACAATACAGTATTTTTTTAATAATCTGTGCACCTCAAATTGCAACTTAGAAAAAAACACACATTTAAATTCCACGGTATCCCACCTGTAAACCAATTACTGTCCCGTGCACTTTATATTGATCTTTCTTCTCTGATAGCGCCCTAGTTCTGGGTCAACTATTTTACTTCAGATCTTCCTGCTGAGTTAGCTGGTCAATAATCGCCAATGATAGCCAATTATTTTTAAGTGACAAAGCAAAGGCGGCCTCCTGCAGGAAAGAAGGAGTCTGGAGAATCCTATTAAGGGACACAGTGACACAAAACAAATTCACCTGAAGAATTGAGAAAGTATATGAAATAATCTGTTCTGTTTGCAGTGGACTATTGGCAAACTGGACCCAGCTGCAGTGTTCGGACATGGAGGCCTCTTTTGGCTCCGACGTCAGGCCTACTCTGCCGTAAATATTCTCCACACATAACCAAAGGGCCAAAAAAAGAATATTTGAGATGGGTTGTAATAAAATGTATTGGATAAAGATTAATTTTTGTGGCTTTTTCTGTATTTTTCTGTATTCTTTGTATTTTTCTGTATGTATCGACTTAAGAAATATTACTTTTTAGGTTCTATTATCAATTTCCTTGACATTTTACTGTGTGCTGTAGAAGAAAATATACAAAAAAATACATTAAAGGTCCCACATTGGGGTATTCTCTGATCTATGTCGTTATGTTATCATCTATAATGTTTTTTCTTCATCAAAAACACACCTGGAGTTGTGTTTTGTTTCATTCACACATGTTTAACACACAAATCCTGCATATTTAGGTTAAGTTCCACCTTGTGATGTCATGTGGTAATACAGGAAGTGCTGCACTCTGCTTTTGAACTCCACATACCTTCACTAGGATCATTTGGATACTATCATCCCTGGAATTGCCAATCCGTACTGAACTAAAGGTAAAAAGTAGCGGTTAACTTGAAAACTACCGCTTCATGACATCACAAGGTGGAACAGGGCATTTTGAGCTTTGGAAATGACAGATTAATAAATCAGGATTACTCAAACGTGTGAATGAAACAAAACACAGCTCCAGGTTTGTTTTGGATGAGGTACAACACGGATTAAAGTTCACAAGAGTCAATTTTGCACAATATAAGTTGGAATTTTTTAAGTTGTAGCGAGTACAGAGGGTCGGTGATGATAGGGGGTAGGTGAAAACTAAAATTTTTGGAGCCATAAATACTCAATGCTGGACATACATCATGCAACATGCATAAATAGAACAAAATACAACTGTGAACAAGCTAATAATGATGAGGAGGAAACAATGTTATGACCAAAATCTTATACAGTGGTACCTCACCTTACGAAAGACCCAACAAACGAAAATTCCAAGTTACGAAACGCCTTCACGTTAAATTTTGGTTTCTAGATACGGAAGAAAATTCAAGTTACAAAACGCGAAATCTCAAAAAATCAAATAATGCGCGCTCAGCCACACACATTATACGCTTTTCTCAGACTGGATTTAAACTTTTCTCACATTTGTCTCTCGTTTAAACACTCAAACTTTCATAGATTTTCAATAAAATGTATTAATAGTGAAGTGTGGGGGGAAGGGGAGGGCGGAGAAGACACGGACACGTGTGTGATAGCGCAGCATGACCCGGCGCGGGGCTGCGAGCAGAGACCTGTGTTCAAACTGCCTCCTCTAGACCAGGTCTAAACCAGGTCTAAACCAGGTCTAAACCAGGATTAAACCACCGCGGCTCTTGCCTGCGTTCGTTCATGCGCTCAGACTGCGTGTGGTCCCGAGGGGAGGCACATCCCCTCCCCTCCTCGCTGCTCGCCTCAGCCATGACTCGTGAGGTACATGAGCTAGCATAAAACCAGGAAATAGACCAGCACGCAGCGCTTTAATCCTGGTTTAGACCTGGTTTAGACCTGGTCTAGAGGAGGCACGGTTTGAGCACGGGTCTCGTGCTCGCAGCCCCGCGCCGGGTCATGCTGCGCTATCACACATGTGTCCGCCCTCCCCCTTCCCCCCACGCACGCAGTCGCTGCTCGCCTCAGCCGTGACTCGTGAGGTACACCGGTGCTGCTGCTAATAGCAGAGCTAGCACGAAACCAGGAAATAGACCCGCACGCGGCGCTTTAATCCACCTGGTCTAGTCCTGGTTTAGTCCAGGTCTAGACCTGGTCCAGTCCTGGTTTAGTCCAGGTTTAGTCCTGGTCCAGTCCAGGTTTAGACCTTGTTTAGACCTGGTCTAGACCTGGTTTATTCCACGTTTAGTCCTGGGTCTACAGTCTCTTAGCCAATCAGGACGCAGAACACAGTGTTACACTATTTAAAAAATGTTACACTATTAAAAAAAAACTTGGATCGGGGCCTTGGAACGAATCAGTCTTTTTCCATTGAAATAGCTACTCAACTTACGAAAAACGTTACGAAACCACTTCTGGAACGAATTAATTTCATAAGGTGAGGTACCACTGTATAGTTTTACACTATACTGTATATGTGCTCTTTAACATTTCATTGCTCTGAAAATGAAAATATAATGTTTATTCTCTACATAGTAACTACTTGAGTAATAATTTCTCAAAACTGCAGTATCTTTTTGGCAATTTCAGTTCAATTGCAAAAAATATATCACAGTTTTGAAAAATTGCCAATAAGTTTTCTTTTTTTTTTTTTTTTAATTTTTGTGACCATCTACAGGTATGGGCTCTGTTCACGCTTGCGTCACAAAACCGGAAGACGCTTAAAAACAACAGAAGCAGATGACTATTTCCTTTAGGCTCTTTTGGCGATGAGAACAAAATCTGAGGAAACTGAGAAAATGACCTGGTTTTCTTCATCTAGATGTATGTATTCTTTCTTTTTATTTTTTTCTTTTATCAATTTTCTATGAATTTCTGTATGATAATATGCCTAACTTAATCTCACTGTAGTGTTTAGTTATGTTCAGCAGATCAACAGTTATAACCAGCTGCCTGTAGGTGACATGGAAGATGCGAATAGAGTCACGTCCCCCATGGAAAACTTTAGCAGGTTGTGGAGATGCTGCTGCTGCTGAATCCACGGTTTTATCACATGCCCAAATTCGGTGACTACACCGGAAGTCGTCATCTGCAAGCGTGAATCCAAACGTTTACGGTAAACATGAATAGAGCCTATTATCAATGCATACAATACCGAGTGGATTTTAGCAAGGAGGGATGCAATAATATTTTGATAGCAAAAGAAGAATTAAATTCTGTGAACTTTTTTGTCCAGTGCACAGAATTTAATGGATCCTACATGGATGACTAAGGGATTACGCGGATATGAGACGTGAACGTAATGAAAAGCACACCTCTGATGACTTTTTTAAATGGAATGTGTCTGTTTTTGCGAATGAACTCATTTGCAAAAATGATGAATATTGTTCTTTTTGTTACCTTCACGTTTTTGTTTACTCTGTCACCTCTGATTCCAGTAAGGCTTTTAAAGAGTGAGTCACACATTCTGCTGGGAAAGACTTAAGTGGCAATGTTCTCCTTTTACACTTGACTTAAGGGCCCGAGTTATATTTAAACGTGTATATTATGAACTATTTGTCAACAGTTATGCAGCGGTTTTATTGGAAACAGCAATTTTCCCTGCAGCGGAAGCCTGTTTTGTATTGGTGAACGTGCAGTGATTCACCTGAGCCAGTTTACACAGAGTCATTAAAAAATGTGGTGAGACGGCCAACCCCCCACAACAAACACACCGCTGCCAACGCACATGCACAGACTGAACCCTTCTACAAGGATAAAGATAGAGCTAAGAAACTCTTTGTAAAAGTGATCGATACATGTACAGTGCAATACATATCTTTTTTATTCAGGGCAAAAAATAAATCATGAAACAATACAATAGTAAATGAAAACAAGACACACATACCAAAAACATTAAACAGGGTCTCAACCCCCTAACCCAAACGCTTAAACATAGCATAACAATGACAAGATAAGACAAAAACAAGCAAATGAATAAAAAACACATGCCTTTCACTACTATTTACAAAGTAGGAAATGAAAAAAATCTGTCAGATAAAAACCTGTTGTTTGAGCAGATCCCTTTCATTACACCTTTAGTCTTTCCGCTCGTGCCTTTGTAAACCAAAAAGTGATAGTCCAAAATGTAAACAAACAAGTCAATAGAATTACATGTATTTATTGATGTCACCTGCGGAACCCGGGAGGGCTCAGGGAAAAATGTTTTTTTGAGGCGTGGCAAGAAAGCGTGCGCTCACTTTGCAAAGCGTGCCCTCCTTTTATTAAGTTGCGCGTTCGTGTAAGTAGACCGTGCTCTCAGTTTACTAAATCGCGCGCTCGTTTAAATATAACTTGCGTTTGTTTACCTAAGTCGTGCTCTTGTTTAAATTTGCTCAAAATGTATAACGATACATTTATACATGTATAAATGTATAAACGAGATGTATAAAATGTGTGCTCGTTTTGAAATCGTGGCCACGCTTTAGTAAATTGTGCTCACGAGGTTTATAACGTGGGTATGAGTCAATTTTAGCGAGCACACAGTTTTAGTAAGACGGCTCCACGATTTAGGTAAACGAGCGCACGCTCTATTTACACACAACTTAATAAAACAAGGACGCGATTTCAAAAAACGAGGACACGCTTTGCAAAGTGAGCGCACGCTTTATTGACGCCCCCAAATACGATTTTCTCTGGGCCTTTACGGGCTCCGTAGTCACCAAATGTGAAAAAAAGTCATATTCAGCAGAAGCATGCACACACACACACACACACACACACACACGTGCAGGGACCACGCTGATCGTTGTTGTGAAAAGTTGCAGATACTTGAAGGCTGAGCCACAGCGCTCAGAGGAGTTTGTGGGATGGAAAAGCATTTAAGCTGGATTCACAGTGGGGATCTCCACAAAGCAGGCTCAGAAGACAGCAAACCCGAGTATTATACTGCTCCCTTTGAAGAGTGGGAAATACCAGTTGTTGCATTTACCCAAAATAAGCAGCGAGACACATGTGGGTTTGTACCTTCAATTTTTCTCCTTGTACAAATAAAACTAAACATGGGGCAAGGCAAACAGCAGCCATGCACAGGAGCATGGGCACCGCTCTCTCAGTGTACATGAGAAGCCTCACTGATTTACTGTACTTGTAGTCTCGTGCACACTCAGAGCAGACCGCATCCTCTGCTCACCACTAACAAGACTGCCTCAGCTCGTGTGCTAATGTGCGGCTGGCAGCAGACGCCCTGTCGGAGCTGCCCAGCTTAAGAGCCTGCGGGTAAACAGAGCAGGCAGCCACCTGTGAGCCAGTCCTCCTGGACCGCTGCCAAACACACGAGATATGAAAGCTGTACCTGAGAAGGGCTCCACACCCGCACACACTCAGTTAGAGGAGGGTAATTCTGTTGGCCACATGAAAGCAGGAGGCGCTGGGCAGGGTGCCAGCCGCTGCTACCTGGAGACAAAGAGCAGCACCTGTGGGGGAGCACATGCTGATGGATGGGGCCTGTTTGTGGAGCACAGGAGAATATGTGAGCCTCCCAGCGCTCCCAGCACGCTGCAGCTCCGCTCTCTGCAATTAATCTCTCCGACATCAGGCCTCCCCCAGGGCCAGATCTGTGAGCTGTGATCTGAGCAGCGGCGCAGGAGGGCCCGGGGCGAGGGGGCGGGGTCTGCGCTTACCAGTACACCAGAGATCCACCAGCCCCTCACATGGTACACCACACACTGATGTGAGATTAGCTCTAACAGAGCCTTATCAAGAGTAGAAAACACTGCCATGACAGCAATCACTATCAATGTGTCCCTCACTCCTTTACACTCAATACACAACATTATCAGCTTTTTCATCACAAAAACGAATGTAAAACATGTAATTCTCCAAGTTAAAACTACGCCTACATTTGAGGACAATGCATTGTAGTTTAGTTGATTTGTTTATTGGGACAATGCATATAAAAATATTGACCTACACAAAGAGGTAATCTGTTTGTGCCAGGTTAAGATGGACAGGCTGATGGAGTACAGCCGATAAAATACAATGCATATAAATACAATCATTCATCCAGTCAATCACTAAGTAAAACTACAGTCCCGTTCAATCTCAGTCACCACATCCATACGCCATGTACATATTTACAGTCCATGTTGCTGCGTTCAGACGAGGCAGTTTAATGAGTACAGGTTTGTTTGGTTAAAATCCTTTGTTCGATTAAATGTCATTTCATCTTGACATGATCCTTGTTTAATAGAGCTTCTTGAATGAATGAATTTTGAACAGATTATTGTCAATGTACAAAACTTATGTCAAAAACCTTTAGAATACTCAACTGACCTGAATGCATTTGATTCAGAAAGGACAAGTTATGAGTTTTTTTTCTGTCACTAGCCCCAAACTCTGGAACAAACTGCCCCCTGATATGCCACTGTCACAGACTTTGTCCTGTTTGAATCTAGGCTCAAAACTCATCTTTTCAACTCTCAGTAACACAGTGACAGCACAGTGTGTTTTATTTCATTGTTTAATGTTTTGCATGTTTGTCTATTGTGTTGATTTGAATGGAAAGCACTTTGGTCACCTTGAGTGTTTTGTTTTTGATTGTTTGATTAGTTAGATGGCCGCTTTAATGCCACATACAGCTCTGGGAAAATGATCAGTTCTTCTAATTTTACTACTTATAGGTATGTGTTTTGGCAAAAGGAACATTTTTGTTGGTCTATAAACTACTGACAACATTTCCCCCAAATTCCAAACAAAAATATTATCGTTTAGACCAGGGGTCGGCAACCTTTACCACTCAAAGAGCCATTTGGACCCGTTTCACACATTAAAGAAAACACTGGGAGCCACAAAACCCTTTTGAAATTTAAAATGAAATAACACTGCATATAATGGCTTTTTTTTGTCTTGTGTTCCTGAAAAAGGATGGGTCAAATGCAGAAGTAAAATTTCTCCCGTGTGTCACTGTGTGTCATTGTGTGAGACCAGATAAAGAAAAAAAAATTACATTTTGAAAATGAATGAACTAAAATAAAATACATTTTAATTAAATACAGTGGTCCCTTGCTATATCGTGGTTCACTTTTCGTGGCCTCGCTTTTTCGCAGATTTTTATTCCAATTTTTTAATAGTGTATCAACACGCATTTCTGCGTCCTGATTGGCTAAGGGACTGTAGACCTTTGCCGATTCGTCAGTCATTCTCCTCCGTGTCTCCTGTACAGAAGTGAACAGTGTTCAGTTTGCCAGATTTATATAAATGTTGGATCGCAGTGTGACTCTGAAGTGCTGTATGTTTGCAAGTTTTCTCCCCGACAAAACCCGCCACAGCGAAGCGGTCATAAGAACTGTGAAATACACACGAAATACCCTTTGGTTTCGTTCTATAATACTGTGCTTTTTTGTTGAAAATCTACGAATGTTTGAGTGTTTGAACAAGAGAGAAATGTGAGAAAACGTTCATTCCAGTCTGAGAAAAGTGTAGAATGTGTGTGGTGAGGCGTTTACAGCCTTAAAACATGGAGAATAATTGTAAAATATAAAGCTTTGCAGATTTCGCTTGTTGTGGATTATTTTTAGACCTGGTTTAGTCCTAGTTTAGACCTGGTTTAGACTTGGTTCAGACCTGGTTTAGTCCTAGTTTAGACCTGGTTTAGTCTTGTTCAGTCCTGGTTTAGTCCTAGTTTAGACCTGGTTTAGTCTTGTTCAGTCCTGGTTTAGTCCTAGTTTAGACCTGGTTTAGTCTTGTTCAGACCTGGTTTAGTCCTAGTTTAGACCTGGTTTAGTCTTGGTTCAGACCTGGTTTAGTCCTAGTTTAGACCTGGTTTAGTCCCTGTTTTAACCTGTTTTAGTCTTGGTTCAGACCTGGTTTAGTCCCTGTTTTAACCTGGTTTAGTCTTGGTTCAGGCCTGGTTTAGTCCTAGTTTAGTCCTGGTTTAGTCCCTGTTTTAACCTGGTTTAGTCTTGGTTCAGACCTGGTTTAGTCCTAGTTTAGACCTGGTTTAGTCTTGGTTCAGACCGGGTTTAGTCCTAGTTTAGTCCTGGTTTAGTCCCTGTTTTAACCTGGTTTAGTCTTGGTTCAGACCTGGTTTAGTCCCTGTTTTAACCTGGTTTAGTCTTGGTTCAGACCTGGTTTAGTCCTAGTTTAGACCTGGTTTAGTCTTGGTTCAGACCGGGTTTAGTCCTAGTTTAGTCCTGGTTTAGTCCCTGTTTTAACCTGGTTTAGTCTTGGTTCAGATCTGGTTTAGTTCTAGTTTAGACCTGGTTTAGTCTTGGTTCAGACCTGGTTTAGTCCTAGTTTAGACCTGGTTTAGTCCCTGTTTTAACCTGTTTTAGTCTTGGTTCAGACCTGGTTTAGTCCCTGTTTTAACCTGGTTTAGTCTTGGTTCAGACCTGGTTTAGTCCTAGTTCAGACCTGGTTTAGTCCCTGTTTTAACCTGGTTTAGTCTTGGTTCAGACCTGGTTTAGTCCTAGTTTAGACCTGGTTTAGTCCCTGTTTTAACCTGGTTTAGTCTTGGTTCAGACCTGGTTTAGTCCCTGTTTTAACCTGGTTTAGTCTTGGTTCAGGCCTGGTTTAGTCCTAGTTTAGTCCTGGTTTAGTCCCTGTTTTAACCTGGTTTAGTCTTGGTTCAGACCTGGTTTAGTCCCTGTTTTAACCTGGTTTAGTCTTGGTTCAGACCTGGTTTAGTCCTAGTTTAGACCTGGTTTAGTCTTGGTTCAGACCGGGTTTAGTCCTAGTTTAGACATGGTTTAGTCCCTGTTTTAACCTGGTTTAGTCTTGGTTCAGACCTGGTTTAGTCCCTGTTTTAACCTGGTTTAGTCTTGGTTCAGACCTGGTTTAGTCCTAGTTTAGACCTGGTTTAGTCCCTGTTTTAACCTGTTTTAGTCTTGGTTCAGACCTGGTTTAGTCCCTGTTTTAACCTGGTTTAGTCTTGGTTCAGACCTGGTTTAGTCCTAGTTCAGACCTGGTTTAGTCCCTGTTTTAACCTGGTTTAGTCTTGGTTCAGACCTGGTTTAGTCCTAGTTTAGACCTGGTTTAGTCCCTGTTTTAACCTGGTTTAGTCTTGGTTCAGACCTGGTTTAGTCCCTGTTTTAACCTGGTTTAGTCTTGGTTCAGACCTGGTTTAGTCCTAGTTTAGACCTGGTTTAGTCTTGGTTCAGACCGGGTTTAGTTCTAGTTTAGTCGTGGTTTAGTCCCTGTTTTAACCTGGTTTTAGTCTTGGTTCAGATCTGGTTTAGTTCTAGTTTAGACCTGGTTTAGTCTTGGTTCAGACCGGGTTTAGTCCTAGTTTAATCCTGGTTTAGTCCCCTTTTTAACCTGCTTTAGTCTTGGTTCAAACCTGGTTTAGTCCCAGGCTTGTGCTCTCCACAAGTCTTTCACATTGTTCTTGGGTGACTTTATTCCACTCCTGGTGCAAGAACTGAAGTAGCTCAGCTTTGTGTTTGTGTTGGAATTCAACAGACGCTGGAATGTAATGGTTGTAATGCATGTAGAGGTGCTGATTTCTGAAAAAAATGCATGCAGTGGTCTCTCTGTTTTTTTTTTCCCCCCAGAGCTGTATACTCACAACTCACTCGTATTTTGTTTTTTCATATCCTGGATCCCCCCTGCTCCGTCCCCACAGCGTCTGACTGACTGCAGGCTGAACGTGAGCTAATCCTGCATTTGTATTCGTGCTAAAACACCACAGCGTCACTCCACATCTCCACAAAGGACGCGCGATGCCAGGATTAGCATGTTAGCCTTAACCACGTGCCGCTCTGTGTGCCTGTCAGAGTTGGTGCAGAGATGGTGCTGTCCTAATGATATGAGGGGTAACAGGGGGGTACACTGTAGAGACGAGGGTGGGGGGGGGGGTCTTACTTATCTCCTCTGCTCCACTGCATTTCTCTTAATTAAAAGTCCTATCTGCGTCTTTGAAGTCCATAATGAGTCAGTTTGGTTACGCCGAAAGAGCTTGGAGAAAATAAGGCCAGGGTTGAGATTTATATATATTTATGCGCTACTTTCTCCGCCTCCCGATTCCTCTCGGTGCTATTCAGCGAGCCAAATACGCTATAACATGTTGCCAGAGTAAAGGCCATTGTTGTGCTCATTTCTGCATATTTTTCTATCTACATGAGAAACAACCTAGAGCGGTGTCAGTGTACCAAACCCAGCTGATAATGAGAAACCAGCTCCTCCGTTTTCATTTTTAAGATGTGAATAGGTTTAATCTTATCATAGCTTGTCGTGATCTCTTGCACATAGACACTTAAAGGCTTTCAGATTACAGTCAAATATTACAGCGCATGACCAATCTCCAATTAACCAAATGTTATAATGTTGTAGTATCACCCTTGGCTTCTTACATGCTCTTTTAACACCTTTTCATCATGTTTTCCCACTTATATCCTCCTCATATAAGCTTAGCCTGAATAAATCAAGTCTGCTAATGTATGTATAATCATATGTTTACTGCTGCTGCTCTATATGAATGTAGCATGTATGTCACTACCTCACTGTAAATATACTATACTATATTATGTGCATACTAGTGCTGTCAGGCGATTTAAAAAAATCTAATTAATTACAGGATTTGTAATTAATTAATCTAATTAATCGCATTTTAAGAGTGAGAGAGAGAGAGAGAGAGAGAGATAGTGAGTGAGCGAGTGAGCGAGCAAACGAACGAACAAACCTACTTTGCGATTGAGTTTGTCATTTTTTAAGTGTTCGCTTTGCTCATTCGTTTCCCAAATTCTGCGAGCGTGGTTTGGTGGTTTGGTGGTTTGTTGAAGTGCGGTCGTGCTCGCTCTATCACCGGTAACAATGGAAGTTGTCCGGACGTTCCGTTATTGTTCAAATAATCCGTCAGGCTGGAGCAGCTTCGGTGATCGGAAAATTCTTTTTAATAAAACCTACAAATCAGCGCGTTCTTGTTGATCGTCCCGTCTTCATTCTTTTTATAAATAAACTTGCCGTTCAAAGGCCCTGGCAGCGATTTGCTCACCGCACGCCAAATTTAAAATGCGTGCATTGAATTTACACTCATAATTAATTGCGTTAATTTTTATAACGCGTTCATTTGCAGTGCAATTAATTAATCTAATTAACGCGTTAAACTGACAGCCCTAGTGCATACTACACTATGTTCATCTCCATAGCAACCATGTGTCATCTCTATAGTAATAATTACAATGTGCAATATTATTTAAAGTCACTTTACCTGCTACTTATTTATTTACCCACCACTGTCCATCACTGCACTGTACACAATCATCTGAGTCACTTTATTGTAGTGATATTATATATTACTTTACTGGAGTCACTTTATCTGCTGTTTGTTCACTGCTCAGAACCAAAGACATTTATTGTGCAGCGTTCCTGTGCCTTTTAACCTTACAGTGTTGTGTTTTTTAGTTGATTGTACATACTTATTATTATTATTTTCTTAATTTTGAGGCATGCTCATATTTTTCGACTGTTTCTGAAACTTGCGTTGTGACACTGCAATTTCCCCATTGTGGGACAAATAAAGGTTTATCTTATCTTATCTTATCTTACTATATTATGTGAAATACGAAATTCATTTGAGCAGAATTACCACCTGTGAAATACTCTACTTACACCTTATTTAATCCTATCTGTACCTTTGTATTTTATTATATTTTATTACATATTTTTTTTATTATATTGTTGACTTTTTTTCCCTTGTATTTTTATTTCATGCTATTAGTACTTCTTGACTATCTTAGCGAGTCAACAGTTCTTCTGATCCAAAGCATTTCATTGCATTGTTGACCTTGTGTTGATCCTGTATATGACAAATAAACAGTTTTGAATCTTGAATCAGAGCATCAAATATAACTGAAGGTCCTATATTACACAAAATGGTCTCTTGTGAGCTTTAAGACACGATAGAATGTTGTTACCTCCTAAAAAAACACACCTGGAGGTTTGTGTTTTGTTTCATCCAGACATGTTTGATTAATCCTTTATTATTAGTCTGTCTACAAGCTCAAAATGCTCTGTTCCTCCTCCTGATGTCATGAAGTGGATGTTTTCAAGTTAACCGCTATCATTTACTTTTAGTTCAGAGATTGGCACTTCCTGGGCTGAAATCTTCCAGTTGATTCTAGTGAAGGTGCATGGAGTTTGAAAATGCAGTGGAGCACTTCCTGTGTTGCCACATGACATCACAAGGTGGGACAGGGTGTCTTCTGTTTGAGAGAAGATCTCAGCCTAAAAATGCAGTGTGTGTGTGTGTGTTAAACATGTGTGAATGAAACAAAACACAAGGAAACAATAACAGATCAGAAATAATAGCGTAATATGGTCTCTTTAAAGCTTGAATGTTGGATCACAAATTATTACATATGTAAAGTTGATATCAGGCATTGTGTGTGCTCCTGTGGTGATTTTTAAACGTTATTTTTATTTCCTGTATCATGTCTATATCACATCAATGTTCCAAACCATTTAGGAAATAATTAGAGGATTGATGGATGGTATTTATAGTTCTGGTGAGCATGACTCAAGCAGGAGCAAGCCTGAAGGGAGAAGTGGCCACAACAAAGGAACAGTAGCACAGCAGTTGGCACTCTTCATTCACAGCAAGAAGGTCCAGGGTTCAACTTCTGGGCGGCGTTCTGTTTGGAGTTTGCATGTTCTCCCTGTATCCTCCGGGTGCTGCTGGTTAAAAAAAAAGGCCAACAAAGCTGAATAAAACTGACATGGTTTTGGGCATCACTGCATGTTATGAATATGCTACAGAACAGTGTTTAGCAAACCCGAAAACAACTTTTTAAAACTCACTAGTGTTTACTTTCCCAGCACTTATTAGTTTTCGTGTAGCACCAGATGTATTTGCCAAGCTTTTTATGGAAAGAGAACCTCAAAAGGCCTTTCAGTGCGAGGCATGTTCCCTGATACGTCTTCAAATGGGTTTGAAGGTCCTGTATCCCAGCCCTTTGGTCAATAGGGTTAGGGTTAGGGTCAATAGAATAACCATACACATAGTTGTGACTTCACAATATACAGGGCAAATCAGATGTGTAGTATATGAAATAGTATCTCCTGCAGCCACCTATGGGGGAAAGAGGTGGTAACTCCACCTCTCCCAATGTTTCAGATACATGGAAAAAATATGTTATACTAACCTTGGCTCTGCTTTGATTTTGTTGGTGTCATATTTTGTAGTACATTCTGAAAGTTTTGGGTAAAATGTTAGAAAACAGGAAGCTGAAGTTGTTATGTTTATCAGTGCTATCGGAAAGGCCAGGTCTCCAGCCTTTGCCTCTATTACCCACATGTACACAGCCCTGGGCCTGGAAATTGGCTGTGTGCGTCCGCAGGCAGAATTCACCATCTTGAGAAAATGCATCTGCCAGGACACAGAAGAACTCTTCAGGTCTGCACCTTTGATCCTTAAGAGACCCTCCTCCCCTAAGGCAGTGATATCAGAGTAATTGAAGATCATTACCAACCCACAATGCAACCCTCTCAGCGACCTTCTCCATAATGGAAATGAATTGTGCGCCACAGCACGGCTCACAACAGCGGCAAATGGAAGCCAAGAGGCAGAGAGGGCGAGGGCCTTCTTCCAAATTGAAATGAAGTGGAAATATCCTGTCCGCAGTGCCATTGGTTAGCCAAGAAGCCGAAACGAGTGAGATTACGGTCTTACATTTGTAGCTCCTCAGTGTTTTTGTTTTGTTTCACTGAAGTGGGGTGGCATACGGGGGCTTGTATGCGCACTTCAAAAGAATTTGTAACAAACCTAATTCATCTGAAGCGTAGGATGAGCTGGTAAGAAAGATGAAAGATGAAAGTGAGTTGGCATGGAAACAGAAAGCACATGGGGATCGCTGGCACACAAAAGGGCTGCCTGTGCTGCATGTTGCATTTTAGCGGGAAGAGATTCAGAGTGGCTTTAAGTGCTATCATGACCTTACTAACAAAATTAGCCAATTATAACCAACCAGGGGGTTCAGATCTTATTTGGGGCCATGTTATCTTGTTTTCCTCTATTTTTCCTCTATATTTTATATCTAGAGCATGGAATCAACATTTAGTACAAATATATTTCTCTCCTCGCAGAGAAGAGCTGGAGAAAAGACTTTCCAAACAGTTAAATCTTCTTGTCTATGGGCTGTTATGGGCTGTTATCAGCACTCCTGGGATCACAGACAGGTGAGGTATTAATTGCAGAGCCGTGAGAGCAGATATATTTGAAGTCAGGGAGGGGAATTCCGCAGGTAGTTTGTGCACAGACCACCAGTGCTGCTCCAGCACAACCTAAGAGTCTGAAACAAGAGGAAAGTGAGGATCTGTGCAAAAGTTTTGTGCAGCTACAGCAGCATTATCCTAAGTATAAGTACATGAAAGCACAAACGCATTTCCAGAAAAGCAAACAGCACAGAGGCTGTGGCCCCTGAACATTTGTGGTCTCGGTGTTTAAAACAAAGAGCGGCTCTAAACAGGTAAAGCGCCAGGACGCAGTGTGGAGCGTTTCATGTTGTATGTGAACGGAGCAGTTTGATCTTCTCCTGTGTATCCTGCAGTGTCACAAACACAATGCACTGTCTCCAGCTTCAAAGGCCCAGCGGTGACAGGTTAGGGGGAAAGATCAAATATTCATTTCCAAAGGAAATTTAAACGAAATACAGTGAAAAGAGAGAAAAATGTCTGATGTGTCACCTCCGCGGGAGAGAGCTTTGGGCTCCTCTTTGTGCGTGTTTTATTTTTACAATGTTGTTCAGTGAGTTTCTAAAATAATGCGAGTGACATTATATACGACAGACAAAAAAAAAAAGAAGCTCAGATTGGAAGTCTGACTTCAATTATTCACTCCATATCAGACCCTGTGCCTCTGCTCTGTGGAGCCAGCCGAGCGTGTGAAAGAACCTCGCTTGTTCTGTGAGTAATTAAAAGTTTTCAGTTTGTTATGTTGCCGAATACTCACATCACATTAACCATCCCTGTTTTCTACATATCACCGACAAAACACCCCAGTGGGCTTCTCTGGAACGTCCTGCAAAGAGCTAATTGAATTAAACTGCATTAATGGGACACAGTGTATGTCCTTCCACCCAGGCTCCCCAGTGCCCTCATGTTTGTGATTATATCTGATATTGACGATTCCAGCACATGAAAGACATTTTACCATATCAGCCAAACAAGTCTCCCATGCTTTCTTGTTGACACCAAAAATCCCATATAAATCGTAAACACACATCACAACCCGTGCATGCATAAATCCCACAGTAATCTGAACATCGCTCACGTCTGCACCCCTCTATACTCTGCTTCATGACGACTCATCCTCTCCTCTGCGTAGCTTCAGCTTGACCCACTGCACCGTTGAGTGTCTCCAGTGTGGCTACGTCAAGCAATTTTTGACCAGACAAACCTTGCATTTGAGTTCAGTGTGTTTTATTTTGTTTATTCCACCTTTAATGAACCAGTTTATGTCTAGAGCCCTAACTAATCTCTACATTACTTACTGTATGTATCTATCCACTTTGGTCTAAACAGGTTTATCACTTGTTTTTGTTTTGTGCATTTTAACACTCTTTTTAAATAAATGATAATAAATGCATCAGTAATCATTAGAAAACAGCTGTGCCCAATGGGAGCTGACATTGCTGCACCTCTGATGGATACCTTCTAATCACAATAGACACATTTTGTTTTAATTTTTTTCTATATACCACAGATTTAAAGGTACAGTGTGTAGGATTCGTGGCGCATAGGTGGTGTAGGTACCATGCACTTCCTCTTTTGGCTACGGCAGACCTCGAGGGTCACCCGGGCGCGCCGTAGCGCCGACAGCTCACGTGCCCGCGCACGCCGCTGTATACATAAAACGCGGTCCCCCGTTCACATTTTTTTTTTTCTTTTCGCATGAAAACACACAATCCCGATCATGATTCATGACAATCTACACATCAAATGAAACCTTACAGTCTCCTCTTTTTGACTATGCAATTCATTTCCCTGCAAAACAATCACTCCCCGAGCACATGGGGCTTTTATACGGAAAAGCACAAAACGGAAAAGCACAAAGCTTACCTTTGAAGGCTCTGCACAGGTCAAACTCTGTATTTCACCATAAACTTGGTCTCAATCTGTCCATAAGGATCCAGCGAATAAAATCCAGTAAAACAATTTAGTCCAAAATACGTGTTATATCCATTACGATGTGTGATACAGCAGCATGCTTGTTTACACGAGGCTCCCCCCTTCCCCCTTCCCCCTTCCCCTTCCCCTTCTCTCCTTCGCTCCTCCGCTCCCTCAGGCAGCGCGGCTGAGCAGCTGCTAGCAGGAGCCTCGGCGAAGGATGAGCCCAAATGTCCTTCTGCGGCTCTCGTATTCAAAATGGCTGCCTCTATATGGGGAAGATCCCCCTTTTATGTGACTATATCTAAGTCCAAAAGAATACTTTGATTTCATGATGGAAGTGAAAAGGCTTGGAAAACAATGTATTTTTGAATGGGTATCTTCAATTTCAGTAATTAACAGGTAAAAATCTTACACACTGTCCCTTTAAGAAAATAAAACTGGATAATAAGCATGTGCAGCGCAGTGGGCGTGTACTGGTGCCAGTGAAAATGCGTGGATGGGAGCAATGACGTCTTGAATACAGGAAGATTACTCAAACAGGCATGAATCACGCTAAATACAACATTGAGAGGGTAACTCAGAAGAGGAAACAACTATAATATGGTCTAAAAAGTCAATTTTGCATTACAGGTCTGGTTTAAATGCACAGTATTTAACTTATGGGTCAGCTACTTGGTTACCTTCATGGAGATGCTATTGTGTTGAGATCCCTGGTTGGCTCAGAGGTGCACTGCAAATTTCTCTGATCTGGCCAAGATTTATCAGGTTATTCATCTTGTTTTCAGATTTATTATCTACTTACTAGTTCAGAGAATGCTTAATTTTAGAGTTTATTTTAAGATAACTTGTCCAGTCAAATTATCTTGCTGCACGGACAGATAATTTCACTACTTTTAAGTCATTTTCTGATAGATTTAAGTGTCGATATCTTAAATTTTGGCCAAGCTGCAGGTTGGGTGCTAACTGAAATCACTGTTTCCCATCATGGCAATTAAAAACTTTTTCAAGGCGATGTTAAAGTTATGACTTTGCTCAGCCTCTCGCCGCGTTCTATCACTCCTTGTTCCCTTTCCATTATGTTTGAGACTGGCGAAGCGTTTGGGGGGAAGCGGAAAGGAGACCAGCCAGCACATGTTGAAAGGCATGGCTGCTCTTTAATGTGGCTCCAGCAGCATCGGGAGTCCTGAGCCTAATGAGGTGCTCTGTAGCTCTGCCTCTCCGTACCATCGCCTACACACACACACACGCACACACACCGAGATAAGCACGCACCATTGCCAACCCACATGCGGTCGCCCCATTCAAGATCATTAAGGAGATGCTCCCCGTTCCCTCCAGAGACCAAGAGAACAGCAGAACAAAAGAATCAGCGTGCTCGGAGACTGGAGCTCAGGAGTCTGGGGGAGAACACTGTGGCCAATAGCGTCATGGCGTAGTCAGTCTGTGAAGGCTTTGTGAGTGTTGACATACTCCACAGTGTGTGATTAACCTGTGATCCCAGTGTCTCACGAGAGAAATCATTTGTTTACTTTAGGCTTCTTTAAATTTCTCTTTTAAACTGGGATGGTTTGGAGTATCACGTCAAGATAGAACTTGAGTAGATTTTGTGGTCTGGTAAAACAAACGCACAAGTAATAACAGAAGGGCGGAGCTCAGTCCACCATCTCTGTCTCCCAATGATTGCCGCTGCCATCAATCTTCTGTTGACACAAGAGGGTTCTGGTTCCATTCCTGAAGCAGCTGTTGAGCCTTCTGTAGTTCTCCCCATGTTCCTCCAGGTTCTCCGGTTTTCCTTACCACTAAACATGTACAATATGCAGCCTTCTGTGCCAAAGAGATTGCCGTATGACTAAGGGCCTGTCCACACGACAACGTTTTTTGGTGGAAACGGAGAAGTTTGTATTCGTTTTGGCCTTTCGTCCACAAGGCACCAGCGTTTTGGGGGGGGTGAAAACGGTGTTTTTGGAAACCAGGTTCCAGAGTGGAGAAATCTGAGAACGCCGGGGTCGTATTGTCGTGTGGACGAGCAAAAAAGCAGCTTCTGGAAAACGATGACGTCGTGATGCTTGTTTGTGGAAGAAAAAGGACTTTATGCGCATACGCTCTCTGTAGTATTGCGTTTCCAGTGGCTCTGGTTGTTTCCTGTTTACAGCGCCACATATCGGTGTGGCGTATGTATTACATCATTTTCACTCAGCGTTCTGTTTTCGTCTGGACGCGAATATTTACTGATCGCAAATTTTTTTCAACCCGCATAAAAAAAAATCCAGAAGCGTTGTCGTGTGAACGTAATTGAACGTAAGTGTTGAATAACTTATCTTTGTCAAATATAGGTCTTGGTTGAGTGTGTTAATTACTTTTACAGTGATTGCATCTTTCATCTTCAGATTCTTTTTCCTGTTGAGTTGTGGAGAGCTTAAGCCAACAGCGACTATCAGGCTTGGGGAAACCTGCAGCAGAATATAAAATTTTGGATTTGATGAGAACTTCCCATTAGATACTTTAGATATGACTTAGAAAAGTAGAAATGCTGTTGTCTGGTGAGTAAATATCAATGAAACATTGTTGCTGCTGCAGAAAATTGAATTTCCTTCGGGATCAATCAGACTCTGCAACTGAACAGCTTTTGTTGCACATTTGTCTGTACATCTAAAATAACTATGCTTAAAAATGTAACAAAATATCTTACAAATATGATATCAACACTTATATCCCCCAAATTGTCAATCACAACAATACAGACCAGCTACTTTGCAATAATTACGCTGTATCTCATCCAGATTGCACCAGCGCATCCTGATGTATATGTCATGCTGCAACTTCCATCAAACTGCACCAAAAAGAGAGAAGTTAGTGCAGATGTGGGTGCCGTTAGTGGTTGTCTGCGTATGTGACAGCGGTGTACAGCCCAGCCAACCCCATGAATAATCCACAACACCATCAAAGGCTTGTGCAGTGAGGGGCCCGGGCCGTGACAGTGCCACTGGACCCCCTGGGGACTGCACCGCGGAGGAGAAAGAGGCAGAAATGGGGAAAATGACAAGAGGAGAGAAGGGCTCAGAGAAGGGCAAATTGGAAAGAGTGGGGTGAAATGAAGAAAGGCAATAAAGTGGCAAGATAATATGAGAGGCAATTTTCACTTGAGTGTTTAGGGCCAGTGCCGTAGGGTGGAGGAGACAACATGTATTAGATAAGTGTATAGAAATCAGGACAGGGCATGACGCTAACACCCAACACTGAAAGAGTTAAAGTTGGATCTTGCATTCCAAAAAAAAAAGAGAATGTTTATCGCTCTAGCCTAATAACGAATAAAGTCAAACCTTCTCTTTTTTTGAATTGTTGAATGTTCCTGTTGTTATCAGCGTCTGGAAGCTGTGCATGGAGTCTTGAACTTTTGGATCTTGCATTCATTTGGGTGGTTAGCCACATTTTCGGAGAGATGTTATTGCTTTCCCTGAAATGTTCCGCAATATGGCACTAAATGAATCTAAAGAGAAAGCATAGGACCAGTAGCAATGCATGTTTTTCAAGATATTTTTGAGCAGTAAAAACAAGATTTGATGGACCACTGTGGAACGTCTCCATGGAGCAAAGCAGGTGTGTCCTCCAGAAAAGTTAAAGGTCCTATATTACACAAATTTGTGAGCTTTAAGCCACGTTATAATGTTATTACCTCATCAACAACATACCTTGAATTGTGTTTTGGTTCCTTTACCTTTAGCGCAGCAGCGATGGGCAATTCTAGTCCTGAAATAGTTTAAAAAAACAGTGGAGCACTTCCTGTATTACCACATAACAGAGAAGAACTCAGCCTAAATATGCAGGATTTATCTGTGTTAAACATGTCAATGAAACAAAACAACTCCAGGTACAGCTCTGAAAAAAATAAAAGAATAAGAGACCACTGCATTTTTTTCTGAAATCAGCATCTCTACATGTATTACAGCCATTCCATTCCAACGTCTGTTGAATTCCAACACAAACACAAAGCTGAGCTACTTCAGTTCTTGCACCAGGAGTGAAATAAAGTCACCCAAGAACAATGTGAAAGACTTGTGGAGAGCATGCCAAGACTAAAAATAAGGGTTACTGCACCAAATATTGATTTCTGAACTCTTCTTAAAGGTACAGTGTGTAGGATTCGTGGCGCATAGGTGGTTCGTAGCTATTCCACTTCCTCTTTTGGCTACGGCAGACCTCGAAGGTCACCCGGGCGCGCCGTAGCGCCGACAGCTCGCGTGCCCGCGCACGAACCGCGTGCCGCTGTATACATAACACGCGGTCCCCCGTTCACTTTTTTTTTTTCTTTTCGCATGAAAACACACAATCCCGATCATGATTCATGACAATCTACACATCAAATGAAACCTTACAGTCTCCTCTTTTTGACTATGCAATTCATTTCCCTGCAAAACAATCACTCCCCAAGCACATGGGGCTTTTATACGGAAAAGCACAAAACGAGGTTAGCTTACCTTAGAATGCTCTGCACAGGTCAAACTCTGTATTTCACCATAAACTTGGTCTCAATCTGTCCATAAGGATCCAGCGAATAAAATCCAGTAAAACAATTTAGTCCAAAATACTGTTAGATCCATTACGAGTGTGATACAGCAGCATGCTTCTTTACATGAGGCTCCCCCCTTCCCCCCTCCCCTTCCCCTTCTCTCCTTCGCTCCTTCGCTCCCACATGCAGCGCGGCTGAGCAGCTGTTAGCAGGAGCCGAGGCGAAGGATGAGCCCAAATGTCCTTCTGCGGCTCTTGTATTCAAAATGGCTGCCTCTATATGGGGAAGATCCCCCTTTTATGTGACTATATCTAAGTCCAAAAGAATACTTTGATTTCATGATGGAAGTGAAAAGGCTTGGAAAACAATGTATTTTTGAATGGGTATCTTCAATTTCAGTAATTAACAGGTAAAAATCTTACACACTGTCCCTTTAAGTGTAAACATTAGTATTATGTTGTTTTTAAATGAATTTGATCTTGTTTCTTTGCATTGTTTGAGGTCTGAAAACATCTTTTTTGTTATTTTGACCATTTGTTATTTTCTGCAAATAAATGCTCTAAATCACTGTTTCCCAACCTTTTTTGTCTTGTGTACCCCCTGAGCCTTTTTGTCATACCTCGAGTACCCCCTCACTCATACGTGTTGATAATTCTCCAAAAGTAAAACGTGACACAATGGATTATTAAAGGTGCCATGGCATGAAATTTTCACTTTCTGAGGTTTTTGAACGTTAATGTGAGCTCCCCTACCCTGTTTAGGCGCCCCCCCCCCCATGGTTAAAAGTTGTGAAATGTCTAAACTTAGCATTTGCGATCCTTTTCTGCGTTACAAAAAATCGGAGCTCAAACGGGCGAGTTTGAACAAGGCACCTTATTGACGTCAGATCGAAAAAAGAAATGCAAATGCAGTTCCACCCCCGTCTGTCTGTACTCAGCGTCTCTGTAAATCACGCCCAGAGAGTTTGGACTGTGAATGCGCTAGGCAATTCAAAATGCGTTTTTTAATTTGCCTGGAGGCACGTCCGAGTGTTTCTAGGCTCGGAAGTCCTTTATCTGAGCCTCTGGACCTTTGAACAGCAGTGGTTTAATTTTATTTTATGTGGAAATGTGTTTATTTTTCAATGGAACGCTTCAAATCTCTCCCCCCGTGCAAAAACAAGGAAATGGATCAGCTGAGGGCTCTGAGCTCTGAGCGGAGAGTTTGGCCACGCCCCCACCCTCTACTATAGGCCAGCTCTTTTCTCCTCATTTGCATTCAAGCAACAACGTCCAGAATAAAGAGTTTGAGAGACTCTTTCTCATCTTATCTCTGTTTCTCATGCACTGAGTGTTGATTTTGAAGAAGGATTCATTTACAGTATTAGGGAACCATTAAGGAGCCATATAAAAGCATCAAGAAGTACCATGTCATGGGATCTTTAAATGAAAATCATTTTATTTCATCTCCTTAATTTGAAAATTTTAATTCTCAGGCATTTTCTCTCTTTTCTATAACTCAAATTACTCAAATTAGAATTAAAAAATTCTGACGAGTACCCCCCGCAGTGTGCTCGCGTACCCCTGGTTGGGAAACACTGCTCTAAACAATAATATTTTTATTTGGAATTTGGGGGAAATGTTGTCAGTAGTTTATAGACTCAAACAAAAATGTTCCTTTTGCCCAAACACAAACCTATAAGCAGTAAAAACAGAAAAACTGATCATTTTGCAGTGGTCTGTTATTTTTTTCCAGAGCTGTATGTTTTTAGTGAGGAAACATTATGAGATGGATCAGAAAATGGCTTAATATTTGCCCTTTAAATGAAAAAAGTGCGATCTTTTTCTTTCATAAATGTCTCTCCAGCTCAACTCTTGTGCTAGCTACACACAGCTGGCACCGTGCCCACAGATGGAGCTGCTTCCCTGCATCCCTCACACCAGCCTCTCAGATCAGGCGCCAACTTCGCCACTACCGCCAGTCCGCCTCGGAGGTCACCCCTTTGCTTCTGCTCTCCCCCGTCCCCGGAGCCCCCTTCATCCTGCTCTTCCTCCTCCTCCTCACCCCTGGCTCAACCACTGCCGCTTCCTCCTGCCAGCTCCCTCACAGGATAGACGCTACAGAGGTTTTGTTCTCAGATGGACGGGTAATTAACCAAAGACCACGGGTGTTTCTGGACTGGAAGATGGATGAACACAGGGAAAGTAATCGATAGGCCGGGTTTACGTGACTTCAAAACAGTTTGACAGTGAGCTGAAGGACAAGTGAAGTCATTCTGACGTCTGTGGGAGAGTTTTCATTTTGACTGTCACAATGCAGATGTTTTGTTTGTAAAATTCAAGAAAATGAGTGATGTGGAAATAGTGAAAGGATGAAGAGTGAGTAAAAATGGCTGAAATTATATTATGCCTGGTGAATCTCCCACTCTGTTTGAATGCATGCATGGAGCGTATCGGACTACAGTTCAATTTCAGGACTATCCGATCACAACAGCTCGTTTGTAGCATGTGTCTCTCAAATGAGGAAGGCATCTCCTCTCAAATATCATCAATATATCAATGTTTTATCATTCAAAACTAAATATACACCTCTTTTTCTGATCTATGTTATAATGTCTCACCACAAACATGCCATGAGTTGTGTTTTGTTTCATTCACACGTTTGACACACAGATTAATTATTTCTTTGCTGTCAGGCGAAAAAAAATAAAAATCTAATTAATTACAGGATTTGTCATTGATTAATGTAATTAATCACATTTTAATCTCGTGAGAGAGAGAGAGAGAGAGAGAGGGGCAACCCACTTTGCAGTTGAGTTTGTCAGTTTTTCTGTGGTCGCTTTGCTCATTCTGTGAGCTCATTCTTTGCAAATTCTGTGAGCGTGGTTTGTTGGTTTGGTGGTTTGTTGGTTTGGTGGTTTGTTGGTTTGGTGGTTTGGTGGTTTGGTGGTTTGTTGGTTTGTTGGTTGTTGAAGTGCGCTCACGCTCGCTCTATCCAGGGCTCTCAAGTCTTACGCTTTGAGAGTGTGACACACGCAATTCAACAATTCACACGCCACACATGGTATTTCTCACGCTGAAATTTAGTTACGCAATTCAAGCGCTTCTTGGCCCCCTTCCCCCTCCCTTTCTGCGTTGCCACCAGACGGTTCTAGGGGTTGCCATAGACTCCCATCCTAACAGTCGCCAAACAGGAAGTGAGCTCATATCTCGGGAACCCTTCATAGGATTATTTTCAAACTTTTCACACGTATTCTAGTCTGTCCCAGGATTCCCCACAAAAAATTACAGGGCCCCAGCTAAAACCCTCTAGCGCCACTAACAGGTCAAAATTTGAGGGACATTTCTGCTTGTAACTTTTGAACCGTAAGTCCGATTTTCAAAAACTTGGTATCTCTGGGATACTTGGACGAAGACTGATCCAACGTCATCAAATTAGGCTGGGTCACTGCTTGGCCCCACATTGCTGCTTGCAGCTATATTTATAAATAAACTTGTCCTTCAAAGACCAGAGCAGCGATTTGTTCGCCGCACGCCAAATTTAAAATGTGCACATTGAATTGCCTCATAATTAATTGCGTTAATTTTTATAATACGTTAATTTGCAGTGTAATTCATTCATCTAATTAATGTGTTAAACTGAAAACCCTAACTTCTTCTTTCAAACTGGAAACACTCATCAATCACATAATACAGGAAGTGCTCCACTGTGTTTTTAAACTCCATACACCTTCACTAGAATCATTTGGATCATTTCAGCTCTGGAATTGCCCATTTCTACTGGACAAAGGGTAAAATTGAGCTATTAACTTGAAAACAGCCACTTCCTGACATCACAAGGTGGAACAGAGCATTATGAGCTTTGAAGGTGTAGACAGACTAATAAAAGGGTTACCCAGGCATCTGTGAATGAAAAAAAACACAACTCTGGGTATATTTTTGATGAGGAATTCCATCATGAGTAAAAAGTAATTTCCTCATAATATAGAACCTTAAAGTCAATATCACTCTTATCGTTTCCAATATGATTGCATTGATCAGATATCATTTTACCTTTCAGTTTGTTTTTCACCAACCGTGCCTCCAACCCTCACTGGCATCACACGACTCATACCTCCTATTCACATGCAGATTCAGCTCTCTTGCTTTGTCTCAAAAATAATCTCATCTGGATCAGCCCCCCCCTTTCAGGATCTTCCTTTCGCTACATCATAGATGGCGCTGTTCCGTGGCTAACGTTCTCACCGATAACATCTCATTGACAACGTTAAGCTCTCCATCCCCAGTGTGTTCAAATCATCTGAACTACACGCCTGTCTTTTCCGACTCATTCTCTGTCCTCGAGAAGAGCTCTACGCCATCAGCAGGGGTTTGCTTTCATCATCGGCCCCGTGCATTGCTCAGTATTTTCCCCCGTCTTTCATGTCCGCGCGCACAGTAAGTCAGGAATCATGGCGATGTTACGCAACTCCCTGTAACACCATTACCTCATTGTTGTCGCGTTTGAGAAAGGCAGGTTACGACATCTTGTAATCCAATAAAATGTCGAAGAGAAAAGAAACCGTCACTGCCAAACAACCCCTGACGGCCATCTTTAATTACGCCGTGCCCCTTTGGTTGGAGTACCGGATGACATGGCGCATGGAAGGAGAAATGTGGGAGATTGACAGCCAGCAACCCATCCCACAGGAACTCATTAGGCTTGCCGACTAAAAGCTAGTGGGCACGCATGCTGCTCCGTCTTCTTCCAGTCCCTCCTTTTAGTCCTACATTTGGAAAAAGTTGGAGAAAGAAAGAAGCAAGGAGAGGAGTGAACTTAACACTCTTATCTCATCTGATCTGAGGCTCTGAAAGTTTTTTTTTTCCTGTGTAAAGCTTTCTTTGCTCTTCTTAAACCCGTATACTCTTTTGCATTGGGCATGAGAGACGACATTCTTAGCCACTTGTAGTCTGCTGTCTCTTGCGTATGCTTTCAGTTCCTCTCCGGGCCTCTTCGCTCCCCTCGCCCAGTGTGAGACGCTCGGTGCAGTGGTGTGGGTTCAGAAGAGCCCTTGAAGTAGCTGGCTCCTCTGAGGGTACTTTAAAGGGCCATTTCATCATGTTCGCGCAGTATGACTTATGAGAAACTAGCAATAACTCCTTGGAAAGTTTTCAGCTCTGTTTTTACTCAATAATTCAGAGATTTTGCTTTTTCCTACAATGCCCTTTTCTCTTATTTTCCTATATTACGTGGTGGATAGAACTGTCTCAGAGTGAGTAGGTCCTGGGTTTGCTTTCTGAACCTTTTGGGCTTTTTCTCTGTGGCATTTGTACAGCTCTGAAAAAAAAAAAAAAAAAGAGAGACCACTGCAAAATTATCAGTTTTTCTGATTTTACTATTTATACATATATGTTTGGGCAAAAGGAACATTTTTGTTTATAATTAATAATAATTCATAGCATTTATATAGCACCTTTCATGACACCCAAAGCGCTTTACAGTTCATTGTTCATTCACTCCACACTTGGTGGTGGTAAGTTACTTTCTGTAGCCACAGCTGCCCTGGGGCAGACTGACGGCCAATCTGTGCCATCAGCCCCTCCGATCACCTCCAACACACACACTTTGTTTGAGTCTATAAACTACTGACAACATTTACCCCAAATTCCAAATAAAAATATTATCGTTTAGAGCATTTATTTGCAGAAAATGACAAATGGTCAAAATAACAAAAAAGATACATGTTTTCAGACCTTAAACAATGCAAAGAAACAAGATCAAATTCATTTTAAAACAACATAATACTAATGTTTACACTTAAGAAGAGTTCAGAAATCAATATTTGGTGCAATAACCCTTATTTTTAATCACAGCTTTCATGCGTCTTGGCATGCTCTCCACAAGTCTTTCACATTGTTCTTGGGTGACTTTATTCCACTCCTGGTGCAAGAACTGAAGTAGCTCAGCTTTGTGTTTGTGTTGGAATTCAACAGACGCTGGAATGGAATGGCTGTAATACATGTAGAGATGCTGATTTCAGAAAAAAATGCAGTGGTCTCTTATTGTTTTCCAGAGCTGTATTTTCACCATGTGCATAGGAGTCCCTGGTTCTTACAGGTCCAGAATTGGACCAGCTTTCTGATTTTTCCTCTTAAAGGTCCCATGACATGGTACTTCTTGATGCTTTTATATGGTGCCTTAATAATACTGTAAATGAATCCTTCTTCAAAATCAACACTCAGTGCATGAGAAAGACACATGTACACAGTCAGAGTCAGAAAATACCTCTCTGAACGACTCATTCTGGGCCGTGTTGCTTGAATGCAAATGAGAAGGACAGAGATAGGTTAGAGGAGCGGGTGGCGGGGGCCAAATGTGCCGCTGGTTCCTTGTTGCTGTGCGCTGTCTCCCACCTCCGCGTTTTAAGCGCGGAGGAAGAAAGGAGAGGAATTTCAATGAAAAAAACACATTTTCACAGAAAATAAAATTAAACCACTGCTGTTTCAGATGTCCAGAGGCTCAGATAAAGGACTTCCGAGCCTAGAAACACTCGCACGTACCTCCAGGCAAATAAAAAAACGCATTTCGCATTGCGTAGCTCATTCGCGATCCAAACTCTCTGGGCGTGATTTACAGAGACGGTGGGTAGACATCCAGACGGGGGGTGGAGCTGCATTTTTCGATGTGATGTCACATAGTTGCCTTGTTCAGAATCGCCCGTTTGAGCTGTGTTTTTTTCTAATGCAGAAAAGGACCGCAAATGCTCAGTTTAGACATTTCTCAACTTTTAGCCATGGGGGGGGCTAAACAGGGTAGGGGAGCTCACATTAATGTTCAAAAACCTCAGAAAGTGAAAATTTCATGCCATGGGACCTTTAAAGCTGGGCCCCATTGACACTTCTTACCCAGGCCTCCCAGATTCTGTTGACGGTTCTGGTAGTTGCCTCTTGCTCTCAGCCAGATGATCCCAGCAGAATTGAAAGATGGGTCAAATGCAAAAGACTCAGTTTTACAAAGGACAATAGAATACCTTCTCTTCCATTACCTGCTGAAAATGCTCTTTCAACAGCAGGTCTGTCATGTGTTGGGCCAACTTACAAAAAAGCAAAAGTAGGGGTCAAATTGTAAATCTTTAAGCAAAGGTGTCTACCAGCTACGCTTCAGCTCCTATTGCACTGTCGAGTGGAGGGTAAACCCCTGCTTGTTTCCATGGAGATTGCCCAGAATGTTCTACAATATGGCATTAAACTCATCTATCTCCATGGAAACAAGCGAGAGACACCAACAGATTAACGGTCAGATCTGTGTAGTAACGGTCAGATGTCTCATAGTAAGAGGGCATGCTTTTCAAGGCTTTTCGATACAAGCACATAATGCCATACTGTTAAACATTCCAGGCAAAGCAGCAACATCTCAGTGGAGACAAACAAGTAGTGGAGCTTTACATTTAGACATACATTTTATAACTGAAATGCGTTAGTTTGAATGCATATTTTGGTTCAGATTATTCTTGTAGACCACCTTTTGTGCCATGGTTCTTGGTGCATGTTTGCTGCTAATCCTTTTCCGTGTTGACTACATAATCTGACTACTTCAAGGAAAGGAAAAGTGACTTACAGAAGCCCAAGAGCCATTAATTATGTTGGATTGTAACCCTGATCTGAGCATTTTGGGTTTTGAGTATATGGAATTGTGGGTCTCAAACACCACATTTCCTCACCAAAATTGCAGAGCGGAGGGCGAGGAGCGCGAGACACCTACTTTTAGACATGCGCTGTCCGGACTTCAATGGGCTTTGCGGATTCGAGCAATTATGACATGCCAATTAGACACAAGAGGATTTATGTGCACCACTCTGGTTTGTAATCCTTGCCAAAACCGGGGTCTGCAGCCCGTTTCAGGCAAACCTGCTTCAGACAGTAGCCATGATTTAAGCGCGTCATTAAATCGCACATGAAATATACTCTTCTGAAACGCAAAAAAAGTGGAGAACAAAACATAACAGTGTTTATTTATTTTATCTTTCATCTTTAACTTTCTTATTTATGTATTTATTTATTTATTTATTTATTTATAACAAAGACAGAAAAAGGCGGCTTGTCCTCTCCGGGTGGGTGGAGGGTCTTTGCCTCAAGTGGAGGAGTTCAAGTATCTCGGGGTCTTGTTCACGAGTGAGGGGAGGATGGAGCGTGAGATTGACAGGCGGATCGGTGCAGCGTCGGCAGTGATGCGGTCATGAGCTCTGGGTAATGACTGAAAGGACAAGATCGCGGATACAAGCGGCTGAAATGAGTTTCCTCCGCAGAGTGGCTGGGTGCTACCTTAGAGATAGGGTGAGGAGTTCAGTCACACAGCAGGAGCTTGGAGTAGAGTCGCTGCTTCACCACGTCAAGAGGAGCAGCTGAGGAGGTTCTGGGCATGTCCCACCGGGAGGAGGCCCCGGGGAAGACCCAGGACACGCTGGAGGGACTATGTCTCCCGGCTGGCCTGGGAACGCCTTGGGGTCCCCCCGGAGGAGCTGGAGGAAGTGTCCAGGGTGAAGAAAGTCTGGGAGTCCCTGCTTAGACTGTTGCCCCCGCGACCCGACCCCGAATAAGCGGAAGAAAATGGACAGATGGATGAACAAGGACAGTGCATCTTGGCCAATGGTACAAGTGCATAATATGCCAGAGTGTTTCCATCTGGAGTCCGTACAGAACGGACACACAATAAAATAAAGCATTTTATAGATCAAAATTTGGGTAAGTTTACGCAGCAGCAGCAAAGCAGGCAGAAAAACAAATGATAAATGTTTTCATTGTACATGATTTGTACATCATTTTATAATAGCAGCGCATTTCCAAATGATTTCACTTTCACTATAGTTTATTCAGTTTATTTTACAGGGACCATGTATAGGATGAAGCATTAAGAGATGCTTTGTATGAGACTATTGCTCTAGAAGGGATAATTAACTTTTATGAGATTTTTTAACCTTTGTAATAACAGTGTTCCATAAGCCTGTTCAAAGTATGTTTTATTCCGTGCATGTTGGGGCCTGTCAGTGTTAATGTTTTGAACAGGAAATCATTGGACCTGTTTCTTTTGTTAAATCCTTTTAGGTAAACACTGTGGTTTACAATATAACCTAAAACACTGCTGTCTTACTGGAGAGTGAAGCAGTTTGAGTTTCAGACCAATAGACTGTCAAAAGTTTAGAAACATCCTCTATTTTATTGCTTTTTTCTTTACGCTTACTACTTTCTACATTTTAAATACAAACGAAATACATCAAATATATGAAGCAGGATATGTGGACTTTGCAAAGAAAACAAAATAAAACTCAACTAAATATTAGTTTTGTATTTTATATCCAAATCCACACCTCTGCAAACCTTTGGCCTTCTCTCAGTGATCAGTGATCTTAATGATTAAATCACTTGAAATGGTTTTAACCGATGGACCGCTTTCTAGTGATGACACAAAGTGGTTTTCAGCTCTGGAGTGGGTGATAATCAAAAAAAAAAAAAGTTAATTAAACATAATAAAACCCAGGTAATGTTTTCAATGAGGAAACATCACATTTTACATTTAGCATAGTAGGCTTATAGAACAGGTTTATAGAACACTGTTATTACAAAGGTAAAAATCTCATAAAAGTTAATTATCCTCTTTTAGAGCTATTGTCTCATAAAAGCATCTCTTAGTTCTTCATCCTATACATCAGGGTTTCCCAAACTGTTCCACAAAGGGGCCGGTGTGGCTGCAGGTTTTCTTTCCAACCAACCGAGAGCACACCTTCAACTGTCTGAAGACTGAGATCAGTTGATTAAATAAGTCAAGTCTGGTGTGCTGCTGCTTGGGTGGAAAGAAAACTTGCAGCCACACCGGCCCTTTGTGGAACAGTTTGGGGAACCCTGCTGTAAAAATAAACTGAATAAACTATAGTGAAAGTGTACATATAGATTTTTTTTTAACCCCACCTCGCCCCCAGTGTCTGCACACACTGGTAGCCCCCATGGCAAAAGTCGGCAGTAGCTCAGTTGGTAGAGCGTTTCTCCACTGATCCAAAGGTTGGCGGTTCAAATCCCGCTCTTGACATAAGAAACATCAGTGGTTGAGCGGTCAGATCCACTGACCCACAGGTTGGTTGGTACTATTCCAGCTCCCACAGATGAGTTGTGTCCTTGGGCAAGACACCTCGCCCACCTCGCCCCCAGTGTCTGCGTACACTGGTGTGTGAATGGGTGAGTGGTTCCTTGTTGTAAAGCGCTTTGGGTGCCTTGAAGGTGGAAAAGCGCTATATAAAGATGTGACCATTTACCATTTAAAAGTACATCAAGGCCTGTTGTGACGTGGGCCGTCCCCCCGTCAACCCACCACCCGAGGGAGGATTCATGGGGGCTGGTGCGTTGTGTTCTGAGCTGCTGCCCCCAATCCAAGCAGAAATGGAAAAAGCGGAAGAAGATGGATGGATGGAAAGTGTAAATATTAGGAAATACTGCTACTATAAAATGATGGACATTTAACATTTGTGTGCGTAAACTTACCCAAATTTTGATCTATGAAATGCTTTATTTTATTGTGTGTCCCTTCTGTACGGACTACAGATGGAAACACATATTATGCACTTGTACCATTGGCCAAGATGCACTGTCCTTGTTATAAGAAGAAGAAGAAGAAGTGAACTTTATTGATCTCACACTGGAGAAATTCTTCTCTGCATTTTAACCCATCCTATATATATATACATATATTAGGAGCAGTGGGCAGCACACACATTAGGGCGCCCGGGGACCATCTCCATGATCTTCTTGCTTCGGTTTGGTCAGGACCTAAGCTGGAGTACCTATGGTGCATGTTTTTTTGGGTTGGTGGGGGAAACCGGAGTGCCCGGAGAAAACCCACCCAGACACGGGGAGAACATGCAAACTCCACACAGAAAGGCTCAGGCCACCCGGGGATTGAACCCAGACCATGCATGCAAACTCCACACAGAACACACACAGAAAGGTCTGGGCGACCCGGGGATCGAACCCGGAACCTTCTTGCTGTGAAGCAAGAGCGCTAACCACTCTGCTACCGTAAATACATTTAGCATAGTACATTTGATATGATAAGCCATTAAATAAAATAATCTATATTAAAAAGAGGAATCTTCTTGGAATTTCAAGAAGACATTCATCTCATCATTCTCTACTCTGAGTTTGCAGAATGTCTCTCCGAACTCTATTTTCACTCTTCTCATTAGCAGGTTACATAAGCCTCATGAAGCCTGTCACGTAAACTTGGGAGTTTTCTTTACCTGGAGCAGTGCAGGTGCTTCAGGAAACAGACAGACTGCAGACCAAACTCATGTCACAAACTCTCTTATCTCTCTCCTGTCTCTCTGTCTGTCTTCACACTGCAGTATATCAATCAATGTTCTCTGGGCCAATTAACACAGATGTCTCCTAAATTATATCCTGATCAGGTTCCAATCAAATGAATAATGATTTATGTTATCTTGGTATGTGTGCAGAGTTTATGGGTTCCAGCTAATTCAGTTAAGTGTTTATGATAAATGCCCTGACATTAATCTTAATAATACTGTCCTCATCTGTATCAATCATCTGATCAGCTCAAAATGAAAGCAAAATGAATTAGCGTAATATTTTACTGTACAATTTGTTTCACGTTTTGCAGTATGGTGGAGATTTACAATATGATATGATTGGAGATACTTAACTTTTTGGTTGGGAGTCCGTCACCTGCTTGTTCCTATGGATATGTCATTGCTATGCCTGAAATGTTCCACGGTATGACATTAAACAGCTCTACCTTACATTTACCTAATTGCATGTGGTTTTACTGCTCAAAAATACCTATAAAAACGGCATTCTGACTGTGAGCGGGGACGTCTCTCCACAGATCTGACATGAAACCTGGTCTGGTTTGGTCTCCATAAAGATAGAAAAGTTTAATGCCATAGTGTGAAACATTCCAGATAAACAATAACAAGAAGAGAAAAAAAAAAGCATTTGACGGACGCTCCACCCGAAAAGTTACACAGTGCACCTTTAAGGCTCGCCCACTTGATCTCTTCTGTAAATGATGTTGAATTGTGACTGGCAAACAACTGTTTGTTTTTTTTCCACATAATTGACCTTGATCAATGTATCTGATTGGATAAATTTCCCTGGCAGTTGTTTTCTTACACTGTGTTACAGACTGTTCAGTGTAAATAGACCGATACAGACCGATATAACCTGAAGTGCCCCAAGAGGAAGAATAAGATTGAGTGGAAGTGCAAGAGACGTTCATGTATTTATCAGTTCAGGTCCCTGGACCAGGACACTGGCATGCTCAACCTATTGTGGTATTGATACTTTGCAGCAGATATCATCAACATTAGACTAGACTAGACTAGACTAGACTAGACTAGACTAGACTAGACTAGACTAGAAGTCTTTATTGTCACTATAAAAAGTATAGTGAGATGTCGTTTGGAGCAGCCAACAACAGATGCTTAATAAACACAGTATATAAGAATAGCATAAAAATAGATAAAAAATGGCTGGGATCAGTTAAAAATAATATAGGTTTAATTTACAACAATATATAAAGTATATACACACTCCATTCCTGGGAGTGTGATGCTAACTGTAGGCACGCTCTGTCTGATCTTTATTTTAACACAATCTCACCAGAAAGTATTGCTGTAGTTGGAATTACAACAGAGATTATTTTTACTGTTAAACAAGTCATTCTCAAATAAGATTACTATCACAAGCTAGCTAGCATTAGCCAACAGTTTTTAGTCACTCTCACATTTTTATTGAAAATCATACACCTAAACAGGACCGTGAACGATTGTATTGATCACAGGCTGCTGAAAAGAATCATTTTTTCCCATTTTTCAAATGATCAGTTTTGGCAGTGTTTGCTAATGTGTGCACAGTAAATGCTAAACATTCCACCATACACATACACGTAGAACATCCCCAGTGGGATGTCACTGCAAATATCAATTGTACATTTAAGCCTAGAGCAGGGGGCCGCAACCTGCGGCTCCGGAGCCACATGCGGCTCTTTGATCCCTCTGATGCGGCTCAGTACAGCGGTCCCTCGTTTATCACGGGGGTTACGTTCTAAAAATAACCCACGACAAGCGAAATCCGCAAAGTCGTCAGCTTTATATTTTACAATTATTCTCCATGTTTTAAGGCTGTAAACGCCTCACCACACACATTCTACACTTTTCTCACACTGGAATTAACATTTTCTCACATTTTTCTCTTGTTTAAACACTCAAACTTTCATAGATTTTCAACAAAAAAGCAAACCAAAGTGTATTTCATGTGTATTTCACAGTTCTTATAACCGAGCCTCTTCGTCCTGGCGCCGCTTCGCTGCCGCGGGTTTTGTCGGGGAGAAAACTTGCAAACATACAGCACTTCAGAGTCACACTGAGATCGAACATTTATATAAATCTGGCAAACTGAACACATTCTGTACAGGAGACACGGAAGAGAATGACGGACGAATCAGCAAAGGTCTACAGTCCCTTAGCCAATCAGGACGCAGAAATGCGCATTAGTACACTATAAAAATAAATTGGAATTAAAAAAAATCTGCGAGGCCACGAAAAGTGAACCACGATATAGTGAGGGACCACTGTATTTAATTAAAATGTATTTTATTTTAGTTAATTCATTTTTAAAATGTAATTCTATGGCACAAAGGCTAAAAAGATGTGTATATGTGATATGTAGTGTTATTTCATTTTAAATTTCAAAAGGGTTTTGTGGCTTCCAGTGTTTTCTTTACTGTGTGAAAGAGGGTCCAAATGGCTCTTTGAGTGGTAAAGGTTGCCGACCCCTGGCCTAGATGCTTCTGTTGTAGGGCATATTAAAAAGGCCAAAATAAAAACACAGTTTTTCTATGTGAGTCGGATGCAGTTTAGATCCTGCAAAAAATCAAAAGTAATCCACATGTTTCGCTTATTTTAATTCTAGCTAATTAAATGTGTGAAATGCTTTACTAAGATCATCATTTATCCCATGATTTCCTCCACAGAACACACCAACCCATGTTCCAAATTATGCAAATATCTTGAATTCATTTCTGCTGATCTGTTTCAATCCATTTGCTGATTATATCTCCCAGTTATCTCCCAAATAACATAACAGTAACTTCTCATTTGCCTCACTGTACTACTTGGGCTTAATATGTCTTTCGTAATTGTGTATACACTAGTATTCAGTGCAATTACAAATGTTTATGATGGGGTTTAGTTTGGTTTTAGCTGTAAGAAATTAATGATGGATATTGGGGCGTCTGTAAACAGAATCTGTGTTGGTGCAGAGCCAGCAGTTAAATATCATTTGAGAAGAAAGCAGGAGATCAATGGTTTTCGGTCTCGCCCTCAAATCCCTGTGACTTTATGTTCTGTTTGAAGGCTGAAGTGAGGACCTCTTTCAAAGGGCTGCAGTAAGAGCACATAATATCACTGTGGGCATGTGGGCTCACCCGAGACTCAATCTGGGGCATGTGTCTGTCTGGATCTGCTTTGTTTCAGATGACGTCACAACATTCGATATTTAAAGCTGCATTGTGTACCTTTTCTCCATGAATGATGTTATTGTTTCGTCTGGAATGTTTCAAATTATAGTATTAAACTGTTCTATTTTTGTGGAAACCAAACCAGACCAAGTTACAGGTCAGATCTGTGGAGAGGCGATCCCACTCACTGTCAGAATACCTGTTTTTCTAGGAATATTTGAGCTATAAAACCACCTGTAATTGAATAAATGTAAAGTAGAGCTGTTTAATGTCAAACTGTGGAATATTCCAGACAGAACAATGACGTATCCATAGACTCAAGCAGGTGATGGACCCCAGCACAAAAGTTACGTAGTGTTTCTTTAATACAGATACAATAACAATAATGTGTTTTATGGAAATTAGTTACAGTTATCAGTGATCATGTGATATTGCACCGTTGTCATGGCAATTGAGTGTCCAATATTATGCAAAATTTACTCTTGTGAGCTTTAAAACATTTACACATCAGAAACAAATCTGGAGTTTTGTTTTGTTTCATTCACTCTTTAACACACAAGACCTGCATATTTACGCGCTCTGCATTTCCAGAGAGTTTTCAAGTTAAGAAACTTTAGTTCAGTAGAGAGTGGGAATCCCAGAGCTGAAATGATCCAGATGATTCTAGTGAAGATGTATGAAGTTTAAAAACACAGTAGAGCACTTCCTACATTGCCACATCACCAGGTGGAACAGAGTAAATATGCAGGATTTGAGTTTTAAACATGTGTGAGAAACAAAACACAACTCCAGGTGTGTTTTAACATATAACATTATGAGATAGCGTAATATTGATCCTTTCAGATGGTTTTAGTTAGCACTTAACTTCTGCTTATGTCGGTCACAATATAAGAAGAAGAAAAAAAGGGTGGCAATAGCTCAGTTGGTAGAGCGTTTGTCCACCCGCTCTCAACATAAACATCACTAGGGGTAGGTATTGGCAAAGAAGTCACGATTCAATTCAAATCACGATTCATATGCTACGATGAGATACTATCACGATGCATCAGGATACTTGAATTATTGCAATGCATTGCAATATATTCGACATACTTCAGTGAAAATGTACCAAAAAAAAGAGGATAACTTAAATATCAGTGGCTGTGTATCTGGGTAGTGTCTTCAATTGATACATAACTCTGAGCAACTCAATTCATAACTGAATTTATTGAATAACAAAAACAAATAAACCAAACCAATAACAAAAAAAGTGCATAGGATTTTTTCTAAAACAAAAAATGATGTTCAAACATTTGCCATTTTGGAGGTAGCTACCATCATAACAAACAATACCCTTTCACAAAGAAAAAAGTGCGTAGGATTAATAAAAACAACAACAACTAATAATTAATTAATTATTTTTTTTATATTAAATATTAAGAAGAAGAAGAAGAAGAAGAAGAAGAAGACAGACTTTATTCATCCCTGTAGGGAAATTATTTCTCTGCATTTGACCCATCCATCAGGAGCAGTGGGCAGCTCGTCTTTCAGGCGCCCGGGGACCCATCTCCATGATCTTATTGCTCGGCTTGGTCAGGACCTAAGATGGAAGATTTTACCTGGAGCATGTTTTGGGTTGATGGGGGGAAACCGGAGTACCCGGAGGAAACCCATCCAGACTCTTAAACTTCAACAATATTCAGAAATATGCCTCAATTAGAATGGCCCACAAAATACTAAATAACTCTGCACCAGCTCCTCTTAAGAACTTCATCAAGTACACATCCACAGTAACAACACGAACCACACGAGCTTCCACCAACAGCCACTGCAATATACCAAAACTCAAAACAACATTTGCACAATCTTCCTTTTCCTACAGAGCCATTAAAGACTGGAATGATACACCAACTAATATCATAAATCTAACGGACTATTCCACCTTTTCCACAGAACTGAAAAAGTGGCTGTGGAATAATCAAAACTGCCAGCACACACCACGTTAACCAGCAGGTTATACAGTAGTGAATCCGTTAATACATCATTGAAATCAAATATAAGAATGATGTTTTTATGTGTTATTGTTATTGTGAATGATATGGTGTGTAAATAGTACATGGATGTGTGTGATTGTGTGTTTTGGGTTCATGTTAGTGGGTGTATATTATGTTTTGCTGTGTTACTGCGTAATGAGATGTGTGTCAAAGTTAAATGTGTGATGCTGTGTGTGTGTATGTGTGTGTTTTAAGAGAAAATCTTTGATTGTTTTTATTGATATAGACCGTTGTTTTTTATCCATGTAACCAGGGACTGCAGATGGAAATTAGCTTTGTAGCTATACTCTGGTGCAGAACATCTCTGTCTTTGTACATAATGTCTCTGTACATTGTCCCTTCAAATAAAGACTAAACTAAACTAAACTAAACACGGGGAGAACATGCAAACTCCACACAGAAAGGCCTGGGCGACCCGGGGATCGAACCCGGAACCTTCTAGCTGTGAAGCATGAGTGCTAGCCACTCAGCCACGGTGCTGCCAATTATTAAATATTCAATTATTAATTAATAATAATCGATTTTTGGCATCAAGAATCGATGCAGTATATTGTGAAAGTTAGTATCGCGATGCATTGTCATGACGATTATTTTGCACACCCCTAAACATCACTGGTTGAGCGATCAGATCCACTGACCCACAGGTTGGAGGTGCGATTCCAGCTCCCACAGATGAAAGCGGTCATTGTGTCCTTGGGCAAGACACTTAACCCACCTCGCCCCCAGTGTCTGCGTACACTGGTGTGTGAATGTGTGAATGGGTGAGTGGTTCGTTATTGTAAAGTGCATTGAGTGCTTTGAAGGTGGAAATGTTCTGTATAAATATGACACATTTACCATTTACTAAAAATATAAAACATTTTACAAACTAAATAAAATAAAACTGTATGGTCAGTGTTGCTGGTTTGTATCTATTATGCAGATGAGTACATTATGTATTTGTAACATAAACCTCTGACAGCATGACCCATTTAGTTATCTCCATCACATCTAAACGACTCAGACGTGACGTGTTCAGCTGATTCAGCAGATCCCTGTAAAGACGTGTGTGTGATGCAGTACGGCAGGATGTGGCCACAGCTGACACGAACACTGATATGAGTTTGTGTGCACAAACAAACAAGAGGGGAAACCCACATCTGATACTCAAACCATAAACATAACTCTACTGCTCCATCTATACACTATTGGAGCAGCACTATGGTATACTGACTGTAACTTCAAGTAGGTCTGTTTTTCCTCAAAAGACCTTGTTTTGGGGAAAAAAAATAAAGAAATAAAATAAAACTGCAAAGTAAAACATTATTTAATCATCAGGGACGGAAATTCCCAATATTTTGTCTACAGAATAGTAACGTTTTGAAAAAATATATCCATACACTAGAGATGCACCAGCTTTTTCAGTTCTGACAGATTTTGGTTCTGCAACTTTAAGTATCTGTCGATGCCACTGGTACCAATGCAGAGACTTCAGTCAGAGCAATTATTTTCTTTAAACAAAAATAAAATAAAACACATCTGATTCAAATGTGTAATGCAGCTGTCATTTATAAATAAAAGGTCAAACAGTGAGGCTTTCTAGGCCAACTTTGACCAGAAATTGTCTTATTACATAGATTTATATGTGCAGTTTATATGGCACACCAGGATGAATATTGGGTGAACCAATATTTGGAAGCCAGTATTAAATTCAGCAAATTTTTGGACTATGTTGCTACCGACAAAGAAAAATACTATTGGGGTATTTGATATGAGGTTTCACTTGTTTTCCTGAACTATTTTTAGAGGAATTTATGGTGAATGTTTTACAATTTATTGGTTAAAAGTAATAAATTAACATTTACTTTGAAGTACCACCAGTCTCTTAAATGTTACTATATAATAACACATTTTTAACCTTTCTTCATCAAAGAAGTCGGCAAGAGATTCAGTTCTATGTTTGAAGAGAAACCATAGCTAAGTCAGCAGGTAACAGTCATCTGGATGCAATTGAGTCCACAAAACTATAATTTACAGTATCAGTTTCAGTCGTGCTGTTACCCCAGTTAAAGCAGTTAGTTGACTTTTCAAAGCTTTTGACCATGTTTTAGTTGTTTCTCTCACCATTTACTCATCCAAAGTTGTATTTGGGGTGATTGTGCATGTTTGAGTAATTTTTAATCACTTATTTTCAAGACGCCATTTTGCCAATCAAGATCCATGTATACCACTACTGACACTGCTCTGGTCTAATTTTATTATTATTTTGTTAATGTGTGATATGCGTAGGATTGGGGCAGCGTCACATAGTTGTTGATGAATAAAAAAAGGTATGAATAAAAAAATCTGAATCTTCGAGACTCTTTGTCAGCTCCCACTGGGCACCACAGTTTTCTTATGCCAAAGTCCGCAGAGATGTTTGTTTTTATTTATTCCGGTATTTTAGATGAATATTGTGATTTCAGTTTTGCACATTGTAACATAATGATCCACAGTGGTCAAAGAGCACCCACAAGCACAATTTTTCTTCTTCAGATTTTTCTAGTGAAACAGTATCTTTGTGGAGAGACACTGAGGGCCCGTCCAAACGACAACGTTTTTGGTGGAAATGGAGAAGTTTGTATTCGTTTTAGCCTTTCGTCCACACGGTGCCGGCGTATTGGGTGGGCGAAAACGGTGTTTTTTGAAACCAGGTTTTAGAGTGGAGAAATCTGAGAACGCCGGGGGTCGTGTTGTCGTGTGGACGAGCAAAACGCAGCTTTTGGAAAACGATGACGTCACGATGCCGTCATCATCTGCTTTGGCAGGACTCCCAGTCGACGTTCTGCTGATACTGACGTGTTTTGTAATCCAACGTAACTCGTAGAAGTAACTCCACTTCGTCGTCGGTCCAAACGAGAGAGTTGGTTTTTGTAAATATGTTCGTCATCATTATTATCTTCTGTTTGTTTGTTTGCGGAAGAGAAACGACTTTATGTGCATGCGCTCTTTGTAGAATTGCGTTTCCGGTGGCTCTGGCTGTTTCCTGTTTACAGCACCACATATTGGTGTGGCGTATGTATTACATTGTTTTCACTCAGCGCTCCGTTTTCGTCTGTACGTGAATATTAACTGATCCGACACGTGTGGACGCAAATTTTTTTCAACCTGCATTAAAAAAAATCCAGGAGCGTTGTCGTGTGGACGTAGCCTGAAAGGTTTGTAGTTCAAGCCCTGCTATTTTAATTTGCATATTGTTGTTGTCACTTTGAGCAAGACACTTAACACCATCTCGACTGTGCGTGATTCTTTGTGCAAACTGTGAAACCCGCAACAAACAACCACAATGATCTTACACCTTTGAATGACTTTGCTAACAGCTCTGCATTTGGCCTGTATTTACCAACCCAACCTCTCCCTTCTCACACTCCTTCTCCATCCTCCTCTCCTCCCTCTCCTCTCTCTCCGTCCGTGGTCCATCTGGGCTGTCTGCTGGAGCGGGGATGGTCCAGGCCTGTGGAGGGGTTAGCTCAATGGGGCGCTGGTTAGGACACAAAAGGAGGATTAACGCAGCTGTCAGTCGTACTAAGACCTGCGGTGTCTCTAAAGCAGTGTCCTCAAACCCGCGCGACCAACGCGAGCACAAAAGAACATCATTAGCGAGGGCATAAAAGATCCCCCGCGTTGGTCCATCTTAAGCAACAACGCAATCACTGCTCACAAATAGCCTGATTAGCCCAGATAATATGCACGGTTGTAATGTATGCTACTGTCATCTGCGCTCCAAACAGAAGGTGGGACATCTCCAGCGAGGTTTTAACATCATGCTGGAGACTTAATGAGTGGATTCAGTCGGCGATGCACATGGACTCATTTGGATTTTGGGGAATCTGACATGAGCTTAAAAATCTGGCAACTGTTAATTTCTTTAATGATACATGAAGCGGGGAAAATAGATGTGATTATGGAGATGATGAGGCTGATCCAAACCAAAAATGTAATGATGTTCTTGAGCTCATTTGTGACCTTTCTATCAAGTTTATGGAAATCTTCATGTTTCTAAACTACACAATAGCCGTTTTGGTTATCTCACGGGTCAGATATATGAATTGTTTGATCCTCTTGGCTAATAAGAATGTTGAAATATTTATAATTTTTAAGCTTTTTATCCCATGTGGAAAAAAAGCTCTTATTGTGAGAATATCTTGGAGAATACAAGAATAACAGTGTTTTTATTTAGACAATATAATATAATTTTTAACACAGAAATAAATGTAACTTCTTTAATTTCATGATATTCTTTAACAATGTGATTATGTGATTTTTTTCCTCCACATCAATGCTATCTTTCAGTACTAGTTTTAGTGCTACGTTTATATGATGACGGTCTGAACAGAAGACGCAAAAGTGGCCTCGCGTCTTCACTTTTTATTCCGCGTTTAGACGAGAGTTCATACGGTGACGCAAAAATGTGTGGAATTGGATTGGGTATGCATGCCAGGAGGCTAGGTGGTGCTGTGATACATTATCACTATGTCCGCAAGCATGCATAGAATCTTCCTTTTTCTCATCTGCGCCGCGAAAAGCAAAACAAATTGTGTGGTCCGACGAAGAAGTTCAACTATTGCTTCAGACCACGTTAGACTACAAAGCAACGAAGGCGCAACAAGGTGTGGACTGACAAAACTACACTGATATATGGACCGATGTGACGTAAACACGTACGCGACGTCAGCAGATTTGACCAGAGTTTTGCGTCTTGGGCAGTGTAGACGAAAATGCTACGGCAGAGCGTATTCAAGTTTTCCTCTTTGGAGGGCGGTTTCAGTTTTTTGCGTTTTTAAGCCCCCAAAACGCCATCACCGTCTAGACGAAAGGCACTTTCGATAAAAATATTTTGTTGTTTTTACCTGTAAGCGTTCTGGTGTAAACAGGACCTTAGTGCAGTAATTTTTGGTATCTTCCTATCGATACTGTTAACAGTCCGTTAAATACACAACAATGACTACCTCCAAACATCTGATTACAAAAATTTAGCAAATTATTTGTATTATTTATGTATTTTTTATTAATATTTTTATTGCATTTTAATATTTCCATCAGTAAATTTGATACACAAGTCTTTTTGCCATATATCTGTTTCTGTAGTGAGAGACGACTCCTCTTGGTGAGCTAGAAATTTGTGCATTTTAGATATAAAATGTACAAATAGCATATTCTCCAACTTTGAAACCTCCATTGTTTTTGGTTAATCGACATAGTAATACAATGACACAGTTGTAAGAATTGATAAAAGTCTTGTTTTAGTAATCCAAATATAATAATCAGTTTTGAAGCATTTTGTAAGTAAATCTTCAGTTTCCGGTTCAGTGTTGTGTCATATTAAAGGTGCACTGTGTAACTTTTCTGTTGGAGGGTCCATCACCTGCTTGTTTCAATGGAGCTATAACTTTTTATATGAATATTCCACAGTATGAAAATAAACTTGGTAAGCCATCCTAAGCATGTCCAAGTAATTTCCTCTGTGGATCTTATGTGATATTGTATTTTATTACTTATTTTTCTATTTTATTCTGATTTGAACATATACATGTATTATAATTTATTTTATTTTATTTTATGTTGCTATTCTGTATTATGTTATATGTTATATTTGATGAGTGAGCTAGTGTACCCAAACAATTTCCCTTGTGGATCAATAAAGTTTGTCTAAGTATAAGTCTAAGGGCCCGTCCACACGACAATGTTTTTTGGTGGAAACAGAGAAGAGTTTTTATTCGTTTTGGCCTTTCGTCCACACAGCGCCGGTGTTTTTGGTCGGCAAAAACAGTGTTTGTTGAAAACGGGTTTCAGAGTGGAGAAATCTAAGAACGCCAGGGTTGCGTTGTCGTGCAGACGAGCAAAACGCAGCTTTTGGAAAACATTAGCCGTGTCTCAATTCGCAGTGTGCACAGTTCGCAGTGTGGTTTTAAGGGTACTCAGGACTGTGCATACTTACACAGTACTGAGTGCACTCCCCGGACCGCATAGCCGTTGGCGAAATGGGACAAGTCCTGCAACTACCAGATGCAGCCGCTGACTCCGTTTTGTCCCGTAGAGGAAGTAGTGCGCGGTGCATGCTGGGATATATGAATGCGCGACGTGTGCATCTTCACACAGTTGGTCCACGCCCCGATTTACATGGAAACAACTACGGTTTTCAGACCGCATTTTAACTGCGCATGGGACAAAAACGAAATTGGACAGCAGTTGTCGCACCAGAAGTGACGTATGCGCCGTTAAAACCACACTCCGAACTGTGCACACTGCGAATTGAGACACGACTGATGACGTCGTGATGCTTGTTTTGCGGAAGAGAAAGGACTTTATGTGCATGCGCTCTTTGTAATATTGCGTTTCCAGTGGCTCTGGCTGTTTCCTGTTTACAGCGCCACATATCGGTGTGGCATATGTATTACATCGTTTTCACTCAGCGCTCAGTATTCGTCTGGACGTGAATATTTACTGATCCGACACATGTGTGGACGCAATTTTTTTTTCAACCCACATAAAAAAAAAAAAATCCAGGACCGTTGTCTAAGGATGAATAAAGTCTAAGTTTTAAACAATCTAAGCCTGCACGTGGTAAGAATGAATGTTTTTAAGGCATTGAGTTTAAAAAAAAAACACCTGTAACTGAATAAATGCGAGGCAGATACGTTTAATGCCCTACTGTGGAACATTCCAAGCTAAGAAATAACATAATGGAGACCAGAAAGTAGCGGACCCTCCACCTTACAAGTTACATCGTGCACCTTTAAGTATAGGCCTATAGATAGAACATATTTCTTTGTCTTTGCAGTTTGAACCATACCAAGTTTTCAGCAGCAAATACAGTATTTTGATATCTTGGATTTGTTGTATAAACTAATATTACAAACAACATTACACATTTGACCACAGAGATTTCCTTCTGAAAGTTGCCCACTGTTGCCTTGATATTGCACCAGAAAACACAATTTACTGCGAGCATCAGTGTTAATATTTTGGTGATACCTTTGGGAGTGTGATTTCTAAACACTACAGTCATATTTAGTACGTTTCAGAATGCGGAATAAATGCGCACGGCCGCATAAAGCCCATAATTCATTGCAGTTTTTCAGGGGATCAAACTTATCCTTCAGGAAATTAATTATTGATACAAACTCACAGCCAAGCGAGTATTATATATTAACACGTTTTAATTATACATTAAAAGGTGTGTTTTAATTGGACTTTCCAGGAGGATTCAAGTTTTTTTTTTTCCATAACGTTTATTAATTGCAAAAACAAAGAATTCTCTCGCCCTTTACTCTGACTTCATCAAGGACCCACACAAGCATAGTTTCCCTTGTCCCTCTTCTTGAGTCACAGATGTTTATGAGCTGAAATATTTGAACGATATTGTTATTGGTCGCGAACACAATCTCATAGGCTGTTGGTCACATCAGTGCTGTTTGAAGAAGTGGCTGGTAATAATTGTTTTTCACAGGGGGATACCACTCTGGTCCATCACACCCCGAGGCACATTCTGATAGTACCGTTCAATAAGATCAGGTTGTTTCATTATCATATGTGAAATGAATCAGCTCATTTAGTCATCTATGATTTTGAACAAAATTCTTCAGATTTCATTGGTCTACAACAGGGGTCTTCAACGTTTTTCAGGCCAGGGACCCCCAAACAGATGGCGAACTGGGCCAGGGACCCCCTACTATATATACGGCATAGAATTGTGTTTTATATTAAACTGAGCTTAGTGTCATGTATAAACATTGCTACTCTGTTATGGTACATCCAATACAAGGAAATAATACACAGGTTAATACTGTATTTTACACTATAAAATATAAAATTATATTATTTTAAAGTGAAATCAAAAGATTTTGCGACCCCCCTGCAGTACCTCCGCGACCCCCCTGTTGAAGACCTCTGCTCTACAAATTTCTGGACTTGATGTGAAAGTGGCTAAAACTCATTTATATTGATAAGATGAACTGAAAATCAAGTGATAACTGTGCTGGTTAGCTAATGTATTCAAGATATTTAATGAGATTGTTTTACATCAAAATCACATCTGTTTATACAATAGATTTAGGCATTTTTGCTTTTAAAAAAATTTCTATTTTGAAAATATTTAACTTGCACTTCTTTATCCGTCAAGAAATAAACAAGAAATATCTTAAGACATCAGGTGCACACAATTTCGAGGCATCTCTCTTATGTGAAATCTAAAAATATTTGTTAAAAGTCTAGACATATTAAAATGAATGTATTGGAATGTGCAGACAGGCTTTCAGATAGAACTGTTGCTTGTAGACACACTGTACATTCTGATAAAGGTCCCATGGCATGAAATTTTCACTTTCTGAGGTTTTTGAACGTTAATGTGAGCTCCCCTACCCTGTTTAGCCCCCCCCCCATGGTTAAAAGTTGCGAAATGTCTAAACTGAGCATTTGCGATCCTTTTCTGCGATTTTGAACAAGGCACCTTATTGACGTCAGATCGAAAAATGCAGCTCCACCCCCGTCTGTCTGTACTCAGCGTCTCTGTAAATCACGCCCAGAGAGTTTGGACTGCGAATGCGCTAGGCAATGCAAAATGCGTTTTTTTATTTGCCTGGAGGCACGTCCGAGTGTTTCTAGGCTCGGAAGTCCTTTATCTGAGCCTCTGGACCTTTGAACAGCAGTGGTTTAATTTTATTTTCTGTGAAAATGTGTTTATTTTTCAATGGAACGCTTCAAATCTCTCCCCCCGTGCAAAAACACGGAAATGGATCAGCTGAGAGCTGACAGCGGAGAGCGGAGAGTTTGGCCACGCCCCCACCCTCTACTATAGGCCAGCTCTTTTCTCCTCATTTGCATTCAAGCAACAACGCCCAGAATAAAGTATTTGAGAGAGATATTTATGACTCTTTCTCATCTTATCTCTGTTTCTCATGCACTGAGTCTTGATTTTGAAGAAGGATTCATTTACAATATTAGGGAACCATTAAGGAGCCATATAAACGCATCAAGAAGTACCATGTCATGGGATCTTTAAACTACCCTTTTTGCCTTATTTTGTATAAATTTCCTATTTTGACCCAATACTATATCTTGGAAACTATAGCCAATCAGCACTTCTGACTTACTTTTTCTTTATTAGTGACCTAAACCAAGAAAAAATTCACTACTTTTGTTCCAGAAGCATTTTGCTTGTAGACCAGTTTAATGCTTCGCTCATTGTTTTTCAGTTTTTCAGCCCCATGTGATAATTTTTTCTTGGACAGCAGTCATATTTGTTTCGATACAGGGAGACCATGCATGTCCCTGATCGGCTAATAAACCTGTCAGTCACACATCTGAAATCTGGTGACCAGACTCAAGTTCATGAAGCATTGGAGAAATGTGTATTCTGGATTCCAGGCAAAGTCAGCACTAGTCAGGCTTATAAAATTCAGCATATTGCCTTGTTCATAAGATCTTGCAGTGTTTTTTTTTTTTTTTTTTTTTTAAGTAATGAAATTGAATTAATATAACTTGAAATGACATCTTGAGAATTCCCAATCTTTTGTCATACATCACAATACAGTACTTTGAAAACGTACCAATCCAATAACCTCTGCCCTTAGACCTTATTGCTGATATTAAGTGATAGAGCAGAATTTCCCCACAGCAGTTTTTGCACTTGTCTGTGGTTAGACACAGTAGTAACTTCAGTGTGTAGTATTGAAGCCTTTTGATTGTGTAGCCTTGATTGTCCACAGCCTCTTTATTGCCCATAAAGTGATAAGACGGCGCATGTTCATTCGGTATTTTCCATATCAATAGTTTTATCACTGACCTGGGGATTTCATGTTACAAGCGAGCACTCTTTGAGGTCTCTGGATTAAAGGAAGGAAAGATATAAAAATGAGGCTCAAAGGCTGAATGAAAAAGCCTGGGAATGTCTTTTAAGTGTGAACCTGACCAGTGGCAGTCTGCGCAGAGGAAGTGCCTCATGTGATGGGAGGGGCATTGGTCTGGTAAAACAGTTTTAGCTTACCAGCGGATTTATTTCTATTTTTTAAAAATTCTTTCAGTTATCTGTATCAGAACAATGTTGTTTACATGTGCATTCCGTAACTTTTCTGATGAAGGGTCCGTCAAATAGTTTTGTTAGTTTTGTATTTGATCCTTTGCTGATATTGTAAGTTTGTATACTGACAAAGAAATGAGCAGTCTAGGTTTATTTTAACAGTGACAGATAGAACATCAAAAAGAAAATCCAGAAAATAACTTAAACTAAAACTGATTTTGCATTTCATTGAGTGAAATAAGTATTTGAGCGCTCTAGCCAAAAAAGTCTTAGTACTTAGTGGCAAAACCCTTATTTGTAGCACAGAGGTCAGATGTTTCTTTAGCTGATGACCAAGTTTGTACACATATCAGAAGGAATTTTGGTCCACACATTTTGGCAGATCATCTCTAAATCATTAAGGTTTTGTGGCTGTGGGTTGGTAACTCGGAGATTGAGCTCCCTCTATAGGTTTTCTCTAAGGTTAAGGTCCGAAGGCTGGGCCAGTCCATGACCTGAATGTGCTTCTTCTTGAGCCTTGGCTCTATGTTTTGGGTCATTGGCCACGTTTATGTGGCCAATGTTTTTTTTAACTCTGAATTAATTATTCCAAATTAAATAGTTGAGGTTTATATGGTAAACATGTTAAATCGGCTTTATTTAATTCTGCTCAACATCTGGGGGTCGGGAAGGGTTCTGATTGGACAGTTACACGAACGTATTTACGTCTACCTGAAGAAAACACACAATCAGCTTCTACCGGCCTTTTGTCATCTCGGTTTGGTTAGTGTTTTTATGTTTTCTGCCATCCACTCCTTTCATTATTTGTAGTTCTTTCAGCATTCTTATTCAAATAATTATTTCAGTTTGAGACCAACGTTGAAGGGCGACCCAACGAGCATGCGCCGAACAACTGGAATTACTTTTAAGCAGAATAAACATTTACATCATCACCGAATAAATTAATTCGACTTTAAAATCGGAATAAACCACCCACTTAACTAGGAATTAAGTTTAATTCTGAATAATCATTTTCAGTAGGAATTGAGTGTTTACATGGTCTTTTTAAAGCGGGATTCATTTTTATTCGGAATTAACTTAATTTTAATCATAATTAAAGCTCTCATGTAAACGTGGCAATTGTCATGTTGGAAGACCCATCCACAACCCATTTTCAGTTTCTTGGCGGAGGGAAGGAGGTTGTCACTCAGGATTTTATGATACATGACTCCGTATTCTCCTGAAGTTGTCCTTTGCCACAGACAGAAAACACCTCCAAAGCATAATGTTTCCACCTCCATTCTTGATGGTGGGGATGGTGTTCTTGGGGTCAAAGGCAGCAGGGGGACCTTGTGAGCACTGCAGGATTTTAATCCATTGGAGCGTAAAGTGTTACCAGTGGTTTTCTTGGTCCCAGCTGCCTTGAGATCATTGACTAACTCCTCCTATGTAGTTCTAGGCTGATTTCCTCACTGTTCTCATGATCGCTGAAACCCCATGAGGCGAGATCTTGTGTGGAGCCACAGACCAAGATCGAGTATGTTATTAAACCTTTCTATCTTCATGGAGACCAAACCAGACCAAGTTACAGGTTAGATTTGTGGCGAGGCGACCCTGCTCACAGTCAGAATGCTTTCTTTTTGATATTTTTGAGGCATCTGTAATTGAATAAATGTAAAGTAGAGCTGTTTAATGTCACACTGTGGAACATTCCTGGCAGAGCAATGACATATCCATAGAAACAAGCAGTTGACGAACCCCCAACAAAAAGGTTACATAGTGCACCTTTAAGATTACATCCACTTTAATATTAATTGTTGAAAATTGCAGTAGGGTTGTGACCTTACCATAGCAGAACCAAAACCAAAACACTCACACACCTTTACAAGGAAATCAATGAATTAAAATGAAGAAAAAAAACACATTGTACAGGAATAAGGGATATGATACTTGTGATCCTTGTTTTTATTGTAATTTTTAATTTGTGCAGCACTTTGGTGTTGACTGTATTTTAAATGCACTTGATAAAGAAACCCTGCTGTATTTAAGCATGCCCTCCAACATGGATTCATTCCCATCTCCCCAGGAACCTACACCTGGGTCCTGTTTGTGGACTTCAGCTCTGCGTTCAACACCATCCTCCCTGAGCTTTGCCCAACTTCACCTGCAGGGGGAGCACTGACTTCCTGATGGACTCAAACTTTAGTGACCTGGTTTGAATTATACTTTATTGTCTTCAGAGTCCTTCTCTCCAGTCTGGAAAAAAAAAAAAAACCTAAATATATGGAACCTGTCATTCTCAATTTTATTCACTGAGTAATCCACATTTTGAGGATGCTGAAGTGAGTAGGTTGTGACATTCAAGGACTACAGTTTAAAATAGAACCAGAGGACAGGTCAGAATTCTATTAAAGAATTGCCTGTTGTCTCAGAGTAGGTGACTTCTCTGGTTAAAATCTTGGAAATTACTGAATTACATGAAACAAAATGCCACAAAGTATGAACTCTGCTTTGTCAGCATAAATAAACAAAAGTGAAATTATGATTATCTTCAGATATTGTTAAAAAATCAATAGAAGTGGTAACATTATCCAACAACTAATGGACCAGGGAGTCAGCATGTGTGGCCTCTGGAAGAATGTTTTGGAAACTCAGATTATCAGTGCAGGGGTTCCACAGGGGTGTGTATTTTCCCCTCTGCTCTTCTCCCTGTACCCTAACTGTTGCATCTCCAATCACGACTCTGTAAAACTGATTAAGTTTGCAGCGGCATGGTGGTTGAGTGGCTAGCACTCACACCTCACAGCAACCGTAGTAGTAAAGTAGTTTTCTTGGTTTAGGTCACTAATGTAGAAAAAGTAAGTCAGAAGTGCTGATTGGCTATAGTTTCCAAGATATAGTATTGGGTCAAAATAGGAAATTTATGCAAAATAAGGCAGAAGGTACAGTGTGTCTACAAGCAACCAGTTCTATCTGAAAGCCTGTCTGCACATTCCAGTACATTCATTTTAATATGTCTAGAGTTTTAACATCAAATATTTTTTGATTTCACATAAGAGAGATGCCTTGAAATTGTGTGCACCTGACGTCTTTAGATATTTCTTATTTATTTCTTGATGGATAAAGAAGTGCAAGTAAATATTTTCAAAATATAAATATTATTTTTAAGCAAAAATGCTTAAATCTATTATATAAACAGATGCGATTTTGATGTAAAACAATATCATTAAATATCTTGAATACATTAGCTAACCAGCACAGTTATCAATTGACTTTCAGTTCATCTTATCAATATAAATGAGATTTCGTCACTTTTATCTCAAAAGCAGATCGAGTCCAAAATTTGTAGACCAGTGAAATAAGTACATATTTACATTAATGCTTCACATGTCCATGAGATTGAGAGTTCTCTTTTATCAGAAGCTGGACAAACAGAAATGAATTAAGAAAAAGTACAAGGGCCAGTATCAGGGCCCCTAATGAACAGGTTAAGGTTACCTCCTCTAATGGACTGCGACGGAGGTAAGTCAGCGTTCGAATGGCACCATAGTTTCCCAGCTCTGGTTAGGGCTTATAGCTGTGAGGTGTGGTGGTTCTCTCTCTGGCCCTTCGTGACTGCACTTTATGGAGCAGATGGCCGGGAGAGGCAGGGCACTGAGGATCCTGGCACTGCCTCATTACTATACCTCCTCTGGGACTCCACGCTTCCAAACTTGGCGCAAATTAGCCAGCCACTTGGGCGAGACTGAGGCCAAGAGTTCAAACGCCTACATATTTTGGATACAATTAAATTAACAATGAGTCAAAACAGGCTGTAGTCACACACTTCACTAGACTGGTGTTCCCGGGCCCTGAAGAGTTTAGTGGAGGAGAAGGAGAATAAAAGACCACGGCTCGGATGAATATGGGGATAAAACACTGACATTAAATGCACACTCAAAATGCAATACCATCACGTTTGACAGATGTCTCCTTGTGATAGAATGACTACGATGTTTCCTTTAAGTGAGGGGCCTGAACGTAAAGGAGCTTTGTGTACCTTTTTATTGGTGAAGGTTCCACTTGTCTCCGTGGAGATGTTATTGCTTTGTCTGGAATTTTCTGCAGCATGCTATTAAACATCTCCAAAGAGACAAGCAGATGACGACACCAGACCAAGTCAAATCTTTGGAGAGGATAGCCAGATCACCATAGAGATGCATTTTTGAGCAAATAAAACAACTGTGATTGAATACATGCGGTATAGAACGTGGTAATATCATAACGTGGGCCATGCAGGGAAAGCAATAACATCTCCATGGAGACCAGGTGGTTTAATTGCTGCTTTTGCGTTAGACAGAAAACACACTATTATGTTTACATGACTCTTGTTTGTTATTGATGAAAATAACGTAATATTGGCTCTTAAACATCTTTATCTGTGGCAATCTTGATATTATACTGTACATTTTTGTCCAAGTAAATAATATTTTTTGCACACATATGGAAATAGTAGAGAAATCTCAAAATAGTATTGTTATCTGCTAACATTTTTAGAGCATAACCCACAAACTTTGGTGATCTGGTTTGAATTGTACTTCATTGTCTTGTCCTGTTTGTTGAAAAGGGTCCTAAATATATCGAGCCTGTCATTCTCAATTTTATTCTAGAGAAACCAAACAGACTATAATTTAAAATGGAGTTGGAGGACAGGTCAGAAATCTGTGGAGGAATTGTGTGTTTAACTGTCAGATTGCAGAATAGTTGATTTTGCCGGGCCCATCCACAAGAAACAAAAGTATGACATCTTCTCTGAAAGTAAAATTTTTAAATAATATCTTAAGTGGTGACATCATCCAACACCAAAGATATACTACTACTACTACTACTACTACTACTACTACTACTACTACTACTACTACTACTGCTGCTGCTGCTGCTGCTGCTGCTACTACTACTACTACTACTACTACTACTACTACTACTACTACTACTACTACTACTACTACTACTACTACTACTACTACTACTACTACTACTACTACTAATAATAATAATAATAATAATAATAATAATAATAATAATTCTCATCCATGCATTCATCACCAGTATAAAATATTGATTACAAAATGAGGACATCTTAAAGGTGCATTGTGTAACTTTTCTGGCGATGGGTCCGTCAAACGCTTTTCTTCATGGAGATGTTATTGCTTTGTCTGGAATGTTTCACAGTATGGCATTAAACCTTTCTACCTTCCATGTAGAGACCAAACCAGATAATACTCCCTATAGCTGTGATTGGACATTTTATTAGCTATGGTATTTTATATTTTATTACTTATTTTTCTATTTTATTCTGATTTGTACATATACATTAATGAATGTACATATACATATACATTTATTATCATACTTTATTTTATTATTATTATATTTTTGTTACCCTCTGTTATATATTATATATTATATATTATATTTGATGATTGAGTTACTGTACCTAAACAATTTCCCTTGTGGATCAATAAAGTTTGTCTATGGTCGTTTTCACACCTGCCTTGTTTGGTTCGTTTAAAATGAACCAGAGTTCGTTTGCTCCTTTGATTCGGACCTTTTGGGCTGGTGTGAATAAAAACCAAAAATCTCGATCCGGAGCAAACAAGCGAACCGAGACCACCTAAAAACCTCGGTCTCGGCACGGTTCCATTCAAATCCTGTTGCGGTTCGTTTGAGGTGAGAATGCAGACCGGATTCGATCCGACACAAGTTGGCTTTTTGTACTTAACGAGCTCCCGTCGTATGTCGAGCATTATGGGAAACCGAGGCTGACGAAACTAAACTAAGCAAAATGAGGCTTACTTATGTTTTGCGTGAAGAGCAAGAGTCAGAACTTGATGCGCGATCGTGAGCGCTGTTCTCCGTAGCCGTCTTGCCCTGTGTCTTCGTCGTTTGGAAATTGATTGTACAATAATGTAAACCTCACAATGCTGCTCAAACATTTGTGCGAACTGTAAAAACTGTGCAAACCATATCGCTAAGACTACATTGAAAACAGCACGTAACACCATGACTCTCCTCCTTCACGTGTTTGGACACGGCGTTTTGGCACGGCTCATTTCTGTCCAATGGCTGAGCGACCTCAGCACGCGTGGTTTTGTTTATAGACGTTGGTCCACTTACAAAAAAAGTGCAGTGTGAAAGCGAACCACACCAAAATAAATTTTAAAAATTAAAAAATTTGGTTCGGACCAAAGCAAGTGAACTATCGGACTTTCCTGGTGTGAAAAGTCTAAAAAAAAGTCTAAACCAGACCAAGTTAATGTCAGATCTGTGGAGAGGTAACCCCACTCACAGTCAGAATGCCTGTTTTTCTAAATATTTTTGAGCTACCTGTAATTGAATAAATGTAATTTAGAGCTGTTTAATGTCACACTGTGGAACATTCCAGGCAGAGCAATGACATCTCCATAGAAACAAGCAGGTGACAGATGCTGAACCAAAAACACAGAGCACCTTTAAGCGTAATAGGCATTGAAAATGAAAGTTCAGTTAAGGCATCTGTGCATCTGTGCTGTTTTGTTCACACATAGAAATATAAAAAGGAATTTCTAAACCGCCCTATTCTAAACGCCTCCGATGACATGCTGAAAATGAAATCCAGCGTTCGCTATTTACTCTGCGCTTTTATCAAAAATAATTAAAAGCCGTGACAAGATCAATAAATCACTTCAGCCTGCTCCAGATCTCTTTTCTCTGGTTAGCCCGAGGTCTGCCAAGAAGAAGCAGATGAAAAAACTGGCTCACAACACTTTCTTGTTCGCGTTGTGACTGGAAAAACCCACAGCGAAAAGTTAGTGAGCAATAGCGCCCGACGTTAAAAAAAAAAATCTCATGTGATGTTTGTAAAATAGAACAAAAGAGCAAAGGGCTGAACTAAACCTGTCAAATTGGCTGCATGTGCTGGCCTCTGGAGGGGACTCTGGGGAGCTTTGGATGGACGCGAAGACAGGAAGAATCAATGAGAGCTGGTTAGGATCACACTCCACTGGTTTAACTGGTAATATTCCCCATACACTGTCCACCGGCACGTCCAGGAAACCAGCGATGATACTGGGAGAATGGCTCACTGTGTGTGCTGAGAGAATCTGGCCTTTGATACCAGTCTCTTACTATTTTTGCTACTTTTATTTATGTATTTATTTATTATTAGCATTTATATTTTCGCTCTTTGTCATTATAATATATTGTGATCCAAATAATTCCCCTTGTGGATCAATAAAGTGTGTCTATGTGTCTAAGAGTCCACTGCAAAATTACCAGTTTTTTCAGATTTTACTACTTATAAGTATGTGTTTGGGCAAAAGGAACATTTTTGTTTGAGTCGATAAACTACTGACAACATTTTCTCCAAATTCCAAATAAAAATATTATCGTTTAGAGCATTTATTTGTAGAAAATGACCAAAAATAATGGTCAAAATAACAAAGATACATGTTTTCAGACCTCAAACAAACGCAAAGAAACAAGATCAAATTCATTTTAAAACAACATAATACTAATGTTTACACTTAAGAAGAGTTCAGAAATCAATATTTGGTGCAATAACGCTTATTTTTAATCACAGCTTTCATGCGTCTTGGCATGCTCTCCACAAGTCTTTTTTTTACTTGCACATATGCATTTATACACTAGTAATTATTATTATTTGACACCAGTTTCTTGATTTTTTTTTTATTATTATTTTGAATTTATTATGACCATTTCTATAGTTTTGCATTTTGTTATTATAATATATTGTAACATGTGAGGTACTGGGTCCAAATAATTTCCCTTGTGGATCAATAATGTGTATCTATGTTTGTGTTTACATGGCTCTATTTGGATGAGGAGGATGGAGCAAATGTGCACTGCATTTTTTTTATTACATAATTAAAATATACAGTCAAACACTATTTCATCTTTGCACATTTTTCTCTCTTTATGACCTCTTGTATATAGCTGACATATATTTCTTATTTTTACTTGTGTGTGTACATTTATATTCTAGTAATTATTATTTGACAACAGTTTCTTGCTATTTTATTACTTATTTTAAATGTATTATGACCAGGGGGAGGGGTGGGAGGGGATAATAGGTGCACATGGGGTTTAAAAAACAAAAAACAAAAAAACAAAAAAACCTTAAAACAAATTAGAGTTACTTTTGGTTTTATTTTTATTTGTTGCATTCCATGTGTGTCTTTTGTGTTTCTGATGTGAGTGTATGTTACAACGAGAATGTACAGTGTGAGGAAATCATGGAAATAAAAGTCTGGTGAAGGAGAAAAAAAAGAATTTATTTCTATTTCTATTTTTGCATTTTGTTATTATAATATATTGCAAAACGTGAGGTACTGTGTCCAAATTATTTCCCTTGTGGATCAATAAAGTTTGTCTATAATTCGATGTGGGTGATGCTAAAGAAGCAAAATAAATTTGAAAAATTTGAAAAGAAAAATTTGAAAAATATTTAGCAATTAATAAAATTTATGACATAATTAAAATATACAATTTTAAAAGACAATTGGAATATTTTAATAAACTGTTTAGTATTTGGTTGTTCCAGTTTGTACCTGCTATGGATTATTATTATTATTATTATTAGTAGTAGTAGTAGTAGTAGTAGTAGTAGTAGTAGGAGTAGTAGTAGTAGTAGTAGTAGAAGTAGTAGTTGTTGTTGTTGTTGTATTCTTCTTCTTCATCTTCTTCTTCTTCTTCTTCTTATTCTTCTTCTTCTTATTATTCTTATTCTTATTCTTATTATTCTTCTTATTATTATTATTATTATTATTATTATTTATGTATTTATGTATTTATGTATTTATGTATTTATTTATTTATTTATTTATTTATTTATTTTTGTATGTGCCATTATGATTTTTTTCTTTACACCTCTTTGTCATATTTGTTGAATTTTACTGTATTCAAATTCATAATTTTGCATTGCCTCGGATCCAGAATTCACACTTTTTCAACACTTTATGAAGATGTGAGTCTGGTCATTGATGAATTTCCCTGTTTTCAGATTAATGTGATTGACAGGTGGATTAGCCAATCAGAGACATGCATTGTCCATTGGAAAAACTAAGGGGAAAAAATATAACGAGAGGCTGAGAAACATTTCTGCTGAATCAATAAGCGAAGCATTAAAGCTGAGGTGATATAACTTTGATTTTATTTGTAGATGTACGTAACCAATGAGCTCCTTCGTTTCACATGCGTCACTGAAATAAACACATCTGATTTCACGATCATGTTTAGATCTGGCTCGAGACGTCATGGAGGGCGTTGGGTCCAGACTGATATCATCTGTATAAAAAACAGAGAGTTATCATTTTGGATTTTCCAGGCAACATTTGACATGCAGTAAGGCATTTGCAAAACATTTAAAACTGAATACCAAAGTCCGGCGTAAAAAGCAAAAGCGCAAAGATGATACACAATCCAGCCCGTACATTTTTCTGCCACGTAAACATTACAGATATTATCTCGCAACAAAACTGACAATTTTAACTATTTTTATGTCATTTATTTCCAAGTTGCTTTTCATTGCATTTACTGTAATTTTATTGTCAATGGGGGTTATAGGTGTTTGTTTGTTTGTTTGTTTGTTTGTTTGTTTAGTCGTTTGTTTGTTTGTTTGTTTGGTTGGTTGGCTGGCTGGTTGGTTGGCTGGTTGGTTGGTTGGTTGTTTGGTTGGTTGTTTGGTTGTTTGGTTGGTTGGCTGGTTGTTTGTTTGTTTGGTTGTTTGGTTGTATTTTTGGTTGGTTGGTTGATTGGTTGGTTGGTTGCTTGGTTGCTCGTTTAGCTGTTTGCCTGGTAGCATGTTTAGTTGTTTGGTTGGTTGGTTAGTTGGATGGGTCGTTGTTTGGTTGGTTGGTTGGTTGGTTGGTTGGTTGTTTAGCTGTTTGCTTGGTTGTTTGTTTAGTTGTTTGGTTGGTTGGTTGGTTGGTTGTTTGGTTGGTTGGTTGTTTAGCTGTTTGCTTGGTTGTTTGTTTAGTTGTTTGGTTGGTTGGTTGGTTGGTTGTTTTGGTTGGTTGGTTGGTTGGTTGGTTGGTTGTTTAGCTGTTTGCTTGGTTGTTTGTTTAGTTGTTTGGTTGGTTGTTTGGTTGGTTGTTTGGTTGTTTGTTTTTTTAGTTGTTTGTTTGTTTGTTTGTTTGTTTGTTTGGTTGGTTGGTTGTTTAGTTGTTTGTTTGGTTGTTTGGTTGGTTGGTTGGTTGGTTGTTTAGTTGTTTGGTTGGTTGGTTGGTTGGTTGTTTGTTTGTTTGGTTGTTTGGCTGTTTGGTTGGTTGTTTGGTTGGTTGTTTGGTTGGTTGGCTGGTTGGTTGTTTGGTTGGTTGTTTGGTTGGTTGTTTGGTTGGTTGTTTGGTTGGTTGGTTGGTTGGTTGTTTGGTTGGTTGGCTGGTTGGTTGGTTGGTTGTTTGGTTGGTTGTTTGGTTGGTTGGCTGGTTGGTTGTTTGGTTGGTTGTTTGGTTGTTTGGTTGGTTGTTTGGTTGGTTGTTTGGTTGTTTGGTTGGTTGTTTGGTTGGTTGTTTGGTTGTTTTTTTCTTTTTAAAACTTTTTATTGATTCCAACAAAGGCTCAGACTACCACCTCAGTTCAGCTTAAGTTACTCAAGATACAGCACAACAAATTTAAGAAATGAAGCGCAGAAGAAAACTAGAAAGAAGAACTCAGCGTAAATAAGGAGGGATTGTGTGTTAAACATGTGTGAATGCAGCACAACACAACTCCAGGTGTGTTTGTGATGAGGAAACAACATTATAACATAGTTTTGTTTTTTCTTAAATAATGGAATGTAGACCTTTAACCTGACCAAATATTTCACCTTCACATTTTCACAATCACAAAATGGAACAGAAACTTCTACAGATATCAAATGTTGACAACAAACAGCAGTAACCTTTGCCCCTGGGCTGTACAGATGTGTCCTCTGCACACACACACACACACACACACACACACACACGCGCGCACGCACACACACACACACACACACACACACACACGCACGCGCACCCACGTACACACACACACACACAGGCGTTCTGTTTACTGTTTAGTTCTGTGTGTTGATGTGATGAGACACCGAGGCTGATAACGGCGTCCTGGAGCAGTTTGATCTCCTGTGGCTGAGAGGAGGAGAGAGGGAGGGAGGGAGGGAGGGGGTGATGAGGGAGAGAGAGAGGAAGAAAGGGAGAGAGAGGGACAGAAGAAGCAAGAGCGAGAGAGAGGAAGAAAGGCAGAGAAGAAGAGAGAGGCAGGGGGGAGAGAGACAGAGAGAGCAAAAAGGAGAGAGGGACAGGAAGAGATGGACAGAGGGCCCAGGAGAGAGAGAGAGAGCGAGAGAGGGAGAGAGAGAGGAAGAAAGGCAGAGAAAAAGAGAGGGGCAGAGAGAGAGAGGGCTCGGGAAAGAAGGAGAGAGAGAGAGAGAGAGAGAGAGAGAGAGAGACAGACAGAGAGAGTGAAAAGGAGAGAGGGACAGGAAGGGAGGGACAGAGGGCCAAGGAGAAAGAGAGAGAGAAGAGGAAGAAAGGGAGAAAAGAGAGAGAGAGGGGGAGAGAAGAGAGAGAGAGAGAGAGAGAGAGGGGGGGGAAGGGGAGGGAGAGAGAGAGAGGGACAGAAGAAGTGAGAGTGAGAGAGAGGAAGAAAGGCAGAGAAGAAGGGGGGCTCAGGAAAGAAGGAGAGAGAGAGAGAGAGAGAGAGAGAGAGCGAAAAGGAGAGAGGGACAGAGGGCCCAGGAGAGAGAGAGAGAGAGAGAGAGAGAGAGAGAGAGAGAGAGAGAGAGAGAAGAAGAGAAAGAGGGAGGGAGGGGCAAAAGGTGGAGAGGAAGAGAGAGGGAGGGCGTGGGAGAGGAGAGAGAGAGAGAAAAGGAAAGAGGGAGAGGGGGCCCAGGAGAGAGGGACAGAGAGAGAGAGAGAGGGAGGGAGAGAGGAAGGGATGGAGGGAGAGCCAGGGCCCTAGGGTGGTGCTGGGGTGGAGGTGGGGTGGAGGTGGGGTGGTGGTGGTGGTGGTGAGGTGGTGCTGGGGTGGTGCTGGGGTGGTGCTGGCGTGGAGGTGGGGTGGTGGTGGTGGGGTGGTGCTGGAGTGGTGCTGGGGTGGTGCTGGGGTGGTGCTGGGGTGGTGCTGGAGTGGTGCTGGGGTGGAGGTGGGGTGGTGGTGGGGTGGTGCTGAGGTGGTGCTGAGGTGGTGCTGCCGTGGGGCTCGGGTGGAGGTGGTGGGGTGGTTCTGGGATGGTCCTGGGATGGTCCTGGGATGGTGCTGGGGTGGTGCTGGAGACATTTGGACCTGCGAACTTTCACAGAGACAAAAAACAGGTTCTCATTAGACACAATGAAAAACATGTGAATGGATTTTCGTCTCACAAGCACTGAGATTGTGATTTGATTTGCGATTTCTGTTTTAATAATAACATTTTACACACATCCAGAAAAAAGACTGACAAGCTAACACAAGAATCACATTTCAAAAGATGTTTAAAGACTACAGGGTTAGAAGTTTTATGCAGAATAAGACACAATATTTTGTTTGTTTTGTTACTGTTGGGGTTGTTTGGTTGTGTGTTGTCGGGCAGCTGTGGGGGGCTGGCTGGGTGGGTGGTAGGAAATGTGGGCTGTTTTTAATCACTGTAAAGCACTTTGTGTTTGTATGAAAAGTGCTCTATAAATAAAGTTTGATTGATTGATTGACTGTGAAGGAAATTTGCCTTCGTGATTTGCTAATTGCGTCATTCATCTTAGTTCCTTCCTATGACGTTACTTCTGTATTATTATTATCAACACCATGATTTAAATGTGCATTGTGTAACTTTTATGGTGGAGGGTGCTTCTCAAATGCTTTTCTCCACAGAGACCAAACCTGACCAAGTTACGTGTCAGATCTGCGGAGAGGCGACCCCGCACAGAGTCAGAATGTCTGTTTTTCTAGGTATTTTTGTGCACTAAAACCACCTGTAATCGATGTAAAAATGTTTAATGTCATACTGTCGAACATTCCAGACAGAGCAATGACATATCCACAGAAACAAGGATGTAACAGACCCCCTGACCAAAAAGTTACGTAGTGCAGCTTTAAAGTTAAGCGTTAAAATAGGTTAAGGTTACGCTCAGGCTCCGGGGAATGAATGCAAGTCAGTGTAAAGAAGAATCCAATCCAAGAATCCATTTAAACCTAGTGAGAGTGTGTGAGTGTGCGAGTGTGTGTGCTGGAGTGTGAGTGTGTGTGCTTGATTACTGACTGGACAGGGGCTCCGCGACCTCTTAGCAGGTCAGCCGCGACCCTCGACCCCAGCACAGCGGGCACTGACGCGACACTCAATGGCTTCTCCAATAACACAGTGGGATGAAAGGCAGCGGGGGGATGGGGGGGTGCAGTCGGGGGAGGGGTCCGGCGGGGGGAGGAGGAGGTGGGGTCAATCTGGGGGACGGGTGGTGGACGGGTGGTGGCCGAGGGCGCGTGGCTGCCGGACATACAGTGCCCAGAGAAAGAGGGCTTTGTCCCCAGTACCCTAACCTGATCGATTACACCAGGAGGGAGGACGGGAGGAGGGACTCAGGGCTTTCCCACAGCGTAACTCAAGAACAAGGCTCAGAAGTTTGGCTCAAAACAAGACAAATCTGAGGGGGAAATCTCACAAACTGACAACATCTTTTATTGTGTTTGAAGGAAATTATTTTGTTTGATGTAAGGAAAAAAAGGATAGATGGGAGCAGGTCTGGACTGGGACAAAAAAATGGCCCTGGCATTTTTGGCTTAGACCAGCCCCTCATAATTAGTCCTGGTTCAGACCTCATTTAGTCCTGATTTAGACCTGATTAGTCCTGGTTTAGTCCTGGTTCAATCCTGTTTTAGTCTTGATTTAGACCTGATTAGTCCTGGTTTATTCCTGGTTCAATCCTGATTTAGTCCTGGTTTAGTCCTGGTTCAGACCTGGTTTAGTCCTGGTTCAATCCTGATTTAGTCCTGGTTTATTCCTGGTTCAATCCTGATTTAGTCCTGGTTTAGTCCTGGTTCAGTCCTGATTTAGTCCTGGTTTAGTCCTGGTTCAGACCTGATGTAGTCCTGGTTCAGACCTGATGTAGTCCTGGTTTATTCCTGGTTCAATCCTGATTTAGTCCTGGTTTAGTCCTGGTTCAGACCTGGTTTAGTCCTGGTTCAATCCTGATTTAGTCCTAATTTAGTCCTGGTTTAGTCCTGGTTCAGACCTGATGTAGTCCTGATTTAGTCCTGGTTTAGTCCTGGTTCAGACCTGGTTTAGTCCTGGTTCAGACCTGATGTAGTCCTGGTTTAGTCCTGGTTCAGTCCTGGTTCAGTCCTAAATTGTGGGCCGGTCTCTAAGTAAAAAAAATATATATATATTCTTCATTTTTGATGCACACTGCACATACTGGAGATCTGTAAATAGGGATTTATTTATTCTTTTGCACTGCTTTTAGATTTTACATTTTGTCTTATAAGTTTTTGTTTTGTCTTTATATTGTCTTTTTGCACTGCTTGGCCAGAGAGAAACGAAATTTCGATTCACTGTACGTCGAACACATATGGCAGAATTGACAATAAAGTGACTTTGACTTTGAACTTGAACTTTGATTTCTCAAACAATTCCTTCCTGATTTGAGGATTATTTTTTTTGGGAGGATCCGGTGAGAACATTTTCTCATTCAAAAGACAAAATTAGGCCCAAGCCCCTATAGGGTGTAGGGCCACTTGCTTTTGCACGGGTGAAGTTGCATTGTTGTCTTACAAAGTTATGAATTATATGTCACTATCTCACTGTAAATGTTACTGTTACTTGTGCAATAACCTGTGCAATAACCCACGTGCAATACTTATACTATATTATGTGCAATATGAAATTCATTTGAGCAGAATTACCACCTGTGAAATACTCTACTTACACCTTATTTAATCCTACCTGTACCTTTGTATTTTATTATATTTTATTACATATTTTTTATTGAATTGTTCACTTTTTTCCCTTGTATTTTTATTGCATGCTATTAGTACTTCTCGACTATCTTATCGAGTCTATGGGTTCTTCTGATCTTAAAGATCCCATGACATGGTACTTCTTGATGCTTTTATATGGCACCTTAATGGTTCCCTAATACTGTAAATGAATCCTGCTCCAAAATCAACACTCAGTGCATGAGAAAGACACATGTACACAGTCAGAGTCAGAAAATCTCTCTCTGAACAACTCATTCTGGGCCTTGTTGCTTGAATGCAAATTAGAAGGACAGAAATAGGTTAGAGGAGCGGGTGGGGGTGGCAAATGCGCCACTGGTTCCTTGTTTTAGCGGTGCCTGTGCGCTGGCACCACTTCCGCGTTTTAAGCACGGAGGAAGAAAGGAGAGGCATTTCAATGAAAAAAAACACATTTTCACAGAAAATAAAATTAAACCACTGCTGTTTCAGAGGTCCAGAGGCTCAGATAAAGGACGTCCAAGCCTAGAAACACTCGCACGTGCCTCCAGGCAAATAAAAAACGCATTTCGCATTGCGTAGCTCATTCGCGGTCCAAACTCTCTGGGCGTGATTTACAGAGACGGTGGGTAGACATCCAGACGGGGGATGGAGCTGCATTTTTCGATGTGACGTCACATAGTTGCCTTGTTCAGAATCGCCCATTTGAGCTGTGTTTTTTTCTAACGCAGAAAAGGATCGCAAATGCTCAGTTTAGACATTTCGCAACTTTTAGCCATGGGGGGGCCCTAAACAGGGTAGGGGAGCTCACATTAACGTTCAAAAACCTCAGAAAGTGAAAATTTCATGCCATGGGACCTTTAAGCATTTTATTGCATTGTTGACCTTGTGTTGATCCTGCATATGACAAATAAACAATCTTGAAATTTGAAACTTGAAACTTGAAGTTGAGGCAGAGCGGTCGCCCCCTGCATGAACAGCAGTATCCTAGTAACTAACATTGACTCAATGGACTTTGCTCATTTTTGTTGCCCAAAACCCTGAATAAAGTGTTCAATAGCTCAATAAAATATGTGTTGCATAACTGGACAGCGCCACCTATAAAAGTCAAAACACATTGTGCCTATGGGAGCCGTCCCGATGTAAAGTTTGTCGTAGTGCTAACATAGATAAACACGGGCGCTTGTGGATTTAATATTTAGATTTGAATTGCTTTGAATTTGAATTTTTGAATTTGAATTGCTTAATTGTTGTGATCACAAACTGGTTTTATGTTACTTGGACATTTTAAGTTGATAAATAACTTCCCAATGATGTCTGAAAAATCACATTTAAAATGCACTTTTCTGGTGGAGGGTACATCACCTGCTTGCGTCCATTCCTTTCCCTGGAATGTTTCACAGTATGGCATTCAAATCTATCTCCATGGAAACAGGCACAGGTCAGATCTGTGAGAGGTGAGCTCAATCACAGCAAGAAGCAATAGTCTGGAACATTACAACCAAATTACATACACCTTTTTAACTTTAGGTTTTAACCATGTTATAGTCGTTTCCCCTTCTCATTAACTTCTCATTAACTCTCAACTCTCAATATCCACGTCTGCTCGCGTTTTTGACTTGTTTCTTTTATTAAGTAATTTTAGATTGTAATTTAAAATGTGCAGATGATATGAAGTATAATGATGCCGAGGTGTCATGGATTAGAACTGTATATCAGGATCAATATTCCATCTTTAAATCCTAATAACTTATAATAAAGCAGATATCATACGTGTATAAAGAAGGGAGTTAGCCAGAGTGCAAGTGTGTAGATCAGCACATTTCACCGTGGTGAAGGCCTGTCCCCGCGGGGGGAAGTTTGTAGGTAAACAGTGTCTCCGCCATCCCCCTGCAGGCACCTGGGTCAGCCAAGTGTCTCTCCAAACATTACTCTTCTTCTGACAGGGAGACAGGAGGGAGGGAGGGAGGAGAGGAGAGAGGGAGGGAGGGAGGGAGAGGGAGAGAGGGAGGGAGGAGGGAGGAGAGGGAGAGGAGAGAGGGAGGGAGAGAGAGAGAGAGAGAGGGAGGAGAGAGAGGGAGAGAGGGAGGGAGGGAGGGAGGGAGAGAGAGGAGAGGAGAGGGAGAGAGGGAGAGAGAGGAGGAGAGGAGAGAGGGAGACAGGAGAGAGGGAGAGAGGGAGAGAGGGAGGGAGAGAGGGAGGAGAGGAGAGAGGGAGGGAGGGAGGGAGGGAGGGAGGGAGAGGAGGAGAGGAGAGAGGGAGACAGGAGAGAGGGAGGGAGAGAGGGAGGGAGGGAGAGGAGGAGAGAGGGGAAAGAGGGGAGAGAGGGAGGGAGGAGAGAGGGAGACAGGAGAGAGGGAGACAGGAGAGAGGGGAAAGAGAGGAGAGAGAGAGGGAGGAGGGGAGGAGAGCGAGGAGAGAGGGGATGAGAGAGGAGAGGAGAGAAGGGAGAGAGAGGGAGACATGAGAGAGGGGAGGAGAGAGAGGAAAGAGGGAGGGAGGGAGGGAGGGAGAGAGGAGAAAGAGGGAGGGAGAGAGAGAGAAGAGAGAGGGTGGAACAGAGGGAGAGAGGGAGGGAGGGAGGGAGGGAGGGAGGGAGGGAGAGGAAGGGAGAGACGGAGAGGAGAGAAGGAGAGGAGAGAGGGGGAGAGAGAGAGAGAGAGAGAGGGAGGGAGACAGGAGAGAGGGGAGGAGAGAGGGGAGAGAGGGAGGGAGGGAGAGGAGAGAGAGAGGGAGGGAGAGAGAGAGAGAGAGAGGGTGGAACAGAGGAGAGAGGAGAGCGGGAGGGAGGGAGGGAGAGGAAGGGAGAGATGGAGAGGAGAGAAGGAGAGGAGAGGAGAGCGGGGGAAAGAGAGGAGAGAGAGGGAGGGAGACAGGAGAGATGGAGAGTAGAGAGGGAGGGAGACAGGAGAGATGGAGAGTAGAGAGGGAGGGAGGGAGAAGAGAGAGAGGGAGGGAGGGAGAGATAGAGAGAGGGAGGGAGGGAGAGAGAGAGAGAGGAAAGAGAAATGAGAGTGAGAGTGTGTGTGAGAGAGAGTAAGAAGAGAGATAGAAAGAAAAAAGAGAGGCTAAGAGTGCGAAAGAGCCAGAGATGGTGAGAGAGATTGAGAGGCCAGGAAAGAGGCAGAGAGAGAGAGAGAAATGGAAAAAGAGGAGAGAGAGAGGAGAGAGAGACTGTCATAATATTACGTACCCTGGAGGATTTTTTATTGGTCACAATGAGTCAGTACAAGTACGAGCGTCGATTGTAAACGCATGAGCCAGAGACAAAACTGAAAGTGCGTTTGTACATGTTTGTGATACTGCTGAGATCATCAGAAAAAGGTCTGTATTTAAAGAAGCACTGTGTAGATGATGAAGAGGATGTACAACACAGACGGGAGAGCCAGAGTGGACCTCAGTCTGCCGTACATCTCCACCTAAAAGCCACGGGCCACTCCTTTGAGGACAGTGAGGTACTGATCTTGGCCAGAGAAAAGAACTGGTTTGAGAGGGGAGTTAGTCAGAAAGAGAATCCTTCCTTGAACAGAAATGGGGGTCTCAGACATCATTTGTCTCCCATCTATAACTCTATCCTCAAACCTAAATCAAAACTAAGAAAACAATAGGGCAGCAAGTCAGGTCCAGAGGTGTGAAAACACCATTATGGCCCTGAATGGTTCTGCTAACAAGATCCCACACTCCCACTGCAGATCTAATAGGCCCACCTAACTAACAGAAACTGAAAACAATAGGTGTGGTAGTTTCAAAGTAATTTCATTGCAGTTAGCTCCTCCCTTCAGGCAGATACAGTGGTCCCTCATTTATCGCTGGGGTTACGTTCTAAAAATAACCCGCGATAAGCAAAATCCGCGAAGTGGGGCAACTTTATATTTTACAATTATTCTACATGTTTTAAGGCTGTAAACGCCTCACCACACACATTCTACACTTTTCTCAGACTGGCATTAACGTTTTCTCACATTTCTCTCTCATTTAAACACTCAAACTTTCGTAGATTTTCAACAACAAAAATTATTAATAGTGATGCGTGTATTTCAGTTCCTCTGACATGCCTCTTTGACATGCCGCCCCTCCCTCTCGGTGCAGGCGTCTTTTTTCGAGTGAAGAACATGGTTATGGGGAGTTGTTGGCGCTCTTTTTTCTTTTGGGCGAGAAGCCTCTCATAAACAGACATGCCACCTTTGATTATTTGAGAACGTTTCGTCGACATTGTGGGTTTTGTCGGGGAAAAAACTTGCGAACATACAGCACTTCAGAGTCACACTGCGATCGAAGGAGATCGAGGAGAATGACGGAGGAAACGGCAAAGATCGACAGTCCCTTAGCCAATCAGGATGCAGAACACAATGTTGATACACTATAAATATCAAAAAATTTGAATAAAAAAATCCGCGAAACAGTGAGGCCGCGAAAGGTGAACCGCGTTATAGCGAGGGACCACTGTAAAGGCAGTGTCGACCAGCGTCTGACCAGAACTGAAGAAACAGCTTGGATGAGCTCCGAAACGTATTCGACGAAATAAACTTTTGTCCAGTTGACAAATTGAATTTCTCCTTTTGCTATAAAAGGTGTATAATTGCAAAACATAACATTTTATGGGTGACAGTAGCTCATTTGGTAGAGTCTGCTGATCCAAAGATTGGCATTCAAATCCCGCTCTCGACATAAACATCATTGGTAGATTCACTGACCCAGAGGCTGGCGGCACGATTTGAGCTCCACCAGATGAATGCTGTCGTTGTGTCCTTGGGCAAGACGTAACTGATCTTGCACACATGTGAAACCAAAGAGCTCATTGGTCAGCTATGATTTACAAACAAAATCCAATTTCTCTCAACTCAGATTTGTAGAGTTTAGTGCTTTGTTTAGTGATTCTGCAAAAATTTGCCATGTTTTCACTCCTTTGAGATACAGTTATTTCCTTTCTTTTTCTCTCGTAAGCAGCCATATTTGTTTTGATATAAACAGACCATTTTCTGATTGGCTAATCCACCTGTCAATCATCTTCGTAAAGTATTAAAGAAGTCTGTATTCTGAATCCCAAGCTTTTATTGTTACGTGTTCTATAATTACAACTACAAATCCCAATGTTTTACCTTTTGTAGTTGTCTGCGTTGGCATGGTAACTACAAAAGGCAAAACACACACACTTCCTCGTTCACTTCCTGCAGTCACACCTATCATCTTCTTACCTAAACACTTCCAAAATATTTCTATCCGTATGACAAATTCCCCTTCTCTTCCAACAGGGCGGTAATTAGACTTTAATGACAGCGTGTCAGTGCACATCAGCAGATCACACGGCTCCGGCTCTTCTCCTCACCCCCCGGACATCGCTGGAGGTGAGTCACTGTCGGCCAATCAGAGAACAGCTCAAATCGTCTTTCATTTGGACCTCCTCTGGTCTGATTTGCACCTTTGATAACCACTCTCCTTTTTCAGCCCTAATTGCACACTCTTTTCATCATAATTCCGCGTGTGTTTCCTGTCATTTTTCTTAGAGCTGACTTAAAACTATAATTTTAACATCAAGGAAGTAGTTAGGAATGATTAATGTTCGATTTGACATTATTAAAGGGGCATTATGTAACTTTTCTAGTACAAGTCCAGCGCGTGGTTGTGTCCATGAAGAAAAGTTAGGGCGATTGCTTTCCCTGGAATATACCACAGTATGGCTTTAAAGGTGCACCATGTAACTTTTGTGGTGTGGGGTCTGCTATTATCTCCAAGAAAATGTTGTTTTTTCTGAAATGTTCCACAGTATGTCATTAAAGAGCGTTTGTCTACTGATCCGAGGGTTGGCAGTTCAAATCCCACTCTCGACATTCACTGCGTGCACATGGTAGGATCGGATTTCTCCAAATCCGATCCCGTTACTCGGCGGGTGGTCTGTCCTTAGATCCCAGTGCACATGAAACTCCGGCTCCGCTACGCTATGTGGCGCTGTAGTCCAACTACTTCCGGGTAATGGCTACTCAATAAAAACACAACAAACTATGTGGCGGTATACAAAGATGGCGCTCGAGGAGGTTGACAGAGCCGCACTGATGTACGCGTTGTGCATTCTTTCTTCGCAGCCATGATTTTGTCTGACTTTTCCGGCAACAATTGCTACTTACGACGTCGGCGCCTCCTGCCACTTCCGGCTGAAATCCATGGCGAAAATTCCTGCACATGCGCAGTACGCCAGTCCGATCCGATATCGTGCACAAGGCGACGCCAAGCGGATTGCTATCAGCCTAAGCCAGGGGTTCCAATCGGATTTGCAAAACCAATCCCTATACGATCCTTAGCCTGTGCACATGTATTCGATACGATCCCAATCCGTTTGCAATCGGATTACACTCGTCCATGTGCACGCAGTGATTGGTTGAGCGGTCAGATCCACTAACCCACAGGTTGGCGGTTTCGATTTCCACCTCCCATGCTGCCGTTGTGTCCTTGGGCAAGACACTTCACCCCACCTCGCCCCCAGTGTCGGCGCACGCTGGTAGAGAGCCCCCATGTCGGGACAGTTACATCAAGGCCGGTTGCGTCAAGCGACGTGGAGCCGTCCTCCCCCGGACCCACCACCCGCAGGAGGATCCATGGGGGCTGGTGCAGATCCGAAAACCAGATAAAGCGGAAGAAAATGGATGGATGGTTTATTTATTCAGTTACAGGTGTGTGTATATGTATATATATATAGGATGGGTTAAAATGCAGAGAAGAATTTCTCCAGTGTGAGATCAATAAAGTTCACTTCTTCGTATTGCTTAAACAGATATCGCTAAACTACAAAATCTCCAGAAATGCTCCAAATGACACCAAAGTACTACGGGTGAGTACATGACGTTGTTTTATTAACGAAATAAGGTTCAGATTGTAAAAATGTTAATATTCCTTTAAACAGTTCTACCTTTATAGCTCAAAAATGCCTAGAACAGAAAAACATTCTACATCTTCAAAGCTCAAAATGCTCCGTCCCACTTTGTGATGTCATGAAGCTGTAGTTTTCAAGTGAACTGCTAACTTTTACCTTTAGTTCAGTAGAGATTGGCAATTCCAGGTCTGAAATTATCCAAATGATTCTAGTGAAGGTGTATGGAGCACTTTTGTGGGTGTGTTTTCTATTTCCAGGCCATCCTAAACATAAGTGATGAAGGAACAACATTATAACATGACTTAAAGCTCAAGAGTTAATTGTGCGTAATATAGGACCTTTAAAAATATTACAATGGAGAAGATGACACAATATATTTATATCTAAGTCTGATGCACACGGGTCTTTGTATTCACAGGAAAACATGCAGATAATGAGGCTAATCTTGTTTGAAGTGTTATGCAGCACAATTGGAAATAGCACAGATAAAAGATGAGACAATAATAGATCTGAGGGGGACCTTGGGTGAATGTTGTTCTTACACAAATCATTTTGTTTGACACAGTTTCTGTTGTGTTAAGAGCATTCAAGACGACAGTTTTAAATACGCACTTTCTGCTGGACATATTTCAAATCAGTGTTTTCGTTGTAATATCAAAGGGTTATATGAAGCGTAAACCTTCAAACACAAACTGCGTATTTTAATGAAAACATCAAATGAAACATGCAAATGAAACTAAATATTGTTGCAAGTTTTTAAATGTGACTTTTCATAATCTGAACCTCCTTTACACCAGGACTAAATCTGGCCTAAACCTAAAGCAATATACTCAAGACAGGGGTGTCCAAACTAGACCACATGGAGGGCCTAGACGAGTGGTCAAATAAGAGCTTTTATCTGAGATTTTAAAGTGTTTTCAGTCTAAAACCATTAATATCATGTCTGTATCACATCAAAATTATTGTTTTTTTTTAAAGTTATAATAGTAGACGATATAAGCCTGGCAGAAAAAGTACTTTCGCGGATAATGTGGGCCAATTCACCAAAAAGCCTGAGGGCCAAGTGGAATTGAGTTGAGGGCCGCATTTGTCCCCTGGGCCATAGTTTGGACACTCCTGACTTAAGGGAATCCAGCATTTCCTGGATGCAGCAAACGTTACATTCCTAGAAACACAATCTCAAATATAATGCAGGAAAAGTTCACCTTAAATGATTATTTTATGCCATGTATGTTTTCAGTGTTTAATTAATTTTGATCCAAAGCTAATTATTTGGTTTTATTGAAATGCTTTTTTTTAAATCATTACGAAAAGAATTATTTAAGCTTCCATCTTTTTGTTTGAACACACAATAAGCCAAAAGTAAACAATGTTAAAGCAATTGGAAAAATATGTTTTTGAATATGAAGGAAATGTAATGGTCAGGAACAAAATAAAAACGCTGAAACCATGGTTACCCTGTAATTTAGTACTAAATCAGGTCTATGCCAGGCCGTAAATGGCATTAAACTAACACTACCAGTCAAAAGATTGGACACACCGTCTCATTCAGTGTTTTTTTTTCTTTATTTTTACCACTTTGTACATTTTTATATGCAAACAGACATCAAATACACTGTAAAAAATAAATAGTTCAACTCAAATTTTCAAGGCAACCGGCTGCACAGAGTTTTTGAGTTGTGAGTATCAACTTAAATTTTTAAGTATTGCTGTTAAGTTGGGTCAACTAAGCTTTTAAAGTAATGCCAACTAAGCTTTTAAAGTTGTGCCAGCTAATCATTCATTATATTATTATATATATTATCATTATATCTTCTGCAATGGGGGCTACCAGTGTCCACAGACACTGGGGGCGAGGTGGGGTTAAGTGTCTTGCCCAAGGACACAACAGCAGCACTCATCTGTGGGAGCTGGGATCATACACGGTCAACCCATCAAGAGCGGGATTTGAACCGCCAACCCCTGGACCAGTAGACAAGCGCTCTACCACGCCAGCTACTCATTTTAAGTTCAAGTTTCTATTTTACCAACTTAAAACTGCAAATAATGCGCGAAGAGGAGATAAAATAACGTCTCATTTCGTTTTCGTCAACATCAATGTTGACAAAAGGACTCGTTAGTCTCTTTATGACAAAGTTTTCTGCAAAGAAAGCCGGCGCTTCTGAGGGGAAAAATGGTGGACGTTTCTTTTCCAAAGCCAAACCCAAGGAAAACCCCTGATAAACTCCTCCGGTTCCCCCGTTGCAGCAGATCCCAACGGCAGACTATTCCAAATGAGCATGTGCAGATTAGTTGGCCTGGCCCAAACTACCGTCCACTTGCATTTGTATATCATGTCAACTCAAAATATGAATTAAGATAAACTTTTTAACAGAAACTTACAAAAGTGAGTTGAAATTACTCATTTGAGACAGTGGACGATGCAACTGGCAGTTTTATTGTCTATGAATGCTAAAATCAAATTCAAGTTGTCATTTTTACAGTGTATATGAAGCAAGATATATGGAATTATGCAGTAAAGAATAAACATCTACTAAATATTTTCGGCAAAGCAAAGGATTTGAATATTAAATATAAAATCATATTTACTAGAGTTATTTAATGTGTTTTCTTTACAACATAACTCTTTGCTTCATATATTTGATCTTTTCTGTATGTATATAAAATGTAAAAAGTAGTAAAAATAAAGAAAAAAAACACACACAATATGAATAGTACAAAACATGAACTCCACCGCATTTGTTAAAGTATTAAAGCTAATCTGTAATCACACTACCACATTTAAAAACCAGTGTGGGATCCATCTCCAGTGCTAATTAATTATGCTGTGTGTATTGATATATCCGTTCCTTATATAACGTGGAGTAGGCAGTATCTAAAACTGTGAGACAACTGAATCCAGGTCACGGCGCAGCAGGAGAGCTCCGTTTCATGTGAGATACGGTGGGGTCACTCTTATGAACTCATTAGGAGGAAAATGCTAATGTATCCATGTTCTATCCCTCCCCACTCCAACTTCCCTGATTCTCTTAACAAGCCGGGCTGCTGTGCGAAGAGCTGTGCCAGTACCCATAATGCATTTTGACGTCGGAGGGGGGGGAAACGTGGTAGGTGCTTCTAATGGCGGCTTCATTAAAACGGCGGTCTCTCGTTGTGTCGTCAAACCTCAAAAACGTCCCGAGTTATTACATCTCAAACAAAAGGCCGTGTACACCTGCAGGCTCGTTTTTGCGTTATGATCATTTGCTTTACGCAGATGGGACATTGAATATGTATTTAGTTACAGAATAATGAATACCTGAATTAAAATGTATTTTGTAGCCTTTTCTGATACATGGGCCAGTCAGAGTACTGTATTCTGAATACTTTATTTTATTTATTTATTTTTATTTAGCACATACAGAATAAAAAAGAAAACATTAGATAAAAAGTAGGTGCAGGAAGAAGCAAAAAGGGCTTATACCAGGCATGCCCAAACTATGGCCCGTGGGCCAAATGCGGCCCTCAGATAAATTTTTCTTGGCCCTCAGGCTTCCAGGTGAATTGGCCCAAATTACCTTGAGCAGAACTTTTGACTGCAAGTTTTTTGAAAATCTACCTTGATAAGACAATATGTAATATTTATTGTGTGGTTTTGAGGATCTCAGCACGAATAAAGGACCAATAGCTCATTCTAACGTGTTAAACATGTAAATATTTCAATTATTGACTGTACTGAGCACCAGTCTATGGCCCTCGATTGGCCCTCTGCTTCGTCTGTGTTTACATATGTGACCCTTGATGAAAAAAGTTTGTTTGGACACCCCTGGCTTATATTAAAGCCTCCAGCTTATGAATACAATAAAGATAAACATAGCTGTGCATTACTAAAGAGTTACATTTACACACATTAAATACATTTGATTCAGTCAGGCATTAAAATACAATGAAACATCCCACAATCGAATGATTATCAACCACCATCATGAAATATCAAACATTTCCTCAAACTCCTTTTAAATCACATTTCTGAAATGCCACTTTGAGTTAGGGCTGTCAGTTTAACGCGTTAATTAGATTAATTATTTACACTGCAAATTAACGCGTTATAAAAATTAACGCAATTAATTATGAGCGGCAATTCAATGTTATTTTAAATTTGGCGTGCGGCAAACAAATCGCTGCCAGGGCCTTTGAACGGCAAGTTTATTTATAAAAAGAACGAAGATGGGACGATCAACAAGAACGCGGCGATTTGTAACTTTTGTCAAAAAGAATTTTCCGATCACCGAAGCTGCTCCAACCTGACGGATCATCCATCCATCTAGATTAAGATTAGATTAGATTAAGCCTTTATTGATCTCACACACAATGACACACGGGAGAAATTTGACTTCTGCATTTGACCCATCCTTTTTCAGGAGCAGTGAGCAGCCATCTTTCGGCGCCCGGGGGCAGTACCGTGAAGGGTCTTGCCCAAGGACCCACACTGGCTAGCTCATTGCCGGGGGGGGATTTGAACCCACAACCCCCAGGGGGAAGTCAGTGACTTACCAGTTGAGCTAGCCACTTTTGAACGATAAACATGTCCGGACATGTTTCATTGTTACCGGTGATAGAGCGAGCGTGAGCGCACTTCAACAGACCAACAAACCACCAAACCACAATGAGCAAAGCGACCACAGAAAACAAAATCGCAAGTGGGTTCTCTCTCTCACTCTCTCTTTCTCAATCTCAATCTCTCAGTAATTTTTTAAAATAAATTGTATTAAAAAAAATTCAGTCTAAACCATTTGATTGTATGTGAAACTGTATTGGACCATAAGCGAAATTACTTGGACGCAGTAACTTAGACATCACAGTACATTATAATAACAAAGAGTGAAAATATAAATGGTAATAATAAATTCAAAATAAATCGCAAAAGAAGCAAGAGACTGGTGTCAAATAAGACATAACTATATAAATGTATATGTACAAGTAAAAATAAACGAAGAAATACAGTAAAAGTAATATATTTTGCGGTATACAAACTCAAATGCTGTATATAAATTCAAAATAAGTTGCAAAAGAAGCAAGAGACTGGTGTCAAACAATATAAAGACAATACAAAAACTATCTAAGACAAAAAGAGCAGTGCAAAGAATAAATACCTATTTACAGATGTCCAAAAATGTGCATCAAAATGTGCAATGAAAGATGCAGCAGTGACATGTGCATTGAAAATAAAGACAAAAAATAAATGTGCAACAGTAGTTCTTATGTGTGTGCAGAGATGTGCAAAGATCCAAGTGCAAAGCAGAGCACTAAACAGTAGCACGAGGCCTGTGATTAATTTAAACCATTTTCACAGCTTGAATCTCATCAGCTCGTTCTGAGGCCTGGAGGCCCATCTCCTTTTAGCACATTAATAGGCCTGTGTACGCCACAAATCCCTTTATTTCCCCGTCCCCTCATTTTCTTTTTTAACCCATATCCAAGGTGAATTTTGAAAAGGCACCAAAAGAAATATTTGAAGAAAGGACTGCTGTTCCTGTTGGCGTGGTTCTGGGCTTTTGTAAGCAGGTACCTTGTGTTCAACTGTGCCAAAGCACAAATGGCAGATAATTAAATTAAACAAGTAGGCTGCTGTTCGAACTGCCCGTAAACGTTTCTGTGTGTCGATACTCTGGAACAGTCTGGATACACGTCTCAAGCGATGCCAAAATATCCATAAATCCAAGCTGTTCTAATAAACATATGGTTTGGTCACAGTTTCTAGAGAGTGGGTCTGAATATTAGAACAATACTGTCTTGTAACGCTGGTTATCCTTCATCCCCACCGCCATCAGACTGTATAATTCTACTATATAGGCCAGACGTGCAATATCCTTTTTCCATGCTCTCCTTGTTAATGTTTTTTATTATTATTACTTATTTCATCAGACTGTATAACTCCACTATATAGTCCAAACGTGCAATATCTTCTTTTTTCCCCATACTCTCCTAGTTACTGTTTGTATTATTATTATTATTACTTATTTTTATTATTACTTATTTTATTCCATTCTTGCCTGCATGCACTTTTTCTTTCTTGTTCAAACTGTCCCTGCCTGGAGCTACTGTGGCAAGTAAATTTCTCCTGTGTGAGATCAATAAAGTCTTATCTAATCTTATCTTATCTTTATGTTTGTTGTTTCCGCACCATTGTTGATATGTTCTGTTCATTACATTACTTGTATCTGTTTCCATCGTTGTATTCTTCATTTCTTTACCACTGTCGGTTTCCTTTTGTAAATAGTTCAAATCGAATGTAAAAAGGCCAAAGTATGCAAAACCCAAAAACATGCTCCACAGGTAAAAATCCTCCAGCTGAGGTCCTGACCAAAGCCTAGCAACAAGATCATGGAGATGGGTCCCCGGGCGCCTGAAAGACGAGCTGCCCACTGCTCCTGAAGGATGGGTGAAACACAGAGAATAATTTCCCTACAGGGATGAATAAAAAGGATAAGAAAAGAAAGCTCATTGTGCTAAATCAGAAGAAGAGGGGGTGGGATTAAATAAGTTTTGTTTTTGTTTGTTGTTGTTATTTCGGTTTATTGTTATTTCTGTTTGCACTTTCAAAAGAATGTAAGTTGCTTATTTGCCCCAAATAAATAAATAAAAACCCACCACCAGACTATAGACGGACAGGTGAACTCATTCTCCAACAGGCTCCTACAGCTCCGCTCCAACAGTGAGAGATACAGGACTACATTCATACTATAATACTCCCTACAACTGTACAACTCACCCTTATGTAACAGATAATACTCCCTACAACTGTATATAGCTGTGACTGGACCTCTTATTTGATATTGTATTTTATATTTTATTACTTATTTTTCTATTTTATTCTGATTTGTACTTATACATTTATTATCATTTTTTTATTTTTATAATTATGCCTCATTTGACACCGGTCTATTGCTCTTTGGTTGCTATTCCATCTATACAGACCACTGCAAAATGATCTGTTTTTCTGATTTTACTACTTATACGTATGTGTTTGGGCAAAAAGAACATTTTGGTTTGAGTCTATAAACTACTGACAACATTTCCCCCAAATTCCAAATAAAAATATTATCATTTAGAGCATTTATTTGCAGAAAATATCAAATGGTCAAAATAACAAAAAAGATACATGTTTTCAGACCTCAAATAATGCAAAGAAACAAGATCAAATTCATTTTAAAACAACATAATACTAATGTTTACACCAGGCGTGTCCGAACTATGGCCCGTGGGCCAAATGCGGCCCTCAGACAAATTTTTCTTGGCCCTCAGGCTTCCAGGTGAATTGGCCCAAATTACCTTGAGCAGAAATTTTGACTGCAAGTTTTTTGAAACTCTACCTTGATAAGACAATATTTAATATTTATTGTGTGGTTATGAGGATTTCCGCATGAATAAAGCTCATTCTAACGTGTTAAACATGTAAATATTTCAATTATTCACTGTACTGAGCACCAGTCTATGGCCCTCGATCGGCCCTCTGCTTCGTCTGTGTTTACATATGTGGCCCTTGATGAAAAAGGTTTGGACATGCCTGGTTTACACTTAAGAAGAGTTCAGAAATCAATATTTGGTGCAATAACCCTTATTTTTAATCACAGCTTTCATGCGTCTTGGCATGCTCTCCACAAGTCTTTCACATTGTTCTTGGGTCCTAGTTTAGACCTGGTTTAGTCTTGGTTCAGATCTCAATTAATCCTAGTTTAGTCCTGGTTTAGTCCCCTTTTTTAACCTGGTTTAGTCCTAGTTTAGACCTGGTTTAGTCCTGGTTCAGATCTAGTTTAACCTTAATTTAGTCCTGGTTTAGTCCCCCTTTTAACCTGGTTATTCCTTGTTCATCCCTGGTTTAGTCCTGGTTCAGATCTGGTTTAGTCCTAGTTTAGACCTGGTTTAGTTCTGGTTCAGATCTGGTTTAGTCCTAGTTTAGACCTGGTTTAGTCCTGGTTCAGACCTGGTTTAGTCCTAGTTTAGATCTGCTTTAGTCTTGGTTCAGACCTGGTTTAGTCCCAGTCTTTCACATTGTTCTTGGGTGACTTTATTCCACTCCTGGTGCAAGAACTGAAGTAGCTCAGCTTTGTGTTTGTGTTGGAATTGAACAGACGCTGGAATGGAATGGCTGTAATACATGTAGAGATGCTGATTTCAGAATAAAATAAAATAAAATAAAATAAAAATGCAGTGGTCTGTTTTCTTTCTCTTTTTTCCAGAGCTGTAGTTGTTTCTCCTATTTTGGCTGGAAACAAGACGGCTAATGTTAAAGTGTTTAAAGCAGTGTTTGGTTGTTGGGGTGTGCCTGTGTGAAATCTTTCTAATTAACTCTGGTCTTGAGTCGTATTTGTGGCGAGTGTGTAGCGTGTGTGTCTTTCCGCTCTGCTCTGGAATGCGGCCGAGTCTCTGTCGAATCCGCAGTCCGCGTCCAAACCCCGCAGCCTTTGATGTTTTTTTTTTCTTTTTTTTTTTCTCCTTACCCGGAAGAACACCCCTCTCCTCTCCTCTCCTCTCCTCCTCCTCTCCCTTCTTCCCTTCTCTCTCAGCTGGGATGAACGCACACGTGGAAATGTTGGCCCGGGCTCCGCGCTCGCACCAAATTTAGTCACACAAAGGTTCGGGGAGTGCGGGGAGCAGGGGGTGGAGGGAGATCAAAGAGTCCGCCGCCAAAGATCAAAGGCAGCCGCGGCGCCGCCCCCCTAACCCCGCCCCCGCCCCCCCTAACCCCGCCCGCCTGCGCTTTATAAACATCTACTTCTCCATCCCGGCTCCGATTCTCACGCAATCTCTCTCCCTTCTTCAGCTTCTTCAGCTTTTTCCACATTACTCTTGTTTTCTCTCATCGCACACACTCGTTTTCGGTGACTTAGACTTTATTGATCCACAAGTGAAAATTGTTTAGCTCGCTCATCAGAATTAGAGAAAGACTTGTATTGCCATTGTCAAGTGAACACAAGTCACAAAACTATAGGACCTTGTCTCGGTACGAACATAAAACACTAAATAATACAGTAATAGTAATAACTAGAGTGTAGACACTAAATAATAATAATAGTAATAAATAAAATATAGCTATAATATGGTATAATGATAGTAAATATATATGTACAATCAGATTTAAATAGAAAAGTAGTCATAAAAATCAAATAAGATGTACAATCCCAGCTTTATACAGTTGTAGGGAGTATTATTAGATTAGATTCAACTTTATTGTCATTACACATGTACGAATACAGGTAACGAAATCAGGTTTAGTATCTAATCAGAAGTGCAATGAGCAGCAAGTGTGATATATACAATACACAGTATACACGATATATACAGTATGGTTGTAGAATTATGTACAGATAAATATGAACATGTCGGAGTACTTTGTTGTTCGTCTATGTAGGGGATATAAACATTATAAACAAGTATACAGTAGAGCTATTAATATCTATGATGATATATAAACAAGTATACAGGTGTGCTATAAATACAGTATATACATGAATAAATATATGTAGCTACAAGATATGTACCAGATGAACTATAACACCGAGATCTGGGGATTATCGGATTATCTAGGGAGTATTATCTATTGCATAAAGGTGAATTGTTGTACAGTTGTAGGGAGTATTATCTCGTGTGTCCCTCTACGGTGTGGGGCAGTGGGGGAGCAGGAGTGTCCACGATGGAGAGCAGTTTGACTTGAAGTATTACAAGTATTACGCACTCTTCATCACGCTGCCTGTAGCTTTTTGTTGTCACACGCTGTTTTATTTTAACATTACATCAGTGTACGGGTGAGGGCTGGTGTTTGGCGATTTGAACCGGTGGAAAATCACGAGTGTAAGCCACTAGGCCCCATTTGTTACTCGACATGGCATCAAAGTCCTAACAGGCACACCCCTATGATTTAAAAGGGCTTATATAAACATACTGTTCCGTTATGAATATTATTTCATAAAATCCAACCGCATTTTAGCTCTTTTTACAGTCGCCAGCCCTGGAAGTCCTATTTCTGATGTTCTAGACTTAGACTTAGACTTAGACTTAGACTTAGACTTTATTGATCCACAAGGAAAATTGTTTTGGGTGCAGTTGCTCACACATCAAATATAATATATAACAGAGTATAACAAAAAATAGATGGAATAGCAATAAAAATAAAAAAATAATGATAATAATGTATATGTACAAAGCAGAATTAAATAGAAAAGTAGTAATAAAGTATAAAATACAGTATCAAATAAGATGTACAATCCCAGCTATATACAGTTGTAGGGAGTATTATCTATTGCACAAGGGTGAGCTGCTGTTTAACGTTTGTCTAATGTTGTTTCCTCATCACAAACGAAATATCCTGCTGTGTTGTATATGTCGTACTTAAATGTCTGCACTGAAGTTTCAATCTCAATAGGAGTATGTATGATGTAAAGTGTACATATATGAATAGTGACAATAAAAGGCATTCTATTCTATTCTATTACAAACAGACCTGGAGTTGTGTTTTCTTTCTGTGTTTCTACCTCAAACTTTCCTTCTTGTTGAAGCGTATATGTTTACCTGTATGTCTTATGTCTATTTATTGTTGATGTCTGTATACACTTCATGTCCATGAGTGTAGCTGTGTGTTTGTGTGTGTTTTTAGTTTAAGTTGTACATTTGGTGTCTGGTGAAACACAATTTCAATCCTCTGTGTAATGTCTGTTACATAGTGAATTGACAATAAAGCACACTTTGACTTTGACTAGTTTCATTCACTCGTATAACACACAAAAAACCCTGCACATTTAAAGTTCTTCTCTTGAACAGAATCCACCCCGTTCCAGCCTGAAATGGTTGTCAAGATCTGCGTAAATGTTTCTTCTCGTTAGCGTCTTCTGTGTGAGTTTATTTAGGCTGTTTTATTGTTTTAGCCCGGCTCATTCTTGGCTCTGTCTGATTTGTTGTTCTGAAGTTCTAATGTCGTTTCCTCATCACAAAGTTGTGAAGTGGAGTTGTGTTTTGGTTCATTAACACCCTGCAGATTTAAGGCCCATCCACACGACAACGTTTTTTGGTGGAAACTGATTAGTTTTTATTTGTTTTGGCCTTTTGTCCACACGGCGCCGGCGTTTTTGGTGGGCAAAAATCTGTTTTTTTTAAAACGAGTTCCAGAGTAGAGAAATCCGAGAATGGTCGTGTTGTCGTGTGGACGAGCAGAACGCACCTTTTGGAAAACGATGATGTCACAATGCTTGTTTGCGGAAGAGAAAGGACGCATCCGCTCTTTGTAGTATTGCGTTTCCGGTGGCTCTGGCTGTTTCCTGTTTACAGCGCCACATATCTGTGTGGCATATGTATTACATCGTTTTCACTCAGCGCTCCGTTTTCGTCTGGACGCGAATATTTACTGATCTGACACGTGTGTGGATGAGACTTTTTTTCAACCCGCATTAAAAAAAAAATCCAGGAGCATTGTTGTGTGGATGTAGCCTTACAGTTCTTCTCTCAAACAGAAAACACCCTGTTCCACCTTGTGATGTCATGTGTTAATACAAGAAGAGCCTGAAACGGTTACGTAAAAAAAGATGTGCGTAAATTTTACTTCTCGTTAGCCTCTGTTCACAAAAAGTTGTGTTTTGTGTCATTCAGATTCAAATTTAAAGTTCATTAGAGGGGTGGGACAAGAGGAAAATGGCATTTTGGGGGGTACTCCAGACTTATTTTGTATTTTTCAAGCATTCTTTTCTCTTAGTTTTTTTAGATTTGGTCACAGGACAAGTAAATTCACTCAGAAACTGCATGTTTTAGTCTTTTGTATGGGGGTTATTTAATATTTGATGGGTGGGACGTAAAATGTCCTCCAATTCTGGAATGACCCATAAAAAAGATGTGCGTAAATCTTACTTCTCGTTTGCCTCTGTTCACAAACAAACCTGGAGTTGTGTTTTGTTTCATTCACACATGTTTAACACGCAAACCTTGCAGATTTAAAGTTCTTCTCTCGAACAGAAAACACCCTGTTCCACTTTGTGATGTCATGCGTAAAAAAAAGACGTGCGTAAATTGTACTTCTCGTTAGCCTGTGTTCACAAAAAACAGGAGTTGTGTTTTGTTTCATTCAGATTCAGATTTAAAAGTTCTTCTCTCGAACAGAAAACACCCCGCTCCACTTTGTGATGTCACGCGTTAATACAAGAAAACCCTGAAACGGTTTGCCAACATGTGCGTAAAATGTTTCTTCTCATTAGCGTCTTCCGTGTGAGTTGATGCTGTTTTATTGTTTTAACCCGGCTCATTCTTGGCTCAGTCTGGTTCTTTGGGAGCCGATCCGAGCCGATCCGAGTCTCTGCGGAGGAGTGTCAATCAAAGCGGCGGCGCCTTTCATGTCTCCTTCCTCCAGTGAGGCGGAGGAGGCGGAGGGTTACATTACACCAACACACTCCACACACTCCACACACGGCTGACTTTACGCCGGGGAAGCGGTGCGGGAGCAGTGGGAAGCCGCTCCACGCCGTCCTTTTATTTTGACTTGTTTTACGACTTCTGCTTTTCTCCCCTCGTTGATTATCCGCCGTTCGCCTTTGTGGATGTGGATGTGGATGTATTTTTCTTTTTCTTTTTTGTAGCCAAACGCGTTACTTGCTTTCTTTCTGTTCTCAACTTCCAAAAACTGTCCGCGTAGTTGTCGTGCGCATCCATCAGCCTGTTTTGTTTTCGCTTGGACCACGCCACGGACTATTTACTATCTTTATCTTTTTTGAATTTGCACTTTTGGCACTGAGACTTTTCCTGGAACTTACCAACTCTTGAGCTAAACTCGTGTTCTTGCGTCGGAAGAAGAAGAAGAAGGCACGCTCCTGTTGCTCCGGTAAAAGCGCGCACTCCGGTCCGGTCCGCCGCGACGCACCGCGCAGACTTGGCCCACGCTGGGGTGCCCTTCCCACTCGCGTCGGGGAGGATTTCGCTGGAACTTTTGCGCCGCTGTGTTCAGTTTTTAATCAGGGAGCAGCGTTGACTTAAATCCCACTGAAAATGCCACAGTTATCAGGCGGTGGAGGAGGAGACCCGGAGCTGTGCGCCACGGACGAGATGATCCCGTTCAAAGATGAAGGGGACCCGCATAAGGAGCAGATCTTCGCCGAGCTCAGCCACTCGGAGGAGGAAGGGGACCTGGCAGACATCAAGTCCTCCCTGGTGAACGAGTCAGAGAGCAGCCCCAACAGTAACGACGTGAGTAAACCTGTGTTCACTGGCACATTTCTCTGATCTGACCAAGATTTTCAAACTTATATCACATTAATCATCTTGTTTTCACATTGATGATCTGCTTACTAGTTCTGGCACTGCTTAATTCTAGTCTAGAGATTCAAGATTCAAAGCTTTTACTGGCACAGTAAAGAAACACGTTTCCCTGTACAATGAAATTCTTACTTTGCTGCCCACTCTGGAAGCCAAGAGCAGAGACAAATAAGATAAAGAGAAGCATGTAAAAAAAAGTATAATCAAATAGAAACAATCTTTACATTATATACACTATGAAAAAAAGAGGTAGAGGTAGTTTATTTTAAGAAAACTTGCAGCATGGACAGATAATTTCACTACTTTTCCCACTTACTTTTACGCATTTTCTGATAGATTTAAGTGTTTCTATCTTAAGCTTTTTTTGCAATGTGGGAACTGATGCTGTCAGCTGTGCAACTCAGCAACTAAGTTTTCTAAAACACACTGCAGTCCTTAAAGCAACATAACTAGATTTTTAGTTAATTAGGAAGTATCTTTTTTATTTTATTTTTATTTTTAGAAGTGTCTGGGTCTGTCATCTGTAAAAAAACAACAACAACAAAAAACAGCATATATATTTTTATATTTTAGGCTACATCATGGTTTCTCAAATCCAAAAGATGCAAGACCCATACAGCTCCATCCCGAATGTTATTCCTGAATAGAAGTTAAAGGCCTGCCCATATTGTCAACACGCACTCAGCCTCCAAAGGATGCTCATGTGGGCGTTCATCTGCCTTGCATGTTTTACAGCCTACCACCCTTTGTGTAGAGTAACATTTGTCCGTGATAGTTCAAAAGAGATATGTAAAAAAAACAATAATAATCCCCACAAAAACGAGGCCTTTTGAGCTGCTTGCATACAAAAGGTGCAGCGTTGGAGGGCAAATCTGAGGTTATAGAAAATATATTTGACACTGCAGCCTCTATTATAATCCAACATATGGTTTTGCATCGATTACAGCACAGGACTCAAATTTTAATACGTTACGCTTGTATGTATTTATTTTATTTGGCTTTACTTAATCTCCACAAATCAAAATCAAAAACCCATCTTTTTATTATATGTCAGATTAAAGGATGATTTGGAGAAACAGATTGTGAAATTCAGCTGTTATGCTGTTCATTGCTTTGACAACTATACCATTGGGGAATTGTGATTGAATGAAAACAACAATTCAGCCAGTGATCACATCATAATAATAATAATTTTCTGCATGAATTTCATCAGCTGTATGTTGTTAGCATCCATAAGCAGCTGTAGGCCTAAACCAGCCCAGCCAAACTGTCCTCTTTTTACCTGTTTACCACCTCCCGGAGCTTCTAATTCCACATTTCGACGCGTTTTTCTCATTAGCGTAGTGTTAATAAAATACTGTGCACGTTCCAATGTGGACTCTACATGTTTTTGCCATCAAATGTCCTGGAGACGCACGGGACAGAGGCTGAATGTTAATTAGGATTCCAGTGAAGTTCCCTCTCTCAGCTTGAAGCCGTCCTGAGGGATGTGGGAATAAAGAGGCCCTTCTCCTAATTTAGATTTGTAAAAAAAAAATGTTTATAGGGAAGAGAACTTTCCGATTATTTTCATCTCATTTCCAGCACACGTTTAAAATTCTATTCAGACTGCTCTTTTACATTTAGACAGTCGTAAATGGAAAGGCAAAAATGAGACTGGACCTAGCATATTGAAAATAAGTTAATATGAAAGCTACTTACACTGCGAAAACATGACTTAAATTAAGAACATTTTACATTATTTAGTAGGTTTAACTTACAAAGAGTTGTTGTTTTTCATATCTTCACCGTAACAAGTTGTATTGCCATATTTTAAGTAAAAAAAACCTTGTTCCATTGGTAGATAATTGTACTTGTGAAGTGAAATTTACTCAAATCATGATAAGTTGACTTGAATTAGGAAAAGTTTCAACTTGGCTAGGTTTTCGTTTCTGCAGAGTGGATGGAGGCATAAATAAAAAGGCAAAAATGAGACTGGACTTGGCATATTGAAAACTCCTTAAGGACACGAGGCTTAATTAAGTGGTTCTTGTGTAGTGCTGTGTGTTTATGTCCTGTGTTTGGGGCCAGCGGTGGAAAAAGTACTCCGTTTTGCCACTTAAAGCTGCACTGCGCAACTTTTCTGCTTGTCTCCCCAGAGATGTATTGCTTTGTCTAGAATGTTCCACAGTATAGCTCAAACCGTCAACCACAGGTTACATTATTGTATTTTTGAGCAATAGAAATGCCCGTAATGAATAAACGCTAGATGTGTTTAAAGTCAAACCATGGAACATTCCAGGCAAAGCTATAACATCTCCATGGAGACGAGCAGGTAGCAGACCCTACGTGTGGAAAGTTGCGCAGTGCACCTTTAAGTAAATGTACAGATATGGAGGTAAAAGTAAAAATATCACATGAAAAAATCAACTTAAGTGAAAGTATAAGTAGCCATTTAATATATTAAAATGTTTTTGATTTGTTAAAGCTGTGAGTAAAATGATACAGATTTTGGAGAAGAATCAATTTCTCGTTTTTCTTATTTGTTTTTGTTTGCTCAAAGCTGAAGCTTGAGTCGGGATGTTGCCACAGACATGGTAAAATAACTCCTAAGAACATATGAAAAGTGCTTTTACTGTTCAGCCCTGTTCTAAAATGTAGTGAAGTTAAGTTAAGATAAGGAAGCTAAATCAATAATTTAAGTTATGTTTTGGAAAACGGGGGTGGGATTCAATAAGTTTTCTTCTTCCCACTCCTTTTCGAGCAAAAAACTAATGTATTTGACTGTATATTGGTTACATTGTGTATTTTCTTTCATTTCTTTGTGTTGACCTGCTCGAAATGAATAAATAAATGAAATGAAGTAAAGTACAAATGCCTAAAAATTCTACTTAAGTGCAGTACTTTCAGCTACTTGACATGGGCACAGAGGCCGGTCCTGCAGACTCTGTGACCATCTGACTGTGCAAATGCATGTCTGAAGTCCCTCCTAATTGATTCACCATAATTTCATTTGACTTGTCTTTCTTTTGCAGGCAGCTAGGCAGTCCCAAATACCACAAGATTCATATCATGAAAAACACAGAGACCATCCGGACGATGGTAAGTGACACAGCCCTGGGGGAAAGAGCCAGTTAAATCACAATGTTTTATGGGACAGGCCACATGCAGTAAAAAGAAACGCTTAAACCTTTATTTCCATGTCGTTAGAAAAGCAGTTTTTCCCCCCACACTGAAGCCATCACTCATGTACTCACTCTTATCAGCACGAGGTTTGACCCAGGTCTAGTTAGGACATACCAGACTGGATGGAGCGCTTAATAAAATAAATAAAATGACTCAAAGTAGGGCAGTTAATTGTATTTGAATCAATATCCACAGTGTTTTTAATACAGAGATCTACAGGGAATCCTATAATAAAAGCACGCAGGGCAGAATTCAGACTTTGGAGGAGGAAATTTGACTAGTCTGAGTTAAATTGCAATGTTTTTTTTTTTGTTTTTTTAATCTTAAAAGCCCCATCTATTTACCTTTTAGTTTATATGTTTATTTATGAGGGTCAATGCACATAAAAACACTGACCTTCACACAGAGGTATAGCTTCAGTCAGTCCCTGGACAGACTGATATCGTAACTAACTAACATACATTTGTTTTTATTCAAACAATATAAAATCAAATGGAAAATTGAGCTAAAATTGAGGAAAAAGAAAAAGTGATCAAATTTGCGGTCATTTCGAACAGCCCTAACGTAACAAACTGACCCAACTCCCCCTCTTGTAGCTTGTGTTTCTTATCCACTCATTACCCGAATGTGTTTATCTCTTCTTTTCTTTTTTTTTTTCTTGCCCCACGTCTGTCATATGTCGCTCGGGGCCTTTTACCCTCTTGCCCCATTGTAGTGTTGACCCCAGTGCTTCAGGTCATCATTAGTCCTTAAAGCTGGAGCGTGTCTCCTCTTTGTTCCCCTTTCACTCCTCTATACAGCCCCCCTCAAACCAAACACAGCCCTGCCTTTATAACCTGATCCCATACATCGCGCAAATACCCCCTCCTCCTTCTTCTTCTTTTCTTTTTTTTTTCTTTCTTTTTTTTTTTGCTCCAGGACACAGCGAGTGGCCTCTTGTATCAAAAATAGGCCCCCCTCTTAGGTCAAAGGCGTACGGGGAGCAGTTGGGGCGTCTCCTGTTTTGACACAGTCTGTATGTTGGGCTAATTGGCGCTAATTGGCACAGAGGGGCAGCCATTGTTCCTGCGTATAATGGTATAATACAGCCCATCCTCTCCCAAGTCCGCAGAAGAAAGGGTACAAACAAAAGGGCAGGGCCGATCGGGGCACGGGTCAAAGCGATCGTCAGCGATATCATTACAACGACAACAAAAAAAACAGACGTCGTACATTCTTAGCTGTTTAAAATGTTTCAATTACACACCGTAAGAGAAAGATAATGCTTGTTAAGTATTAATTCGGGCCTTTCGTGTTCTTCGACTTAGACAGACTCACACATCACAATACATTATAATAGAAAGAGAAAAAAATAAATTCTAAATTACAGTACATCTTTGCGTATTTTTTGAATTTTCTGTGCAAATACAAATGTGAAATTCTTCTTTTTGGCAGTAAAACATCAAGATCTGTACGGTAAAGGCCACCCATACCCAGGTTATCCAGGTTACATCATGATGAGCAACATGGGCAATGACTACATGAACAACGGCTCCCTCTCTCCGCCCATGCCCAGAACGGTCAGTACCGGCTGCTTTTTTCAGAAGATTAAACGTTCGAACGCGATTTAAATAGGGATGGGACGAGATTAATGTGTGGTTATAGGGATGGGACGAGATCTCACGTCACGAGATCGAAATGGAGACAAAATCGCCACAAGAAAAGAGAAAAATTATGTTGTAAGATTTGTTTCCCGTATTTGTTTACACTGGACAAAAAGGGGTTAAGTGTTGGTTAGTTACATGTCTTATAGTTCCACAAACCGCACTAGAACGGCTAACTAAATATTAAATAAAATAAATAAAGAATTGTGAGGACGTCGCGAAATGTATAGGAATGACGTAAAATCTCGTCTCGTTCTTGTGAAAATTACGTCTCGCCTCATTCCTGTTTTGTTGCCATTCTAGTACTTTATTTTGGAACTATAAAAGATGTAATTCACCTACACTTAACCGTCTTTTGTCCAATCTAAACATAAACACAAAGGAAAATTATGTCATGAGATCATTTTTCTCTCGTGTTCACGATCTTATGGCGATTTTGTCTCGCGAGATCTTGTCCAATCAATGTATTTATTTCAATTTAAAATAAAAAAGCAAATCTATCGGAAAGGCCAAGTATTTTAGCAACAACAAACAACTAGCAGGCCTGACTCGGATCAACATGTAGTAAAATGTTGAAAGGTAAATGAGGAAATGCTTTGAAAAGTTCATTTTTTCCTCGTATATTGGTCAAATGTGAAATTGATTTAAGCCTAATTCATTTTGTCACATTACGAAAATGTAAGACTTAATTTCATTTGCTGCGGTCTTAAGGAAAAGGCTTGTTACTCAGTTCTGATGTTAATACAATGATAACTTATACAAAACTTATACTTTTCTAGAATTTAAGATTATTTTCTGCACAAATTGTAAGTTTTTTTTAATATTACTATATGATCTTATACTAGTTCTGATATAGAAGTAGTTTTAATATTGATTATTACGTGCAGTCATGAGAGGAAACTGATTCTAGCTTAATTGTAATTTCTAATTCCGTTTAATGCTCTCTTTTATGTGTCAGTATAATAACCATTTACAGTGTCTAAGTATAATATGGAGTGAAAAATAAAAGTCATTACGTTGGCCGATAAAAATACACAAACTCCTCATACTACACACTCAGATTTAGCTATCTTCGTGTATCTTCTTTATGAAATCTGTGTCAGGAAATGTGGTTTTGAACTTGTACCCTCATGTGGCAGCTCTGTTGACGTCTGCCCCCTTCACGACCCATGCGGGTTTCCAAGGCAACCGAGCGCTTTCCAAAATCAGAAGCGACTTCACAAACGGCCTGTGCGATAACCAAATCTGAAGTTTCATATATCGCACTACATATTTCTTCCAATTCATAAAGTTTGAGCTTGATTTGAGTACATTTCAGCTGGTAAGTATAATCTACCAATGGAATAGGACTTTTTGTACTTGAAATAATAAAAGACATTGTTGTACATAAGATAAAATAGGAAAAATAATACGTCTTTGCAGTTAAAATAAGAAACAAAACCTTATGTTGCGTGAATAAAGAAAAATAAACACCTTCTGTTGGTAGATCATTTTACTTGTCAAGTTGAAGCTACTCAAATCAAGTAAGAATATTCTACAGATAGATTTTTTGGCAGTGTGCTGAAGTAAATACAGAAGACAAATTATAATATTGAAACTAATTTATGCCACTGACACAAACCAAGAGCGGATTGAAATTGCAAAAACTATTCTAAATGTACAATATTGTTGAAAAATTATGAGCTGTAATAAATAAACAGCAGAATGAAGCACTTTAGTACATAGTTTGAATCTGTAATTAGTCATTTAAGTTATTAATTTAACCTTTTATGGCTTAAATCTTAATTTATAGCCAAAAAATAACCGAAAATGACATGGTAGTGCAAAGAAAATCTGAATTTAGAGCCAAAAAATTACTGAAAATGTTCTGGTAATGCAAAGAAAATGTACAAACGATAAATATTGAGCCCAAATAATATTCTTCCAGCTTTCATATATTGAACGATAACTCTATATTGTGATTATTGTGACAGTTGTAGGCCATTATAGACTGCTATGACGTATTGCAGCTCATGTTTGTAACAATATTGTAGCTTTTTAGAATCATTTTATGGATAATTATTCTCAATATTATTGTTTATCATCTATATTTACTTCAGAAATACTTAATACTTACTCAAAAATGTGTTATCGTGACAGGGCTATCTACGAGTAAAGTTTGATCTGTAATTATCCCAGCGTGACGAAGTACGAGACCTCGTCCAATCCAGGGGTGTGTGTGTGTGAGCTTGCACAAGTCAGATATTGTCCCTTTTTGAATCGTGGATAATTCTTCTTTATGGTTTGGTTTCAGTATTATCTTTTATGGTCTATATTTACTTCAGCTATGTAGCTCACTTCAGAATGTGTTATTGTGACAGGCCTAAGTATGACTAAAGTTTGATCTGCAATTATCTCGGCGTGACGAAGTATGAGGCCTTGTTCCAGTCAGATATTGTCCCTTTAACCGTATTAATTTCAGACCAGCTGCTTGTCTCTCTCCTTCTCCCCTGGCGGCTTCCTGTGTCTGTGCTGTTTTGCAAATTTCTCCTCTCCGAGCGGACACGAAACGCAAGGGAGCACCAACAGCTGTCCTTAATAATCCAGTTTTGTCCTTGCATGCGCCTCTGTGGCACACGACCAGCCTGCTTGGTATAGGCCTGTCGTGATAATTACTGCATTGATGTTTTGTTTAATATGTGAAAGCGACGCAATAGTTATCGTGTGTGCGTTTTCGTGGAAATTTTGTGTTTTTCTAGTACCATACTGTAAGATTTGAGTTGTAGAAGACTGAATATTTGTCACTTTTTTGACAAATTATACATACTAAATATGAGCGTTTCATTCAGGGATGCATTAAACCTGCTTTTTTGGTTTGATACCAATTTCGATACTATGGCCTGAAGTATCTCCCAATACCCAATATTAACCGATACCAGTGTAGAGACTGCAAACAGCATTTATTTCCTTTAAAACAAAAATTTACATAAGAACAAACTGAGCCAAATGTGTTATGTAACTGTTATTTATCTCTCAAGTAACTTTGGATGAATAAAAGTTCAAATATTGAGACTTTCTAGGCCAACTATGACCAATAAATAGTCTTATTACATCAGTGTATATGTCAGACCAGGATATAGACTGAACCGATGTCTGATCCAGTAGTTTTCTCAGTATCAGCACCGATATCTGATACTAGTATTGAATCGGGGCATTCCTAGTTTCAATCTGCTATTTATTTATTGCAGCTAATGTTATTTTCAATATTACACGTTTTTTTTACAATCTGAGCTTTATTTTGGTAATAAAACAAGTTGTTTTACTCACCCATAGCACTTTGTTGTCATATGGAGCATGTTTTAGATTTTCGTTAGGCTAGCGCGAGTTCTAGCCATAGCTCGGGGCATATAATATATTCCCCGAGCATGTAATATGCCCCGTGCGGTCTCCAAATAACACAAACTTTAGCACTTTTCAAATCATAGAAGCTCAATGTCTATACTTTTGTTTGGTCAAAAGTGGCCTGTAATCCGAGATTTAGCCATAGTTTACAACTTTGCGTTTCATGTTTGGGTCTCGGGAGCTGAGAGCAAAATAAACTGTGACTCCGCACATGCGCACTGGCGTCCTCATCTACTCGAAACTATGGCTAAATCTTGGATTACAGGCCACTTTTGACCAAACGAAATCGTAGACTAAGACATTGAGCTTCTATGATTTGAAAAGTGCTAAAGTTTGTGTTATTTGGAGCCCGCACGGGGCATATTACATGCTCGGGGAATATATTATACAGGGCTCTCAAGTTTTGAGCGGGGGCGTGCGTGACACTGCGTAATTTCCAGGGGGGGGTGCGAGTGACTTTTTTCGCTGAAAATCCGCGGTGCCTGCATTATCTAACCGATTTTCTGGGCACAGAAGCGCTGTGCGTAACTACATTTCAGCGAACTACATTTCAGCGTGAGAAATGCCATGTGTGGCGTATGAACACGTCGAATTGCGTGTGTCACCCTCTCAATGCGTGAGACTTGAGAGCCCTGTATTATATGCCCCGAGCTACGGGGCATATAATACTCTGGAAGTGCTCCATATGACACCAAAGTGCTATGGGTGAGTAAAACAACTTGTTTTATTACCGAAATAAGGCTCAGATGGAAAAACGTTAATTCTCCTTTAAGGTTATTTATTTTAATTTTATTTTTTTCATCATGACAGGCTTACTTCTTGGCTCCAACAGGAAATGCACTCATAGCACAGCGAAAAAAAAAAGAAAGAAAAAAAAACACCCCCACAGTTGTATTTTTTCTTGGGGTTTCGTCAGGGCAAACTTGAGAGCCGGGACGTTATTATAAGAATTGGCTTTGCGAGGCAGATGTGATTGTCGGGGCAGATGCCACATGCTGAGTGTAAAGGCTCTTCATTCACACGCAACTCTATCACGAAATGATGTTAAAATTGCACAGCTTCCCCTCTCCTGCCAAAGTTGTAAAGGGCAAAAAAAGAATAAATGACATTGTGTAGCCGAGTTTGATGGAGATTTCCCCATGATTCACCGTCACATTCACAAATAGTTATGAAATGTGGTTGGAGTTGCTTTCCAAATGTCCTTTTTATGGCTCATTTTCTTGTCAATTAGATCAGTTACTGTATTGTGTGCCGTTGCCAAGTCATTGAAGTGTTTACAGAGCACAGCTGAATCTATGAGAGGATATGACCCCTTTTGAGGGTGAGGGTGGGCAGTGAGAATGGCATACTTTTATTTGTTTAGCCCTATAAAGGGACACTTCAGTATTTTAATCATCCAGTTTAAAGTTTTGTATTTAAGTGTTGTGTTTAAAAGCTATGAAATAATCCAGTTTGGTTTTATAATGTTTGTTCTATTTTGATAGTTGGAGGAAATTCAGATTTCATATATTGTTCATAGTGACAGTTATTCCTTTTGGAGTTGTTTCAGCTGTCGATACGATATTGGTATTGAATATCAAACATTTTGTTGCATTGGATATTGGCTTCCAAGATATCGGTTCAGTCGATGTCCCATTTTGGTCTATAAACTGGTGTAACAAGATGATTTACAAACCAATGTTGGCCCAAAACATCTCATCATATTTTAAAACTTGAATTTTTACATAGTTGCCCTTATAAAATACATTTGGATAATTTTTTTTACCACATGCTGTTTGTGTTTAAAGGGAATAAATCATATTTTCAGCTTTTGCTCTTCTATCAGTTGATATTGGGTATTGACAGATACTTAAAGGGATAGCTCGGGTTTTTTAATGTGAATCTGTATGGCGTCCCCTTCAGCAGTGTCGTGCATTAACACTGACTTACCCCTGACAGTGTCCTCTGAGCCGAGTTCTGCCCCGGTTCTGGCGCTGACGAAAGTAGTTCCGGCAAGTTAGCCGGGACAGGACAGTTAATAAAGCTTGTTTTTCTTCTCAAAACAATATTTGTCCAAGAAGTGATATACACTGCCTGACAAAAGTATTAGGACGATTGTGTATTTCTGAACTTTCATAAATAATGATAACAAGACGTATTGGTAATGACAACAAATCAATTTATTGATATATTAAAGATCCCATGACATGGTACTTCTTGATGCTTTTATATGGCTCCTTAATGGTTCCCTAATACTGTAAATGAATCCTTCTTCAAAATCAACACTCAGTGCATGAGAAACAGAGATAAGATGAGAGAGTATTTTTTCTCCCTCAGAACAGGTCATAATGGGCGTTGTTGCTTGAATGCAAATAAGGAGAAAAGAGCTGGCCAATAGTAGAGGGTGGGGGCGTGGCCAAACTCTCCGCTCAGAGCCCTCAGCTGATCCATTTCCGTGTTTTTGCACGGGGGAGAGATTTGAAGCGTTCCATTGAAAAATAAACACATTTCCACAGAAAATAAAATTAAACCACTGCTGTTCAAAGGTCCACAGGCTCAGATAAAGGACTTCCGAGCCTAGAAACACTCGGACGTGCCTCCAGGCAAATAAAAAAATGCATTTCGCATTGCCTAGCGCATTCGCAGTCCAAACTCTCTGGGCGTGATTTACAGAGACGCTGAGTACAGACAGACGGGGGTGGAACTGCATTTGCATTTCTTTTTTCGATCTGACATCAATAAGGCGCCCGTTTGAGCTCCCATTTTTTGTAACGCAGAAAAGGATCGCAAATGCTCAGTTTAGACATTTCGCAACTTTTAACCATGGGGGGGCCTAAACAGGGTAGGGGAGCTCACATTAACGTTCAGAAACCTCAGAAAGTGAAAATTTCATGCCATGGGACCTTCAAAGCAAATTTCATCATGTGTAAAGGTATATTATTGCAAAAATGGGGACTCATCGCAGTGTAGGTCTAACTCGGGTCTAAGACAGGACTAGACTAGGACTATCATCCTAATACTTTTGTCAGGCAGTGTATTTGCGTCACAAAACAGTTGCCCACGAAAAAGTCAGAAGTCATAATCGCTTGGTGCTATTTTCTCTCGAGTCGTATCACTGCGCGCCTATTATTATTATTATTATTATTATTATTATTATTATTATTATTATTATTATTATTATTATTATTATTATTATTATTATTATTATTATTATTATTATTACTTGTTCACTTGTAAACATCGCCACTTACAAGTGAACAGGCTAGAACCGGGGCAGAATTTGGCTCACAGGACACTGTCAGGGGTAAGTCAGTGTTAATGCATGACACAGCTAAAAGGGATGCCATACAGATTCACATCAAAAAACCTGAACTATCCCTTTAAAGCCAAAGCATCGACATCGATATCGGAACAAAAAAAGCTGGATCAGTGCATCCTTAATCAGTAGGGTATAGTGATAATTAGGGGTTGGGCCAATATTTACTAACTGCCTGGATGAGTTTGAATCAGTTTGAAAGGATAAGCTCACACCACAATACTAAAAACACTATTACTTCGTGTTCAAAATTAGCCAAAAGTAGCCAATTTGTGATAGGCCCTTTCCTTATATGTTATTTATACTTTTTGTTCAGTTTGTGTTTCACTAGGTCTTGATAATTACTAAATTGATTTATAGTTCGTATCGTGGGTTTCAGATGAACTCATGACACTCCAATAATATTTACCGTAATACAGATTGGGGCAGCTAAAAGAAATATTGTTAAAATGCTGAGTTCTGTTGTAATATAGTGAGTTTGCTCTAGTCACTAATAGAATTTATGAGAAATTGGAAATCTTTTGGATATTTCATGGCAAATTACAATGGAATCTTGCCCCCGACCTGGGAGTATGGCATCGTCACATTCTAGCATCTGAAAACGACCTGTATATTTTTGCATTTTGTCGTAATACGTGCAGAAAAATGACAAACTTCACCACTAGTACAAAGAAAAAGTAACCCCCAGAAATGATTGTTCCATCTGTCACTTATTGAACATTAAATCGATATAGTAATTATTGTGACAGGCCTTCATTTCATTCATTCATTTATTTATTTATTCATTTCGAGCAGGTCAACACAAGGAAATGAATACAAGTAACCAGTATACAAACACATTTTTTGCTCGAAAAGGGGTGGGAAAAAGAAAACTTATTGAATCCCACCCGTCTTCCAAAACATAACTTAAATTTGATTTCGCTTCCTAGTCAGTTCAGTTGAAAAACACAAAAACAAAACAAAGGAAAATTCCATTATTTTCCAAAGAAAAAAAAAACCTTTTGATCAGGGACAATAAATTACACATAAGGTGTTTCTATCTGGAACATTTAAATACCACAACATGTAAACATACCATAGTTCATTGTTGAAAAACCATATGTACATGTACACATAGAAGATCGAAATTTCGTTTCCCCCTGACCAAGCAGGACAGTGATAGAGACGGCCAGGTGAGGGGCCGCCGACTCGGAGATGACAGAGATGAAAAGTGCAGTACAGTCAATAACCATATTCACAAACATATTACGACAACAACAATTGGACCGGTAAAACACACGGCGTTTTTTTCGTTGGTAACAGACGGGCGGGTGGGAAGGGGAGCAGTCCAGAAAAAAATCAATGAAACTGATTGAAAACTGAAGCAGAGGCAGACACTACTAAATAGACAGGGCAGAGTGATTTTACATAAAACATATCAGCAATAGTAAGCACAAAAAATACCAACAATGGAAGCACAAAAACAATAACATGCATAAAACCAACGATGGTGAGACAACAGCAGATACCAAAGCACAAAACTGATACAGAAAAGTGCTATTTGACAATTCATTCAAACTCGTCTCTCTCAAGAGAAAGCCTCTTGATGATCCAATAAAAACGCCGGTGTTTAAGGAAAGTATCACAGTTCTTAGTTCTTCTTTCTCACTGATGTCAGTTCTCCCTCTGCTGCTCCCGGCCACCACAGCACACACAGTATCTGCAGGCCTGTGATCGGTTTTCACTCAGATCAAAGGCGCATTCTCTCTTTCATTCTCTTCCATCTCCAGCCCACCACACCGACCAGAGCTGCCCCCCTGCCCCCGCCGCTCTGCCCCCGCCCCTCTGCCCCCGCCCCTCTGCCCCCGCCTGCCCCCTCAGTCCCTGTAGTTAAGATTGATTTCCACTGACCATGACATTCCTGCACATGCTGTCCAGTCATGACGGGGCTGCTGGGAGTGGCTGATTGTCAGCACATTTTGGGGAAGGAGGGGTTCTTGTGTTTTTGGAAGTAACTGAAAATACTTGTATACTTCAATTCTGAATACTAATTTTGAGTATCTGTATTCTGGTACAGTTGCTTTCTCATTTGATGGTGGTCAGAATACAGTTACACATAGTTAGTTAAATTAAAACGGATACCTGGCAGTACTTTATCACGTCATTTTTTAATTTGTTTTGATTTGTTTTGATTTTTGTTTGTTTATTTCATTCATAAAGTATAAAAAGACATCAACAGTATGATAACAATACAAAACATTTAATGAAAGGGAGCAGAAAGAAGAGTAATCTTATGTTATCTGCCCCCCTCTTCTTCCCTTTTCCAACAATAACACCAATACTGACTATAAAACTCAGCCAAACTAATTTTGGCTTTGTGCTGCATGTAATTATTTGGACACAGAAGCTCACACACCACTATAATATGATAACAAAAAGCAAAAATATAAATGATAATAATACATTCTAAATAAGTAGCAAAGATAGAAAGGGACCGGTGTCAAATAGGCATAATTATACACATAAAAATACAAATATAGTAATACAAATATACCTCAGCTGTACACGAGTTCATAAGGAGAAACAGTGAAATAATGATTGATAGGACATTGTTTTTTTTCTTGTACATAAGTGTGAGTTGTTGTACAGTTGTAGGGAGTATTATAGTATGAATGTAGTCCTGTATCTCTCGCTGTTGGAGAATGAGTTCATCTGTCCCTCTACATGTACCGAAAATACTTATTCTGAATATTAATTTTGAGTAATTGTATTATGGTACAGTTTTTCATTTGATGGTGGTTAGAAAGGAATGCATAGCGGTACTTTATCATGTAATTTAGCCTTTGTACTGCAAGTTATTAGTGAACTTGGCGAGAGTGCATGCATTCTTTCCTTCTCATTTTTATTTATTTTTACTAAAATATAATGCGACTTGGTGTATTCTGTAACTGTATACACTTTCAAGGTATTCTTCCCCATCACTATTTTGCTGGTTTTGGGGTGACATTATGGTGTTCAGTTGCAGTTACCAAACCTCAATACAGTTCTGAAACATGTGTAACCACTTCAAAGCATGGTATGGTTATGAATACACTAATGTTTATGTAAATGTATAGATGGTAGGGGGGGGGGTGGCTCAGACCACCTCGTTATTGTGATCTTTAAAGGGAATATATAACGCAGAGCTCCTACACACTGTATAATGAGTGCAACTTTAGAAACATGATTTCTGCTGTGATGTTTGGGATGTTTGGGAGGTGGTAGATACTAGGGATGCAAATTATCGGTTAATTCATTAACTGATAGTTGATTGACCTTATCGGTCGATTAACGATTAACTGATAAGCGGCGTTTTTCACCTGAATTTGAGTGTTTCAATAGGGTCTTTAAGAATATAAGCTATAGTAACATAACACTGAGTCATAAATATATCATAGTATTATTATATTGTATATTCCTCAATTAATTATTCCTTAGTAAAAAGCAGACAAATGTATTGATGCTGAATAACAAAATACAGTAATCCCTCGCTCTATCCAATTTTTTTTTTTTATAGTGTAAACATTTTTTTATAGAGTAACATTGTGTTCTGTCCTGATTGGCTAAGAGACTAGACCAGGACTGAACGTGGACTGGACCAGGTCTCAACCAGGTCTGGACCTGGACTGGACCTGGACTGGACCGGGACTCGACCGGCTCTAGACCTGGACTAGACCAGGATTAAACCACTGGGGCGCGTGCTGGTTTCGCCGCGCCCCGCGCTCCGAGCCGCAGGCCAGCCGCGCGTGGCTCGGGGCTCGGGGCGCGGGCTGCGGCGAAGCCAGCAGCAGCGGCACGCATTCCGGGTTAGATCTCGCCTCGCGCGTACACCCGAGGCTGCTAAGCAGTGCCGTTGGCGCCTGCGGTCGGCTGTGAGTCGATCTTGGCGCAGCGCGGTTGCCTTGTTTCATGACCACGCGGGTGCGCATGTCCGCGTGTCCGCGGTTAGCGGTTAATTACAATTAATGCATTTTGATCGACCAACGTCTTAATCGACAATTAACCGTTAATCGATTAATTGTTGACATCCCTAGTAGATACAGTTACATTCTAGCTGCTTAAATGCACATTTGTTTTTGTTTTAATACGGCCCATTGCGGTATTCTTATCGCACATGGATTTATACCAGACCTTTTATTTTTAGCTTAACCCAGTTACAGACTGTGGTGGCCCCTCGAACAAGTTCATTATTTTGTATATTTTGTATTACAAGATGGTGTTTATTTTCCATCCTTTCTTATATTAACTAACATTCCTACATTCCTTTCACAAATCTACTATGTGTATTTGAACTGGCGGTAATAATTGTGAAGATACTACAGTTTTAAACAGTTTTGAAAATGATAACGCGAAGGAAGTTGCTTTACTTATTTCTATTTGTCTAAAAATAGCTGCAGTGGCTAAATAAAGCATTGTCGACCGGGAATAGCTTTGGATCCTTGTGTCATTGCATGCGTTTGTTGTGACAGTTTATTTAATTTTCGCCAAGTGTCACTGCTTATTTTTTGATATGTGAACAAAGATAAGTTAGACGTGCGAGAACTATTTTTGAATCGCTGCAGTTTTAGCCTCCAGTCTGGATTTAGAGATGACAGGATCTAAATAAAGGACTGATGATGGAAACACATTTAGAAATGACCTAAAACTCTTAAAAAAATCGTAACTGCGGAACTTTCTGGGTGTGGATAGAACTTTTGACGGTATGATATGTTTCCGTGAAGACAAGGAGCAAGTAAATTTACAGATTTACGGATTTATGTAGAAGTGGGCCTGCTCTAATTAAATAATAAGCGAGTTTAATGCCATACTGTGGTACATTCCAGAGCAAGCAATCTCCCTAGAAAATCTTCATGGATACAACCAGGTGCAAGACTTACCAAAAAAGTTGCACAATACACCTTTAAATATGCATTCATGTATAGTTTTACATAATGAGGATTCTGCTAAAACTACACTGTAAAGACTAATGGTAGACGATGGTAAAATTACTTGAATTAAGAAAGTTTTATCATGATTTGAGCAAATTTCACTTAAAATTATCTAACAGTGGAGCAACAAATATGAAAATCTAAATCTAAAATATCTAAAATATATTTAAGATAAGAAAAACCACAACTCTTTGCACTTAAAATAAGAAACAAAATGTTGCTCGAATGACGAAAAACATCTTAATCCATTGGTAGATCATTGCAGATTGAATCTCAAAGTAAAATGTTCTTAATTTAAGTCTTTAACTTACCTAAATATTACTTTTTGCTGTGTAACAATGCAATTTCTAATAAAGGAAACACATAGAAGCGACGTTGCTATCTACAGTTCCGTCTTCCTTCGTTTTTCCCTCGTACTATTTCTCCCTTCGGACCCTGAATTGCAGATCCTGTTGGCAAAAAGCACGGCGGTGTGGTGGGGGTTGCGGTGCTGCTTTTCCTTTGAAGTAGCGGGGACGTGACGGATCTGCTAGCCAGTGTCTCCCAGCGTGGAATCACTAACCCGGGCTTACCTAACGGGATTTGGTCGGTTTGCTCTGGGGTCCCTCGGTGCCATGTGTGTCCCGAGCTCATGCCCTCAGCGTTACCGTGGAGATCCCTGTTAAAGAGAATACCACATTTTACCACGATTTTTCCACATGTAACGTTCTATATCTCAGATTATGGCGCCTCGTGTAGGTTTTGAAGTGTCACATACAGGACAGACGTGCTGCGTGAAGCTTGCCTCAGATGAGTGTAGCTTTTTGCCTGTAAGCAGCTAAACTCCACATGATCACCGCTTGCTAGTAATAGTCTTAAGATTACGCCATGCCTATGTATCGAGGCACCCCGGTTCGTACTTCTGTGCTTTATTGTTATCCATAGCTACATTGCATTTACAAGGATATTAAAGCTACATTGTGTAACTATTCTGAAACATTTATTCAGTTACACGTGGTTTAATAGCTCAAAAATCTGACATTCTGACTCTGAGTGGGGTCCCTTCTCCACAGATCCGACCTGTAACCTGTAACTTGGTCTGGTTTGGTCTCCATGAAGATCGAAAGGTTTAATACCTTACCTCTAAGTCAAATTTCTCCCTAGCGGAGACTAATAAAGAAACCTTGAACCTTAATACGATACTGTGAACCGTTCCAGACAAGACGATAACATTTCCATGGAGAAAAGCTTTTGACGGATCCTCCACCAGAAAAGTTATACAATGCACCTTTAAATATATTGTTGGCTTGAGTTACCATAGCGATAATCAGTGTGTGCACATGGTAGGATCGGATTGGATTTCTCCAAATGCGATCCCGTTATTTGGTGGGTGGTCTCTCCTTAGATCCCAGTGCACATGAAGCTCGTGTAATCGGATAATGGTCAGCGACTTGGCTACGCTACGTGGCGCTGTAGTCCAACTACTTCCGGGTGATGGCTACTCAATAAACTATGAATAAACTATGTGGCGGTATACAAAGATGGCGCTCGAGGAGTTTGACAGAGCAGCATTGGTGTACGTGTTGTGCATTCTTTCTTCGCAGCCATGATTTCGTCTGACTTTTCCAGGAACAATCGCTACTTATGATGGCGTTGGCGCCTCCCTGGTGAAAATTCCCGCGCATGCGCAGTACGCCAGTCCGATCCGATATCGTGCACAAGGCGGCACCAAGCGGATTACTATCGGCCTAAGCCAGGGGTTCCAATTGGATTCGCGAAACCAATCCCTATACGATCCTTAGCCTGTGCACGTGAATTCGAGACGATCCCAATTCGTTTGCAATCGGATTACACTCGTCCATGTGCACGCAGTGATTGCCTTCAATTTCACATTTAAATAGACAACCCTTTTGACGTCTGGTAACGTCTCTGTTGGAGCATTTGCCACCTACTCTCCTTTCCTCTAATATATAAGCAGTTCCATCTTTTATTTATTCAGTTAAAGGTGGAGTCCTCTTGTCTCCATGGAGATCGCTAAGCTTTATGGCTTACTGTGTAACATTTCAGGCAAAAACAACATCTCTATGGCGCAAAGAAGGTTTCAGACCCTCCTCCTAAAAAAACGCTTTTAAGTGTACCCATAATAATGCTGCTATTGATAGCCAACTACAAAACCCCACATGTAGTTCGTTCTTTGGTCATTTATTATAGTAATTTATCATGATTTATAAATAACAAATAATTTATGCACAACAGTTAAATTATTCTATAGACTGATGGGGTTTAGGCTGTAGTTTTACACATATTTTGCCTCACTGTAGAAAATTACAGTGTGTGTTCAAATCATTTTATGGACCTTATCTATCACATTGAGTCACACTATTGTCTAAGTCATCGGTTACACAGCTTCTTAAACCCTTGTGATACGGTTGTACACCAAAAGGCCAGGAGCATGGACCTCCCACAGAAGAAGTCCTCTTTGTAGCACCGCTGGACCCTGGTGCTTTTATAAATGTAACTGTTAACGCCAAGGCTCTTCCGCTGTGACGCTGTGATGTTGGTTGACACATTTAGTCCATATGCACGCCAGTAATGACGCCATGTGGTTGTAATCACCTTATCACAGCGTTTCATCTCGCTCAATGGGGCTGTGCAGTGTGAGCCTGGACCAGACCATGAGAAATGAACAGAGCAATAGGTTGGACTTTTAAAGGCCATGTGCTTATTTTTATCAGTAAAAAATTTGTCACATCAACAAGCTTTGTGTAACTTGTGGCTTCATCAGTGGTGGAAATGAAAGAATCAACACAGAACTGCACATTCATCATCTTTGGTTAATACAAAATATTAACCTAATGGTTTTATATTGCTGTTGTTTGGCTTGAAGTCTGGGTTATTATTAGTCGGTCTGCAACTCCATAGCTTAAAATGCTCTATTCCACTTTGTGATATCATGAAGCGGTAGTTTTCAAGTTAACAGCTACTTTTTACCTTTTAGTTAAGTAGAGATGGTAAATTTCAGGAGTGAAATCATCCAAATGATTCTAGTGAAGGTGTATGGAGTTTAAAAACACAGTGGACTACTTTCTGTATCACCATATGACATCACAAGGTGGAACAGAGTGTTTTCTGCAAAAGAGAGGAACCTAAATATGCAACTCCAGGTATGTTTTTGACGAGGAAACAACATTATAACGTAGATCAGAACCGTGTAGTGGTTTTGCAGTAGAAGATGACACTCTTTGCCATGTGCCATACCATTCTCTTGCACTCAGCTTATCCAATCTAGCCGCACAGCCTGGAGCCAGTTCAGGCCTCAGTGGTCACAGATCTGCTTCAACCACAGCACCTGCTCAGGGGGTGTCACTCTTCACCCACTGCCTGCTGATGATCTCTAGGACTCCACGCAAGGCCTCACCAAGGTTGCCTCTTAAGCCCAGAAGAGTTTTACTGGTAGGGCTGGAAAATTCCCTCACGGAGCTGGCTTCAAAGTTTGTTGTTGTGGACTATCTTAAGAATCTACGTTAAAGTTATGTCGATCTGTCCGGTTTGAAAAGGTTTGACTGTAGGATGCAGTTGCTTTGGGTCATGTTAAATGCAGTATCTTAAATCACATATACTTGCCTGTCTGACTTAAAAGTGTACGTTTGTTACATGTGGCCTTAGTACCCTTATGTCCATAAACAGAGTTGTAAAATGAGTTAAAGTGAATAGATTTATGGAGTTGGTTCTGACAGCTTGTCAGTGTGTACAGAGGAGAGCTGTGTCCATCCTGTAAATGGCCGTGTGGGGAACAATAGGACCACAGGAGTGAAACATGGGTGCAAATCCTGCCGGCTGTATCCAGACTTGAGAGGAGCTCAAACAGCTCTCACTTTGTCCTGCTAAGGAACTGAGCTATGATCAATAGCCGCTCTGTTGTGTGAAGTTGGTCAGTCCATGCTGCGTACTCTCCCTCCCTCCTCCTCTTTGCTGTTTCATATTTTCAGAAGCTCATTATTTCTTTCTGCTCTGGGTGTGAGCGCTAAAGAGGCTCACATGCAATGTGTATCTGACAGTGCTGAAATATTAATGGTCCCCAGTGTAGGAGGTTGATCTAGGCCTGCATAGTTACAGTACAAAGGGTGCCTTCTCGCCACTAGGCTTTATTAGCCAAGCTGTTAAATGAATAGATGGATATAGTCAGAGGTCTTCTGTGTTTTTGCTCTGAACATCAAACCACTGTGTTTTCCGTCTAGCCATTTCTAACAAGGCTATCCGACACACACACACACACACACATGCACACACATGGACATGCACATGGACATAAGCAGTGCACTGTTGAGTTTCTGTGGGAGGACAAAGGGGAGGGCTTTGCTATCAGTTCATTTTGTGTGGTCTCGGTCATAAAAAACACACTGTTCTTTGACTGTGAAAAAGCCTGACTTTAATTTTTGGGAAGCCCATAAAAGTTTGTCGCCCCTTTCATATCGGCTGTGGAATTGAAAACAAATGCTACATTCTCCCCTCCTCTCCTTTGAACTGCCCAATTATGGAGTTGTGAAAATAAAACTCGGGTCTGTAGAGCTCGTTGCCTCCTTCTTTCTCTCCTTCCTTCTCACTCTTTCTTCCTCTTTCACTTTCTTTTCCTCCTCCTCCTCCCTTGTTTTTGAAGAAACCAAGGGGGATCACTGATGTCAAAGTCAAAACCAAGAGCATTAAGAAAACTGGTGAAATGCAATACAGCTGCAATCCGACATGACGCTAGAAAATAGGGCTGAGGAGCAGAAAGCCTCTCTCCCGTATTCCCAGGGCGCGCAACTGCTCCCGGCCTTGGCTTTGATCTCTTCAAAGCCTCCTGCCTCCTACTAGATGGAGAGTCTTGGCTGCTGCTCGCGAGGCTGGTGAGGCAGGAGGGAGGAGGAGATGTTTGGGGTGGGGTGGGGGGGTACGACGTCTTTCCCTTTCCTGGGCTGAAATCAATCACAGAGCAGAGACAATTATGTGTAATTCAAGCCTGTTCAGATTAGGAACTCTTGTTACCTGAGCGACCAGAGCGCTGTAATCTGCGAGACACGCACACAGGCCTGACCAACAGAGGGACGAACCGGGGCACTTGAGGAAAGGAGGCTTGGAGGCAGAGATGCTGAAAAGCAGGCTGCCATGCTGTCCAGCAGAGCAGAAAATCAGAGTACAATGGAGTGATTACACTTGCAGATGTAGCCATATTCATGACAAACTGGCCGGTGAGAGCAGAGGGAGAGGGCTGCTGGTTGGAGCATGCTAGTTAGCGTGCTAACCAGTCGGCTGTGTGCTCCGTTTCCCCTGTGGTTCAAGGCCCCCGCCCTGTCCGCCTTTGCTGTATCTCTATCCCTCATGCCCTCAGCACATGCTTGGCCATGGCCTGCTCCAGGCCCCAATTTACTGTGGCTGGTGAAAAACTCACTGGCCCAAAATCAGATGGGAAAAACAGCAGCAGTTAATGTAGTTCTTCTGCTGCTGCTGCTGCTGCTGCCACAGACGAAGTGTGTAATGGTCTGTTAGGGTTTACGTACACCTGCTGTAGCTTTCTTACACTGCCCCAGACTAAAAGGAGCACATTCATTCTTCATGTGCATGGAGCATTGATTAGATTTAGTTTTATATCATGTCATTGGATTTGCCCATTTCCTCTCCTTGTTTGTAGTGTGGGAATTTTGTGACTGATTACAGGGTCAGGTAGAGGCCAAAGAGAGAAAAGCACAATCACATTACAGGCTCAGTTAATTGGAAATGTATGATTATCTAGCGTTTGAGATGGTGTACAGGCATCTAAGTGAAGGAACGGAGCTTTGTTTTTATCTTTATGCAGTCTCTGGATACGGAGTGATGAAACCCGCATAGAGATCTAGCAAGAATGTTTGTTGATCTGATGAGCTTGCCTTGTGTGCTGTTTCTTTTGATCATCGTACCACTCACTTAGTGCTACAAGCCTATTATTTTCTTTGTGACATGCACATATTAAACAAATGACATTTATAGCTCTGTTTAAATAAAGCGGTAGCTGATAGTTTTATTTTAACAAGCAGGCGGACAGGAGGTATATGGTTCTAAAATATAAAGGTCAGGCAGAATAGATTATGTGGCATCAATGGAGCCACCGTGCTGCTCAGTGGGAGAACTTAAATCCACTCACAACCATAACCCTGAGCTCAGAGGCCAGATGACGCTTTTCATGTCCACCAATGGAGACACATCACAGAGACGTCCTCCACTTTGAGCTGCCCGTCATCAAACAATCCCACAATGCATCAAAACATCAAATCAATGCACCCCCACTATACCCCTATCTTTTGAGAGATGAAAGATGCCCAAGTGTTGGCGCACACCACTCAGAGCCCACACCTCCAGAGCACGTTTTGCATTCACATAACATCGTCCACATCAAAGCTGATGGACTCTGAAGAAGCTGTTTGACAGTCATGACCTCTGCTGTGCTCCTGGTTACATCCACAAGGTTATGGTGTTTCTTAAGTGTATTGGAGATTTATTTTCAGATTCAATAAATTTGTTAATTATTCATGTGTACCGCACTACAGACAAGGTTTTGCCGAACCAGTGTAGTTACATTTTTGCAGTAACTTCTTTAGTCTTAAGTGTTGAAATAAAGCTTTATGCGTATATTTTTCATGCATATTTAGGTACCTGGTTTAGATAACAGTTGATCCGCTAAAAGGGGGAAATATCTGCCCTCTTTCTCCATTTGTAAGCTCGATTTCCAGCTCCAACATATCTAAATACAGACGAAGCAGAGGGCCGATCGAGGGCCATAGACTGGTGCTCAGTACAATCAATAATTGAAATATTTGCATGTTTATCACGTTAGAATGAACTATCAGTCCTTATTCATGCTCAGATCCTCAAAACCACACAATAAATAATAAATATTGTCTTATCAAATTAGATTTTCAAAAAAATTGCACTCAAAAGTTCAGCTCAAGGTAATTTGGGCCAATTCACCTGGAAGCTTGAGGGCCATGAAAAATTTGTCTGAGGGCCGCATTTGGCCCACGGGCCATAGTTTGGACATGCCTGAGTTAACCCCTTATGCCAAAATTGTCATTGTTGCATATAAAAAGTCACTGAAATTCCCAAAACCTACTTGAAATCTAAAGTTTGCTACCGTATTTGGTCGAGCGAAAGCTTAATTAACTTAAGGAAAGACTACAACTAATAAAAATAAATAAGACAAATTATGTAAATAACAAAATGAATTGGATTATACTCAAACTATTGAAAAGGTGGCTTTGAATCCACTCTGGTTCCAGTTAGAATACTCCTATAGTAGTTCATTCTATTGGTTTATCATTGCGGTTAGTGGCCTCAGGTGGACAAGTGGGCCCTATAATGTTGCCGGAGCCATATGCCCAGAGCTTAAGCCTTCCCTTTTGTGGTGTAAGAAATTCTGTATTACCATTTCTTTGGAGGTATCAAGGGATCAGCAGACGTCGCCTATAGTCTTGTCGTACATGGTCATTGTTTTGTTTGTATTAAGGTTAACAAAAGCTAATTGGTGGGGTGGAGTTTTCACAAGACCATTCCAGATCCTTGTAGAGGTTCCTCAAGTGGTCTCTGCTCCTGTGAGGACTGAGGAAAGCTGTTTGTTCGAAGGGGATCAGATTTGAATAGCTTTGTTCACCTCATTCAGATCTTAGTGGGGGCGTGTGTGGGGACAGAGAAAACCTAAAATGTGGCCTGTGATTAATGACTAATTCTAGGCTGAATGGGAGTTGTTGGTCGTCTATACCAGTTAATCCTTTAAAACGAGGAATCGCCAACTCACACCGAAGGAAAGCTATTGTTGCTCAGTCCATATTGTAAATGAGCCTCCAGTTTTGCCATAGCTTTTAAGGCTTTGTTGTAATTAAACGAAATGTCCTGACGGAAATATGAGTTGTCGTCTAGGGCTTGATGATATGAATCGAATCACACATTTTTTTTCACGATTCTATTAAAAATAAGTGGATTTCAATATAATTTCCTTCAACATAAACAATCCAGGGTTTTTATAATGCCATTTGATCCTCAAAAAAAATATATATATATACAGACTTTTATAAGCTAGATAGAGGATTGGCTGTACATCTTATGATTAAAATGACTCAAGCAAATTGACTATGAAATGACTGAACCGCCTTGATTAAAATCTGGTTAATTACAGTCTTTTGTGTCATTTGAATTCAGGTTCAGAAGTTCAAACTTAAGGGACAGGTGCAGCCAGTAAAAGGCCGTTTCTTTAGAGCGATGCAGTGTTATACAAGCGCTAAAACTGAAGAAACTGTATAAACTGACAAAATTAACATTCATAATTTAACGAACTTCTAGTCATGAATGATTTAACCAATGATATTTTCATTTTTTTCTGTGGTTGCGTTTGGTGGGTGTGCATGCGTCTGATACGGGAGGAAAAAGTAGGTCAATACTCTCGGCTCATTCAAATCCACCTCCCCTTCCTCATCCCTCGTGCACGTGCCTTTGAAAACCTTCCCCGCAAACACAGCACCAGTGTGACTCCCGTCGTCGTCTAGATTTCGCCGGCTAGTACGCTAAAATGCTAAAAACAAACCTCAGCGAACACGTAACGGTAGCTACGTCTTAGCGAGGGTAGTGCTGTCTCGAGCTGCCATCTCCACAGGTAGAGGCACACAAAGACCCCCGCTAGACTCTATTTTCCCCTTCAGCGCTGAGCTCCCAAATCCAAACTGACAGCCATTCATGCCCAGAATACCTGGCTGAAAGCTGAGGGGGAACACTATCTAGGTGTAGCAGGCAAATCCGCTCTTGTTCAACGAATTTCAGCCTTCTCCATGAGGCAACTCCTCAGCAGTTTTCTCCGCTCTGTAGCTGCCTTTACTCTCCGATTCCACCATTGTGAGGAGGCTAGGTTTTAGCACGGTAGCAGGACAAAGTTGGCTTGTGCTGCATTTTTATTTGTTTGTAGAATAAAACTGGATATTTTGGCGTTTGTGGAGGTGATGATGGAACTTAAAAAATTGCAGCCTACAGTTAAAAAATGATCTATTATAAATAAATATGGATAAATAGTAGCGTACACTTTCTTATGTGCTAATTGCGTCCATTCAAATTGCGATTTCGATTCGATTCCTATTCTTATTCTCCCTTTATACCTGCCTTTTCTCTCTAAATCAACTCCATTGTGAAGAGGATAGTTAGCGTGTGCTGCAGTTTTATTTGTGTATACATGTATTTCTTTTCCCGGGTTATTCTTGCACGCAGATGTTGGCATGGGTGTGTTGCTTGGCACGGATACAACCAGCAGCCACTAAGCAGGGCATGCTGGCGGCTAATGATAAATGATCCAGTGTTGATGCAGCAACACGCTGGGTGGCTAAAATAGTGCTGAAAAGCGGTATCGATACAGGGTAGACGACAAGAAGATCAGGTTTTTAATATGTTTACAAAATGAAATAAATCATAAAATTTGAGAGGACTGACTTGACAGTATTGACCTTCAGCGAGGCGAAGTGGAGTGGAGAAGGTCAAAAGCTACTGTTAAATATGAATAAATGGTAGCCTACACTTTCTTATGTGGGATTGATCTACCGAATTCCAATATCTGGACCTTTTATAATCCTTTACTCTGTCAATCTGGTTTTACTGCACAGTAATCTAGTAAAATTCTGTCCATTTTATGTTTGTTCCAGAGATAGGCCAAACTCATTAACACTGTTTTGATAGAGGGCATAAAAAAACAAAACAAATTACTCCCTGTTACATAATGACATCTGTAAGCTTTTGGAGTCAGCAAAAATGTAATCTAAGGCTGCATAATTTTGTAAAAAAAAAAAAAAATCTAATTGCGATTTTTCAGTTTATTAACTGACATACTGAAACAAGAATCACATTTCAGAACATGCTCGTACAGATCTCGACTACAGGGTTAGCGGTTTTAATGCAAAATAACTTGTTTTGTTTGTGGAGGTGATTGTTACTTCAAAAATTGCTGCCAAAGCGATTTGCTAATTGCATCCTGCCAAATTTCGATCTCATTAATTGCGCAACCTTACTGTAAACCACACCCACTACCACCTCCTAAGCATTCTTAATTCGTCTGACACAGTGAAAGTGACGACGGAGTTCACAGCGTGCTCACTGTGGGGGTGTGAAAGCCTGGTGGGCCTTCTTTGTGAGTGTGTGTGTGTCTGTGTGTGTGTCTGTGTGTGTGTTTATGCGCTCGTAGGCCTGCTGACAGTGGCACTCGAGTAGAATGTTTGCCCTTTCCTCGGCTCTTTGATGTGACCGGGTCCTGCTGTGATAATGAGCCCCATGCCCTGCCACAAGGTGAACATCCTGCCTGCCGACCGCCCAGGGCTCTGCCAGACCCTCCGCCCTGCCCTTCCCCCCTCCCAGCACACCTCCAATACGCCTCCAATACACATGCTTCTGTCTGCGGACTCCTCGGGCCACTGTCACACCAACTATTACATTCACACGTTTAAGGACAGCCCACTGCTCTGAGGTTTGGCAACAAGTACAACTGAAGTGGGCCTGGCTTATTCGTCAATATATGATAGATGGAACATTATTTTTGGAGATCTTTTTTTATTCTCTTTTTTTTTTTTTTTTTGCACCAGTAGGAAATGTTTAGTTGTTTTTTTGTCAGTATTTGAGCTGTAGAAGATCGAATCACTTCCAAGTTTCATTATGCCAGTGCTTCTCAAATAGTGGGGCGGGCCCCCCTGGGGGGGCGCAGCATGATGCCAGGGGGGGCGCGTGTGACCCTTGGAAACATGCTTTTTTGCCGTACTGTACTAGAACTAAGTGCAATTGCACATCAACAACAGTAGTTGGCAGTGGCGCTCTCATTGTCGCTCTGGGGCTGGGGTCGGCAACCTTAAATACGCGATATACAGAACAGACTCACCATCAGCAGAACATCCTCTGTCACAGAAAAAACACGTATATTCCACTGAGTCGTGTCCTTTAGTCCGACAGAAGCTGACGCATCAGCGGCACAAGGAGAGAGCTTTTTTTTTTTCAGCGCTTTTAGTTTATGCAAATGGGCCATGCGGTTTTAAGTTTTGTTTCTGTAAAACATAAACAAATGTGCGTAAAGCTGCCTTAAAAACACATTAATATTTGAGTCCTCAGTGCAAAAAGACAGTGCAGTCTTTGTTGTAAGTTTCTTTTTTTGTTTTTAATGTTAATAAAAGGATACATTGTTATGCAGAGGGGTTACTAATAACAATTTTCTAGACAAATAATACTATTTATAGTCGCGCGCAGGGTGGGGGGGGCGTGAAAGTTTTTTCTTCTTCCTAGGGGGGGGCGTCACAGAAAATAATTGAGAAGCACTGCATTATGGAAAGTCATGTTTTTTAACCATATTGTACATTTAGAAACTTTTTTGAGGATAAATCTGCTTTAGGGTTAATGTGTCAATGGCATACATTTGTTTCGGTACTATTGTTTATGTCTATATTTCTTCAGTCAACTAAAAGGGGATGTTGCATGACAAAAAACTTTAAACAATATGTCTATCATCTGACCAGGTGTCTTTTCCAGAGTCCATTGACAAATTGAGATCACATGAGTTCACACAATTCTGTTTGTCTATAAAAAGTCTAATTAAACTTACTCACTCCAAGCCGTCTCATTTCTGCTGTGACCCATATGAATATTTAGAATAAGTATAATGTAATAAAATAATTAGTTGACTAAAGTAAATTTGTGATTGACTAAGATTGACACACAAAAAATACACAAAGGCCTCCAGCTCTAGTAACAAGTTTACTTTTGCTAATTAAATCAGTTATCAGTAATCAGTTAAATCATTTAAGTGTGTGAAATGAAATAATTTAATGTGAGAAATAGAGCATAGAGCTTTATTTATACTGACACTGATCAGAATGAAGAAATGGGGCACTTTTCACACACTTCTGTATGTATCTGTATGTTAGCGTGATGGAGGTGCTCGGAGCAGACTCTCTTCATGCCAACAGAAGGATGACGCCTAATCCATCTTGTTGTTGTGCTGAGGATTCTGGGAAAGAAGGCACCTGGCTGTTCATATGTCTTTTGTAGCAGAGCACCTTCACTGAGTGATTTCTTGATGCATTCTGTGTTGTTTGAACGATTTTGTAACACGTCATGCTTCTCAATATGTGTCACTAAACCATTTATTCTCATGATGACTTTAAGTAAATGGTATTTAAGGCAGACTTTGGCTCTACATAAAAATAATTCTAACCAAAAACATCATTAATTTTCTCTTAATCTGCCCTGCACAGTAGCGCTGCTACCTCTAAACTTGTGGACTGGAGTCCAACGCAGCGGTCATGATTGAATTAAAGAGAGATTCTTCTTCACAGATGTACATGCCTCTCCAGGGCAGGCTTTCCTGTTATTCATAGCCTTCTTCACTGGTGTCCCTGTGGTTGGCTCCGCTTGTTCGACTCATTACCCCAGGCGCGTGGAGCTGCTTCGCTCGCTGCCGGCTCAGCTTTCTTCTCCATTAATTGGGTTTCGTTACATTAAGCCCCCTGGCCAAGGGGCTATTCTGCCAATAACACATTCCATTTTTAGCCTGCCACTTCGAGCTGGCGGGGTGCAGCCCTTTCTACAAATGCTAATTGGTTATTTATTTAAGCTTCCTCAGGTTGTCCTCTGGTTTTGGTGCAGATGGAGGGGGAGCACAGCCTGTTTTTACATAAAGCTCTGCACAGACACAATGGTGTGTGTTTGCTCATGTTGTTGGGAAATGACTGCACTCAAACACACCTGACCAGGACTGTGCATGGGCCACACCTTTAATGGTTAAAGTCCAGCCCTGTGTTTGTATCATAGACACACAAATATATGCTTCATGAGTGATTAAAGACAAAAAATTGTGTTGAGTTTTATTATTTAGTGTAGTGTTCCTGTGAACCTCCACTGTCCAAACTGTAATCCTCATACAGTGCAGAAGGTCAGGTTTTGGGGGAGAGAGGTGAGACCGGCTCCTGAGAGAAAAGATTAAGCAGCATGGGAATCCAGAGGCACCTGAGCGTGTGTCTTCTGCCCAGCTGTTTGCACCGTACATGGTTTATGTGCTGGATTGTAGCTGCAGGCACACACAGTCCTCATTGCATATAAATTACACAAGTGGGAAGTGATTATTATAAAATTCCCGCTTTCGTCTTTTTTCCGTTTCCACTTGGCAGAAGTGGTATAATTGAGTGGAGTACAAAAGGCGTGCTGTGAAAGGGGGAGGATACTAAACCCAATAT